>MU249628.1:3651200-3932076 GCA_018977245.1 Lethenteron camtschaticum
TGGGCGCATCCACACAACATCATGGATGCATGACGGATCCAAGCAAGAACATCTGCTGGACTACATAGACAGAACAGCAGAAGCGGGCCCATGTCCTTGACACCAGGACCTACTGTGGAGCTGATCTGCCCACTGACCACCAACTTGTCATTTCTAAGATGCACATGCCACCCAAGACCCCATTAAAACCCATACTGGCATGGTCTGAGCTAGCCGATGAAAGTTGCAAACGAGAATTTCTTCATCGCTTGCGGCTGGGGTTGGCATCGTCAGGCACTCACCCGGATGTCAAGGAGCGAGGTTTAGGACTGTGGCTCATGCAGCTGCAATGGCTGCTTTCGGTATACGGTCTAGACCTCCCTAGAGACCCTGGCTGACAGGAGGTGTTCAGGCTGGCTGAGAAAAAGCGACAGGCCCACTCTCATCATCTACAGCATTCCACGTCAGAGAATGGAGGCTTACCGCAGCCTTCGCTCGGAGGTTCGGAAAGCCGGGAGGCACTGCAAGGGTGGTTGGTGGTCGCGGGTTGCTGAGGAGATGGAGTCTTCCTCAATGGCCCGCAATCACAAATCGCTGTTTATTTCCATCAAAAAATGACCCTACAGCTCCACACCTATTACCATCATTAGGGAAAGAACGGTGATCCAATCTCCGACCCCCAGGAACAGCTTTGCTGATTTTACGAGCATTTCCGTGAGGTCCTGGGAGAGGGGAAATCCCTCAGCCTGGAAAACATCGTGGGACAAAGTGGGGATGACCCTGCTGAGGCTGCGGTGCCTCAAATATAAGAAGTCACCCCCTGTGAGTGGCTGGCTGAGGTGCGATCCAGAGCCTGAGACCAGGAAAGGCACCGGGCAGAGATGTGTGTCGTGCCGACCTTCATAGGTGCTCGCTAACAGCACTTGCCCCAATAGCCTGTTAAGGCTATACGGGGGATCTTTGTCTTTTTTTGAGTGAGTGTGTCAGTGTATGTGAGTGTACCTACTGCTGCTACTCTCTACCCCAACCCCTATCACTAACCCAATCCCCGTCACTACCCCAACCCCGATCACAACAAACAAGACACGAACAGCAGTTCTAAAGAAATGAGTTTTCAATGTCGATCACTTTCCCTACCCCCAACTCCTCTTTCACGTCTCCCACCTGCTCTCCGAATTATCCCCGCAACTACACCACCACTTTTAACAACAACAACAACAATAACAACAACAACAGCATTAACCACAACAAACAACTACTCGCCATCATCCCCACCACTATCATGCCGTGTACGATCGTATCGTCGATGCAATAAAGCGTCTTGGAATACGTCGCAATAAGTGATAATAATAATATAAATCTCTCTAAGATATAAGATGTGGTGCTCTCTCTCTATCTCTCCCCACGCACCAGCGACCCGCGTTATAGACGGATGGACAGACGGGAGCTAGAACGCGCGATCTCTTACCACCATCGGCCGGAGAACGCTTCGCGAGGAATAGAGAATATCAATAGAGAATATGAATAGAGAGAGGAACAGAGAAGCTCACGCAGCGCTTTTTGTTGTTGTTGTTGTTGCGTATTTTGCTTAGAAGGAATTTTTTTAAGCCAACTAAACACTTTTGTTGTTGTTGTTGTTGGTGGGGTTGATGTTGTAGGAGGCGGAAAATGAAATCTGATTCACCGCGTCCCGCGGGCACTGCCACCCCAATTAAGCTTCGTGTTATTTATTCTTGTATTCCTGCTCGCTCCGTTTGAATTAGGGTGCCAATTTGTGTCTTCTTCTTCTTTTGGGTGGGGTGGAGAAGCAGGANGGGGGGGGGGAGAGGCGCACCGAGGATGAGAGACGCCGGGGAGGGAAGCCTCCGGGGTTGCGATGCCGCGGAGGAGGAGGAAGAAGAGGAGGAGGAGGTGGTGGTGGTGGTGGGTTGGTCGCAGAGAACGTAATTATCTCTGCCCGGCGCGCCAGGGAAATATCGAAGACAATAAAACCGCGACGTGATGGATCAGCTGGGCTTTAGCTGGAACAGGAGCCAAGGGAGACGGGCACCTCCTCCTCCTCGCCACAAAGACAGAGCTCCCCCGTGTAGCCTTTAACAACTGTTGGGCCAAGTTGCTGTTCGCGAGCATCGTTGAAGGCACGCACGGGCACGAGACCGGCGGGTGTGTGTGGGGTGGTTGGCCGGCACGACGCCCGGCCGCTTTTGTCTCTCTCCAAATGCTGACGTTTAGACACCGCGCAAATGTATTTTTTTAGACTGAGTCGACCTAGGGGAGGCCCAGGAACGAGTTCGGATAATCGGTGTACGATCGCGGCAAATCGAACTCGGCTCGACCGGCTGTCGCAGCGCGGTGCGCTAAGCCCGCAGACACACGCGCGCCGTTAGGAGGAGGAGGATTGGTGTGCGTGTGCTCGTGTGTTCGTGTGCTCGTGTGTGCTCTGTACATCGCAGGCGTAATCGATGTCGGCTAAAGTGAGGTCCGCCCTGGGTCGTGTAAGCACGCGGGGGTGACGGGCGCACACGAACCCTTCTCTTCATCCCCGGCTCTTATTCGTCGCTCTCATTGCTGCTCGGAATTAAATGCGCGCGCGCGTGCGTGCGTGTGAGTACGTGTGTTGGTGTGTGTTGGTGTGTGTTGGTGTGTGTGTTGGTGTGTGTTAGTGTGCGTGTATGTGTGAGTGTGTGTGTTGGTGTGTGTGTTGGTGTGTGTGTTGGTGTGTGTGTTGGGGTGTGTGATGGTGTGTGTGTTGGGGTGTGTGATGGTGTGTGTTGGTGTGTGTGTTGGTGTGTGTGTTGGTGTGTGTGTTGGTGTGTGTGGTGTGTGTGTTGGGGTGTGTGATGGTGTGTGTTGGTGTGTGTTGGTGTGTGTGTTGGTGTGTGTTAGTGTGCGTGTATGTGTGAGTGTGTGTGTTGGTGTGTGTGTTGGTGTATGTGTGAGTGTGTGTGTTGGGGTGTGTGTTGGTGTGTGTGTTGGTGTGTGTGTTGGGGTGTTGGTGTGTGTGTTGGGGTGGTGTGATGTGTGTGTTGGTGTGTGTGTTGGTGTGTGTGTTGGTGTGTGTGTTGGTGTGTGTTGGTGTGTGTGTTGGTGTGTGTTAGTGTGCGTGTATGTGTGTGTGTTGGTGTGTGTGTTGGTGTGTGTGATGGTGTGTGTGAGTGTGTGTGTGAGTGTGTGTGTTTTTGTGCGGTAGTGTAGCGGTTAGCGCACTGCGCTACGAACCTGGCGACCCGGGTTCGATTCCCGTTCACGGCCAACACGACGGTGACGATTATCTGAACCGGTCCTCCCCTAGGTCAACTCAGCCTCGAACGAGTACCTGGTGCGGTGTGTATACAACGCCACTCGGGAGACAAAGGCGGCCGCGGCGGGGTGTTGGCCACCCCACCCCTTCGTGTACCGTGTCGACCTTCATAGCGGAATGCTAACAGCACTTGCCCCTGCAGTCGGTTAAGGCTATACGGGGGATCTTTGTCTTTATTTTATTGTGCAGTAGTGTAGAGGTTTGCGCACTGCGCTACGATTCCAAGGTGACCGGAGTTCGATTCCCGCTCACGGTCAAGACCAGTGACGACTATCTGAACCGCTTACGGGCCTCCCCTAGATCGACTCAGCCTCAAATGAGTTCCCGGTGTGGTGTGTAAACGTCACCACTAGAAAGACAAAGACGGCCGGACGTGGTGCCCGGCAAACCCACCCCCTCGTGTGCAGTTCCGGCCTTCATAGGCGCTGCTCGCTAACAGCACTTGCCCTAACAGTCTGTGTGGATTACCTGGGGGATATTTGTCTTTGTCTGTTCGCCTCCCCAAGACGGGTACCGGTCGTGCAGCGGTAAGCGCGCTGCGCCAGGTACAGTGGCGACTATCTGAAGCGGTCATGGGCCTCCCCTAGATCGACTCAGCTTCAAATGAAAATACCTGGTGCGGTGTGTAAACATCGCCACTGGGGAGACAAAGGCGGCCGGGCGTGGTACTGGCCACCCCTTGTGTACCGTGCCGGACTTAATAGGTGCTCGCTAACAGCACTTGCCCCAACTATCTGTGAAGTCTATGCCCGTGTCTTTGTCTTTGTGTGGATATATAAACAATTCGTTAATCTTTGGCAAAATAAAAAGGCAGACCGTTCGCCTATTTTTGCGTATTTATCTCTCCACGTACAAACAAAATATCTATTTTTTTAACACATCCCATCAGCGACAGGGCAAAATTAAGTCATGTATTTCGAGATATTGCTTTGTTTTATCTTTTAAGTTGTTTCATGTGTGTGTGCCATTTTTGTGTGAAGAATAAATGTCTTTTTTATGTTTGAATCATTATCTATGGCAAGTCGTGCAGTCCGAGATGAATCAGAGCTATTTAATGCAGAACAGAGTAATCTTTTTCTTTTACAGAACACAGAAATTATTATATTTTTTTAATACCCCTGGCTACTATTGTCTTGTTAATTGCCACTATTTTATCGGCGAGTTTTAAAACGAGGATAAAGAATTTAGCTTGGATTTTAAAATGCTACAAAATTAGAAAGATCACCCCTATAGCCTTCCACGGGCTGCCGGGCGAGTGATGTGCTAGCGAAGCGGCGGCGTGGCGAGCACCACTCTCGAAACCAATAATAGTTACACAGACAAAGGTCCCCCGTATAGCCTCAGCACACCGTTGTGACAAGTGCTTCTAGCGAGCAACTATGAAGGCCTCCACGGCACACGAGAGGGTGGGTGGTGGCCAGCGATGTTTACATATATCGCACCACTTACTGATTTGAGGTTGAGCCGACCTAGGAGAGGCCCAGGACCGATTCAAATAATCGTCACTGGTGTTGGTGGGCGTGAGCGGGAATCGAACCTCGCGTCGCCGGGTTCGCAGCGCTGCGCTAACCGCTGCGCCACCGCTTGCCACCAATTTGACACACACAAGACAAAGATCACCCGTGTAGCCTTGAAGAGACTGTTGGGGCAAGTGCTGTTAGCGAGCACCTATGAAGGCCGGGGACGGCACGGCACGCGAATAGGTGAGAGTGGCCACCACCACGCCCGGCCGCCTTGTCTCCCCGGTGTCCATATTTATATTTCACACCAGGTACTCGTATAAGGCAGAGGCGACACACACACACGTAGCTGCAGCTGCACACACTCGCCCACTCACACACACATCATCCAATGGCCATGCACAGCATTTAATTTTTATCAACCTGCAATATGTAATCCTGTACATAAAACACATCCCTCTGGCTCTTCAAAGTTCAAACATCATTAAATGATGAAGGGGGAGACAGCGGGGGGAGGGTGACGCAGAGAGAGAGAGAGAGGGCGGGGTCATGGTTGGAGGAGGAAGAGGATTTGGGATTTGGACGGAGTGGGCGTTGCTAATGGTGGTCGGGGGGGGCGAAGGGAGGGTGGTGTAGGTGAAGGGGTGAGGGGGTGAGGGAGGGGGAGAGGATGAGGGGGTGCTTCCGATAAGGAGAGTCTCATTAAACCGCGCAGTTCTCATCAGCATGCAGGTCGCGTGTCAGCTCCTCCTGTCACACCGCGCCTCTCTCGCACGGCTCCCAGCGGCCCGGCCTCTCACTCCTCGACCACCCCATTCCTCGACCCACCCACTCGCGTCTACATCCAACCGCTCACCCAACCGCTCACCCAACCAACCGCTCACCCAACCAACCGCTCACCCAACCGACCGCTCACCCAACCAACCGCTCACCCAACCGACCGCTCACCCAACCGATCGCTCACCAACCGACCGCTCACCCAACCAACTGCTCACCCAACCGACCGCTCACCCAACCAACCGCTCACCCAACCAACCGCTCACCCAACCAACCGCTCACCCAACCAACTGCTCACCAAACCAACCGCTCACCCAACCGACCGCTCACCCAACCAACCGCTCACCAAACCAACCGCTCACCCAACGACCGCTCACCCAACCAACCGCTCACCCAACCGACCGCTCACCCAACCGACCGCTCACCCAACCAACCGCTCACCCAACCAACCGCTCACCCAACCAACCGCTCACCCAACCAACCGCTCACCCAACCAACCGTTCACCCAACCAACCGCTCACCCAACCAACCGCTCACCAACCGACCGCTCACCCAACCGACCGCTCACCCAACCGACCGCTCACCCAACCGACCGCTCACCCAACCGACCGCTCACCCAACCAACCGCTCACCAAACCAACCGCTCACCCAACCAACCGTTCACCCAACCAACCGTTCACCCAACCAACCGTTCACCCAACCAACCGCTCACCCAACCAACCGCTCACCCAACGACCGCTCACCCAACCGACCGCTCACCCAACCGACCGCTCACCCAACCGACCGCTCACCTATCCGACCGCTCACCCAACCAACCGCTCACCCAACCGACCGCTCACCCAACCGACCGCTCACCCATCCAACCGCTCACCCAACCAACCGCTCACCCAACCAACCGCTCACCCAACCAACCGCTCACCCAACCGACCGCTCACCCAACCGACCGCTCACCCAACCGACCGCTCACCCATCCAACCGCTCACCCAACCGACCGCTCACCCAACCGACCGCTCACCCAACCAACCGCTCACCCAACCAACCGCTCACCCAACCGACCGCTCACCCAACCGACCGCTCACCCAACCGACCGCTCACCCAACCGACCGCTCACCCAACCGACCGCTCACCCAACCGACCGCTCACCCAACCGACCGCTCACCCAACCGACCGCTCACCCAACCACCCCTCTCGCTCCGACGCCCACCCACACAACCACCCACCTACCAACTACCAACAACCCATACACTCACCCAACCACTCACCCGCTCATTCCTCCACTCACCCACCAACTCACCCGTCCTTAAACCCAATCCGCTCCCACACTCAACCGTTGACTCCTCTGCCTCACCCAACCATCCCTCTGCTTCCATCCACACGCTTCGACTCATCCCACTCCTACCAACTCACTCACCCAACAGCAGAGGTGGGACAATGTCATTGTTATGCAAGTCCAAGTCGAGTCTGAAGTCATCAAATTCATGACTCGAGTCTGACTCGAGTCCAAGTCACATGACTCGAGTCCACACCTCTGCCCAACAGCCACCCACTATCTCATCTACTCGCCCACCCACCCACCATACTCCCACCCATCCCTCTTTCCACCCACGCAACGTATTCCTCCACTCCCACTCACTTATCAATGCACGCACCAACTCACTCGTCAACTAACCCACTCGCCACTCGCCCACTCACCCCACTCACTCAATCGTCCACTCACCCACTCGTCCACTCACTCACTCACCCACTCGCCCACCCGCCCACCACTCGCCTACTCACCCACTCACTCGTCCACTCATCCACTCACCCACTCACTCGTCCCCTCACCCACTCGTCCACTCACCCACTCACCCACTAACCCACTCGCCCACTCGCCACTCACCCACGTCTCCCCTGTGTGTCGACCTCGACTCCCATCGTAGTCGTGACCTTTCCACCGACCCCCCCCCCCCTTTGCTCCCCCTCCCTCCTTCTCCCTCCCCACGGCCTTCACTACAGCTCCTCCCGCTCGATCTTTTCATTCAGTGCTGACTTGGTATTTGTATTCTCACATTGGGCGGCACTGGGGGGGGGGGGAGGGAGGGATGGGAGGAGGGCAGGGGTGGTGGAGGGCGACGTCAAGGGAAAGAGGGAGCTGTGGTGCAGGGCCCGTTGCCCGAAACGTCGCCTATTATATTTGATTCCTCTTAAGCCCACAGTGTTGTAATTGGCGAATGTTCTGAGGGGCTTCTGTGTCTTGTGCTCGTTCATTGCTGCTGCTTGTGCCAGGCTAGGTGAGGATTTACCCCAACCCACCCCCTCCCTGTGTGATTCGATTCATTGTCCCGATTGATCGCTGCCATTCGACTCAATCGTCGATTATTATTTTGGCACCGTATTGTTTGCATTTCCATCATCATCAGCAGCAGCACGTTCCATCTGTTCCGTCTGCACAGTATTTGGCTGCTATCAATGTCCACGTGATAAGCCACTTCGATGAGCTTTAATTTGGTCGTTTTTGAAAAAGAACTGTTTCGCTCAGTGAGCCTTACCTGATGTAAAAAAATCAAACAACGTTTAGTTCATCTTCTTGGTTCTTTCGGTAAAGTCACGTAGAAGGGAAATAATACAATAATAAAAATAAAACATAATCAAATAATTCTCACGACGTTTCGGCCACAACGCAAGCAGCCGTCCTCAGGTGAAGAACAGGTCTGTCGGAAAGACAGCGCCTGAATGAACACCACCAAGCTTGGCTGCCAAACCCGATGGTGTTCATTGGCTGCCAAGCGTTGTGGCCAAAACGTCGTGAGAATTATTTTATTATGTTTTATTTTTATTATTTTATTATTTCCCTTCTACGTGACTTTACCGAAAGAACCAAGAAGATGAATCCCTGCAGTCACGAAAGCGGTAAATCGAAATTTACCGTTTAGTTCGTTTACATTAGCCGAGCGGTGGTGGTGGTGGCGGCCACGTTGCTGCTGCTGCTGCTGCACGTGACTGCCCGTAACCCAGCACTGCGGAGTAGGCTTCGGCAAGGTAGGTAAAAGTTAAAAGATAAAAACAACGAGCCTACCTTTTACCCTACCTTTTACCCTTACCCCATTCAAATTACCCGATTACAGGGTAATTACTGGGGTACTACGACATGAAAAAGTTTTATAACGGTAAAAGATAGTAGAGCGCTTTATTCATATAGAATACTCTCAATGATTCCAATTTTACACGCTTTCTTTGAACTCACTCTGTCTGTTGTTGTCGTTATTGTTGTTGTTTTCGTTGTTGTCGTCGTTGCTGTCGTATCCTCAAATCTTGTAACTCAATTTTAACCCACTTTGTGGGTTAAAATGTGGTATCGACTGCAAACTTGGTACCCGTATGTCATAATGGTGACAATACTATATTATATCACTAAAAAAATACATATTTTTAAACGATCTTTTGTATACGTTATGTTCCGGCTTGGGTCTAATTGTCCACGCTCAACTGACGTTGGCTGTAAATCACCACGGTCCCTTACGTTGTGGCAAGCTTCGGGGCCACTTCCTGGAGTCGTGGAGTTCTGCCTTTACGAGTACATTTAATAAAAGCGTGTTTTTTAAAAAGTTTTTAAAAATATTACTTATTAAATGGAGGCCACGGACTGCGCCACGGAGCTTCTAGCGGTAAACAAGGCACGTATTTACCGGGTAATTCTTCGCGCTACCTTTACCCAACCCTTTACCTTACCCCTTGGCATGTCGACACCTTTACCCTTTTACCCGGTAAAAAGGTTAATTTACCTTACCTTGCCGAGGCTACCGCGGAGGCAACAGCCAGGGTTGGTGGATCACGCACAGAGAGATGTTGCGAAACTCCCTCCTTCCCTGCGGCGTCGAGGAGCCGTGCCAAGGCGGTACAGCAAGCGGACAAAATCCCCCGTCTCTTCCCCCCGTAACCTTGACTCTGACCCCCCGGCGTCGAAGTCCACTGTGTGGCGGGTCACGTGTCCTTTGGCTCACATTGTCTCCGTCCTCCTCAATTCTCTCTCTCTCTCTCACCGTCCGCCACCCTCTTTCTGCCTCTCTCCGACTCCACTCCACCATCATCAATCCTCGCTCCTCGTTCCTTTCGCCGCCCATTCTACCTTCTATAAAATGTCCCACCCCACCCCCACCTTGTGTTGACTTCCATTGTCAATCGTCTTCAGTTGTTAACGACCTCGCCTGGTATGCGGGAGGTCACGGATGCGATTGGCGACCCTGGGGCGTGTGTGTGTATCTTTTGAGTTGGCATGTTCTCACATCACCCCCCCCCCCCCCCCCGTGCTCACGTGGATTTTTCTCCGGGTCCTCCGGATTTTTCCCCTCCGTGTTTAGATTGAACAGCACGTGATCATGCGCAACTTCGCTGAGCTGTCGCTTGTGAGCGCCTGATCTCTTCTACGAAAATAAGTAATATTTAAAAAAACTTTTTTTTAAACACGCTTTTATGAAATGCACTAGTAATGGAATAACTCCACGAGGAAGTGGCCCGAAGCTTGCCATAACGTAAGGGACCGTGGCCAATTACAGCCAACGTCAGTTGATCGTGGACAATTAGACCCAAGCCGAAACATAACATATAAAAAACATTTTTTAAATATTTTTTTTTTATGATAGAAAATAGTATTGTCATCAGTATGACATAAGTATACCAAGTTTGCAGTCGATACCACATTGGGAAGTGGGTTAAAATCGAGTAACAAGATTTGAGGATACGACAACAACAACAACGACAGACAGAGTGACTTAAATGAAAGCGTGTAATAAAAAATCAGAGCTGTATAGCACACCGGTCCCTTGCCTGGTAAAATAAAAAAGTTATTTTAGTTTAGTTGATTCCGTTCAACATTTCTTTCATTGGTTGTCATGTTTGATCTGTTGACCTGACCCCCCCCATCCCCTATATGAGTTATTCTATTTCGAATAAAAACACAGCCCTCGCTATGACCTCATCCCTCATCTCGGCACACACGAGATGACGCGAGAACGGGAACCTCCTGGGATTGCGAGTGAATGGGTGCTCTGCTTTATGCTGTGAAAATGTGTGAGCGTGTGTGTGTCTGTGCTTGTGTGTGAGTGCGTGTGTGTGTGTCTGTGCGTGTGTGTGTCCATGTGTCTGTGCGTGTGTGTGCGCGTGTGTGTGTCTATGTGTGTGTGTCTATGCTTGTGTATAAGTGAGTGTGTGTGTCTGTGCTTGTGTGTGAGTGCGCGTGTGTCTGTGCGTGTGTGTGTGTGAGCGTGTGTGTGTGCGTGTGTGTCTGTGCGTGTGTGAGTGAGTGTGAGCGTGTGTGTGAGCGTGTGTGTGAGCGTGTGTGTCTGCGCGTACGTGTGTGTCTGCGCTTGTGTGTGTGAGTGTGAGCGTGTGTGTGTGAGCGTGTGTGTCTGAGCGTGTGTGTCTGCGCGTGCGTGTGTGTCTGCGCTTGTGTGTGTAAGCGTGTGTGAGCGTGTGTGTCTGCGCGTGCGTGTGTGTCTACGCTTGTGTATGAGTGCGCGTGTGTCTGTGCGTGTGTGTGTGTGAGCGTGTTTGTGTGTGAGTGTGTGTGCGTGTGTGTGTGCGTGTGTGTGTGCGTGTCTGTGCGAGTGTGTGAGTGCGCGTGTATCTGTGCGTGTGTCTGAGCGTGTGTGAGCGTGTGTGTGTGGGGAGAGGTAGTGTAGCGGTTCAATTCCCGCTCCCGGCCAACGCCAGTAACGATTATTTGAACCGGTCCTGGGCCTACCTTAGGTCGACTCAGCCTCAAATTAGTTCATAGAGCGGTGTGTAAACATAGCCACTGGGGAGACAAAGGCGGCCGGGCGTGGTGGTGGCCACTCACCTATTCGCGTGCCGTGCCGGGCCGCCCTTTCATAGGTGCTCCTCGCTAACAGCACTTGTCCCCAACAGTCTGTTGAGGCTACATGGGGGAGTTTTGAATTGGTGCGTGTTCCTTGTCGGCCGTTATGCAATAACTCTCACTTACAAAGACAAAGATCCCCCGTGTAGCCTTAACAGACTGTAGGGGCAAGTGCTGTTAGTGAGCACCGGCACGGCACACGAGGAGGTGGGTGGCCAACACCACGCCCGGCCGCCTTTGTCTCCCCAGTGGCGATGTTTACACACCGCACCAGGTACTCGTTTGAGGCTGAGTCGATCTAGGGAGGACCGGTTCAGATAATCATCAGCGTGGTGTTGGCCGTGAACCCGGGTCGCCCCCACCAAACACCCTGCACAGAGCGACGTGAACACAAAGACAAAGATCCCCCGTTTAGCCGAACAAAACTACGGGGGCAAGTGCGAGGGGAGGGGGGGTACTTTGTGTGACCAGACACGGAGCCGTCTTTGTCTCTCAATGCCGATGTTTACATACCCCGCATTGTGTCGACACACACACACGCACGCACACCGTCACACGCATACACACGCACTCACACACGCACACACAGACATAAATACAAAGCATTCCTTGACAGCCTTTTCAGGCCGAAAGCAAAGGTTGACTGTGAGCGACACACACAGACAAAGATCCCCCGTATAGCCTTGTCAGACTGTTTTGAGCAAGTGCTGTTAGCGAGAAGAACGGCACGGATGGACGAGGGGGTGGGTGGCCAACACCACACTCACACACTTACACACACTCACACACAGTTACACACATACACACACATACACACACATGCACACACACATACATACACACACACTCACACACAGTTACAACACACACAGTTACACACAACACACACTCACACACTCACACACACTCACACACTCACACACAGTTACACACAGTTACACACATACACACACATACAGAACGGCAGTGCGTTCACCAATGCGCCACCACTCCTGCCACCAAAGAAAATGTATCCCCCGTATAGCCCCAACACACTTTTTGGGCAAGTGCTGTTAGCGAGCACACGAGGGGCTTGGGTGGCCAACACAACAACCGGCCGCCTTTGTCTGCCTAGTGGCGATGTTTACAAACCGCACCAGGTAGTCATTTGAGGCTGAGTCGACATAGGGGAGGCCCAGGACCGGTTTAAATAATCGTCACTGGTGTTGGCCGGGAGCGGGAATCGAACCCGGGTCGCCGGTTGGTAGCACAGCGCGCTAACCGCTAAACCACCGCTCCCCACACACACATACATACACACACATACACACACACATTGTTGCAGTCCGACGTCTGTATACAATCATCAATCACCCCCGCCCCCCTCCCCCCCATTCACCGAGACTGCCTCCATTCAAAGCCACTTTTTGGCATCACGACTCCCACAAGCCCCCTCGCCCCCCATTAAATTATTGAGCAGAAAGGGGGGGGGCAGAGGTGGATCTCGAAACTTCCCAGGGTGTGTGGGGGGCAGCAGCGGTGGGAGGGAGAGGCAAATGGGCGACGTGGCCAGTCCAAGAATGTAATTTCTTTTTTTAATATTTTAAAAACCGGGCCCTACGTTCATCGTAACGACTGAATAAAAACGCCATGCGATGTCAATTTCCCTCCGCTGAATATCAGTAAGTTGAGGAGCGTTAGGAGAGAAGCGGAGGAGGGTGGGGTGGGGTGTGTGGAGGATAGTGTGTCTGTGTGTGTGTGTCTGTTGGGGGGCGGTCAGTTCTTGGTGCCAGAAAGCCAAACGCCGATGTCCACCACGTCTCGCTATCTCCCGGGAGGGATCAATGCTCGCGACACAGCGCGTAGTTGTAACGTCGTTGCAAATCAAATTCATTACGGGCTATTGAGTCGCGCGCGTTGGAAGCTCTGAGCGACAAGCCGTGAGGAAGTTTCTAAAAAAAAAACTGCAAATCAGTTTACGCACGATTCGGTCTCACGCACGCACGTGGGTGTGACGAGGGCGGTGACGTCACAGCAGAGATCGTCGTCGTCATCATCATCGTCATCATCGTCATCGTCGCTATCAACTGCATCGTCGCTATCAACGTCATCATCGCCAGCAACTTCATCATCGTCATCATATTATGTGTCTTCATCGTCGTCATCGTCGTCTGTGTCGTCATCATCGTCATCATAATCGTAATCGGCCATCATGTTGACTCCTGCCCAAGTCCGCGTATAATTTACATGTAAATCGAATGATTGTATCAATTTGTTGCACGGTCAAATCGACGTTAATCAATTAAACGATGTATCGTTTAATTATCGTCAACATCCATGCATCATTAACTTGAAACAACAAACACAGATACACCATCATCAGCCAATCAACTGCTGGATGAAGGCCTTCACAAGCAGCTGCCGCCTATCTCGACCACGAGGGGGTGGGTGGGTGGCCAGCGCGACTCCCGGCCGCCTTTGTCTCCCTCGTGTTATGTTAACACACCGCATCAAATACTGATTTGAGTCTGAGCCGACCTAGGGAGGCCCGGAACCGGTGTTGGTTGCCGGTGAGCAGGAATCGAACTCGGGTCGCCGGGTCCGTAGCGCAGCGTAGCGATAAACTGCTCCCCCACACAAGGGATGCCGCACTCACTTCGACCACGTGTGCGTGCGAGTCTGTGTCTGTACGTGCGAGTCTGTGTCTGAGCGTGCGAGTCTGTGTCTGAGCGTGCGAGTCTGTGTCTGTGCGTGCGAGTCTGTGTCTGTGCGTGCGAGTCTGTGTCTGAGCGTGCGAGTCTGTGTCTGTGCGTGCGAGTCTGTGTCTGAGCGTGCGAGTCTGTGTCTGTGCGTGCGAGTCTGTGTCTGAGCGTGCGAGTCTGTGTCTGAGCGTGCGAGTCTGTGTCTGTGCGTGCGAGTCTGTGTCTGAGCGTGCGAGTCTGTGTCTGTGCGTGCGAGTCTGTGTCTGAGCGTGCGAGTCTGTGTCTGAGCGTGCGAGTCTGTGTCTGTGCGTGCGAGTCTGTGTCTGTGCGTGCGAGTCTGTGTCTGAGCGTGCGAGTCTGTGTCTGTGCGTGCGAGTCTGTGTCTGTGCGTGCGAGTCTGTGTCTGAGCGTGCGAGTCTGTGTCTGTGCGTGCGAGTCTGTGTCTGAGCGTGCGAGTCTGTGTCTGTGCGTGCGAGTCTGTGTCTGAGCGTGCGAGTCTGTGTCTGTGCGTGCGAGTCTGTGTCTGAGCGTGCGAGTCTGTGTCTGAGCGTGCGAGTCTGTGTCTGAGCGTGCGAGTCTGTGTCTGTGCGTGCGAGTCTGTGTCTGAGCGTGCGAGTCTGTGTCTGTGCGTGCGAGTCTGTGTCTGTGCGTGCGAGTCTGTGTCTGAGCGTGCGAGTCTGTGTCTGTGCGTGCGAGTCTGTGTCTGAGCGTGCGAGTCTGTGTCTGAGCGTGCGAGTCTGTGTCTGAGCGTGCGAGTCTGTGTCTGTGCGTGCGAGTCTGTGTCTGAGCGTGCGAGTCTGTGTCTGTGCGTGCGAGTCTGTGTCTGAGCGTGCGAGTCTGTGTCTGTGCGTGCGAGTCTGTGTCTGTGCGTGCGAGTCTGTGTCTGAGCGTGCGAGTCTGTGTCTGTGCGTGCGAGTCTGTGTCTGAGCGTGCGAGTCTGTGTCTGAGCGTGCGAGTCTGTGTCTGAGCGTGCGAGTCTGTGTCTGAGCGTGCGAGTTGTGTCTGTGCGTGCGAGTCTGTGTCTGAGCGTGCGAGTCTGTGTCTGAGCGTGCGAGTCTGTGTCTGTGCGTGCGAGTCTGTGTCTGTGCGTGCGAGTCTGTGTCTGAGCGTGCGAGTCTGTGTCTGTGCGTGCGAGTCTGTGTCTGTGCGTGCGAGTCTGTGTCTGGGCGTGCGAGTCTGTGTCTGAGCGTGCGAGTCTGTGTCTGTGCGTGCGAGTCTGTGTCTGAGCGTGCGAGTCTGTGTCTGGCGTGCGAGTCTGTGTCTGGGTGCGAGTCTGTGTCTGGCGTGCGAGTCTGTGTCTGAGCGTGCGAGTCTGTGTCTGGTGCGAGTCTGTGTCTGAGCGTGCGAGTCTGTGTCTGAGCGTGCGAGTCTGTGTCTGAGCGTGCGAGTCTGTGTCTGTGCGTGCGAGTCTGTGTCTGTGCGTGCGAGTCTGTGTCTGTGCGTGCGAGTCTGTGTCTGAGCGTGCGAGTCTATGTCTGTGCGTGCGAGTCTGTGTCTGAGCGTGCGAGTCTGTGTCTGTGCGTGCGAGTCTGTGTCTGTGCGTGCGAGTCTGTGTCTGAGCGTGCGAGTCTGTGTCTGTGCGTGCGAGTCTGTGTCTGTGCGTGCGAGTCTGTGTCTGTGCGTGCGAGTCTGTGTCTGTGCGTGCGAGTCTGTGTCTGAGCGTGCGAGTCTGTGTCTGAGCGTGCGAGTCTGTGTCTGTGCGTGCGCGCCTGTGCGTGTGTGCGCAGTCTCGCACGCACACGTAATGTTGCACACACACGCGCGCGCGATCGCTCTGACACTCACAACGCGCGCGTACGCCGTCTCCGCTAATTGAACGTTTCCTGGGAAACGGGCTACGATTCTACGGTCGGGGATAGTGTAAGGATGTGCGTGGGTGCGTGGGTGCGTGTGTGTGTGGGTGAGTGTGTGTGTGTGTGCGTGGGTGCGCGTGTGTGTGTGTGCGTGGGTGCGTGTGTGTGTGTGTGTGGATGCGTGTGTGTGTGTGTGCGATGCTGGCCACCCACCCCACCGTGTGCCGTGTCGGCCTTCATATGTGCTTGCGAGCAGCACTTACGCTGAACGGTCTGTATCTTTGTGTATGTATATGTGTGCGTGGTGCTGGCCACCCACCCCATCGTGTGCCGTGCCGGCCTTCATAGGTGCTCGCTAACAGCGCTTGCCCTACAGTCTGTAAATACTATACGGGGGATCTTTGTCTTTATCTTTACGTACTATATATATATGCGCGTGCGCGTGTATACGTGGGAATGAGATGAAACGCAAACACATAATCGGAAGCGCCTCGCACACCGAGTGTCATTCACCTTCTCTCTCGCGCGCGAGTGGAATTGGAACGCGTGGCTCTCTCTGCAGAGAGAGAGAGGGAGGGAAGAGAGAGGCGAACACCGCAAGTGTCGAGGCTGTGAAAATGCACGCGGCCCACGAGCGCCATGCTACAAAGAGGGGGTGGGGTGGGGGGGAGTGGATTGGACAGGGGACTGCACCCGTTTAAATTAATGACACCAGGGAACCATGCCAAATATTTGGAGCCACTCGCTTGCATCACGGAGACCCACGGACGCACGCAAAGTAGCACAGACAATCACACAGACCCATAGACTGGCACAGAGCTCGAGAGAGAAACAAAGAGACCCGTGCACTGACACAATAGATCCACAGACTGATACAGAGACCCGTAGACAAACAGAGAGGACCCATTGACTGACACAGACCCATAGCATCCTACAGAAACCCATAGACTGCCACAGAGATGCGTAGACTGACACAGAGACCCACAGACATTTACAGAGACCCATAGACAAACACAGAGGACCCATTGACTGACACAGACCCATAGCCTCCCACAGAAACCCATAGACTGACGCAGAGATCCGTCGACAAACAGATACTCATTGACTGACACAGACCCACAGCCTCCCACAGAAACCCATAGACTGACACAGAGATGCGTTGACTGACACAGAGACCCATAGACATTTACAGAGACCCATAGACAAACACAGATACTCATGGACTGACACAGACCCACAGCCTCCCACAGAAACCCATAGACTGACACAGAGATGAGTAGACTGGCACAGAGACCCATAGACTGACACAGACATCCGAAGACTGACACAGAGACCCATAGCCTCACACAGAGGCATACACTCACAGGGGTTCATAGCGTTTGCACAGATCCGTGGAGTTGCGTAGCTATCGAGGGTGCAACTGCACCCACGGGGATCCACAACGGGCGGGGTTGGGGGGATGAGGGGGATGAGGGTGACGGGGGGGGCACAGGCCGTAGGGGCTCGGGTGCCAGGCTACAAAGAGGCGGAGGTGACCTTGGATGCTGGGAGAGTTGGGGGGGGGTATNGGGGGGTGAGTTGGGGAGGCGGGGGGGGGGCATTCCTTGCAGCAGGAGCCATGCCAACCACGCTGCCCAACCGCACTGCTATGCCACTGATGTGGGTCGTGCGCTGTCGATCGGGTTTCGAGGCAAAACTCCGAAACGAAAAATGTGCATCACAGGAGAGAGAGACGGTGGAGAGAGGTGGAAATGGAGAGGTGGAGATGGAGGAGTGAGTGGGTGAGTGAATGAGTAGATGGGTGGGTNGGTGAGCGGGTGAGTCCATGAGTGAGTGAGTGAGTTGGTGGGTGAATGAGTGAGTGGGTGGTTGAATGAATGAGCACATGGGTGGGTGGGTAAATGGGTGAGTCAATGAGTGAGTGGGTGATAAAAATTGAGCGGGTGAGTGAATGAGTAAGTAGGTGGGTGAGTTTATGAGTCAGCGGATGAGTCAATGAGTGAGGGAGTGGGTGAGTAAATGACTGAATGGATGAGTGAATGAGTGAGTGGGTAAGTCAGTGAGTGGGTGAGTCAATGAGTGAGTGGGTGATTAAATTATTGAGCGGGTGAGTGAATGAGTAAGTAGGTGGGTGAGTCTATGAGTCAGCGGATGAGTCAATGAGTGGGTGAGTAAATGACTGAATGGGTGAGTGAATCAGTGAGTGAGTGGGTTAGTCAGTGAGTGGGTGAGTCAATGAGTGAGTGGGTGATTAAATTATTGAGCGGGTGAGTGAATGAGTAAGTGGGTGGGTGAGTCTATGAGTCAGCGGATGAGTCAATGAGTGAGTGAGTGGGTGAGTAAATGACTGAATGGGTGAGTGAACGGGTGAGTGAGTGGGTGAGTCAGTGAGTGGGTGAGTGCGTGAGTTTTGAGTGTCAAGTTGATTTCATTGACCGTGCCGATAACTCTAGAGACCAAGATAGAGTCTCAATTGCAACAACATAATACAAAATACAATAAAGTGCAGCGTCAATGAAGCGAATAGAATCGGAGGCAACAACACAAAACAACTGCTGGGTCACAGCAACATGAGAAATCGAAAATACGACACGAACACACAGACACGTTACAAAGTCGCGGCATATTATTTTTAGACCGAGGACCGCACAATTGCAAACTGTAAGTTACAGAAACGTTCAGCAGAAAGTCGCGTGACCATTGTACTAATGTGGAAACAGACAAAAGAGAGAGAGAGACACGCACGCAGAGAGAGAGAGTGGGGGAGAGGGAAGGGGATCACAGAAAGCGAGAGAGAGAAATGGAGAGACAGCGAGGACGAGGGGGCTACTCGGCCGTGCGGCTCGCGATGAACGGGTGGATCATGCTGGGGGTGGATACACGGCGTCCCGAAATCTCCAGCCTCGTCTCCCCGCGGTGTCTCCCTCCCCCGTGTCTCCCTCCCCCGTGTCTCAGTGTCTCCCTCCTGCGTCTCCCTCTCCGTGTCTCCTACCCGCCTCTCCTTCCCCGTGACTCCCTCCCCCGTGTCTGCCTCCCCCGTGTCTCCCTCCTCAGTGTCTCCCTCCCTGCGTCTCCTCCCGTGTCTCCTCCTTGTGTTTCCCTCCCCGTATCTCAACGCCGTGTCTCCACCCTCCCCCCGTGTGTCCCTCCCCCCCCCCCCGTGTCTCCCTCCCAGCGTCTCCCTCCTAGCATCTCCCTCCCCGTGTCTCCTTCCCGTATCTCAACGCAGCGCCTCTCTCCCCGTGTCTCCTCCCCCGCGTCTCCTGCCCCGTGATTCGTCCCCATTTCTCTCACCTCTCCCTCGCCTTGTCTCTTCGCCGCGTCTCCCTGCCCCGTGTGTCTCCTCCCCGCGTCTCCGCCCCCCCTCCCGCGTAGCCATACGCTGCTCATAACCGCACTGACAAAACACACAAAGAAGCATGACACTTCACGCACCCTGCACGCCACGCGTCCCCTCTGCACGCGCAGACACCTTGCGACTTGGAGACATCGCTCCCCACCCGGCCCACCGCATCCAGTATACCTCTCGGCGTGCAGTGGGGAGGGGGGGCGAGGAGGGGGGGGGATACACACATGTTTATATTCGGTGAGCAATGAGGGTTTGGCCATGCCTGTGAAAGTCTCCTTGTAAGTATATCAACAAGAAGTATCATTATCATGATCGCTACCACGCGTGTACCGTGATCAACCTCGCGTGTATCCGCAGCGTTCTCTCTCTCTCTCTGTGAGTTTACACGACGGCGGAGATTTACGAGCGAGCCAGAGACGCGAGAGGCGACACCGACGCTTGCTGTGTGTCTTTAAGCATTCCCCGTGTCACTCTGTGCGCTCGCATCAAATATTTACGCGAAACACGAGGTGGGGAAGGGGGGGGTAGTCGGGAGCTTGGTGGGGGGGGGGGGGTTTGGGGGCGGGGTTTGGGGGGGGAGGTTGGACGACCACCATGCACAACCATAGGCTGCTGCTGCTGATGATGATGATGCTGCTGCTTATGCTGCTGCATGATGTTGGTTCTGAAAGCCGTCACGCTGGTCACGGGAACGACCCCGGCTGCCGTGGGTTGACCGACTGAAATGAGCGGCAGATGTACCACCTGTGCCCCCCCGCCCCGAACTGTGCCAACTCGCTGCGTTTTATCCGCCCCGGCGCTCCGCTCGATGTTGTGACTGCCTCCACAACTGCCCAGGAACGTCCTTCACGAGCCTCCTCCACAGAGGGGGATTTTGACACCGCTCTGCTATCGGTCCACTGAGCTCGAAACCCTTCTGTACCACATCAGCGCATCTCTTCTCGAGCACGTACTGCACCCGTTTAGCCCCATTTATGCGGCCAAACACATCGTTCAAGGGCGGTGGCCGTGTCTGTGGCCGTGTCTGTGCAGTGTCTGTGGCCGTGTCTGTGGCAGTGTCTGTGGCAGTGTCTGTGGCCGTGTCTGTGGCCGTGTCTGTGGCGTGTCTGTGGCCGTGTCGGTGGCCGTGTCTGTGGCAGTGTCTGTGGCCGTGTCTGTGGCCGTGTCGGTGGCCGTGTCTGTGGCCGTGTCTGTGGCAGTGTCTGTGGCCGTGTCTGTGGCTGTGTCGGTGGCCGTGTTTGTGGCAGTGTCGGTGGCAGTGTCTGTGGCCGTGTCTGTGGCCGTGAGCGCAGAATCGAACCCAGGTGCGCCGAGTTCGTAGCGGCAGGGCGCTAACCACTACCCTAGCCGGCTACCGCCCCCTCCCCCGACCCCGACACAAGACAGAGATAAAGTTCCCCGTGAAGCCTTAGGGGCCGTCCATAAATGACGTCACGCGATTTTGGACGATGTTAGACCCCCCCCCCTCGTCACACGGCGTCACAAAAAGTCAGACCCCCCCCCCTCGAATATGACGTCACAAAGCTCTGCCCCCCCAAACCATATTTCCATTTTGAAAATAAAACGTGCTTCAAATCGCTTTAAACTATTGTCATTGTAGTGCGTATTTAATATGGCGCTGCACTCTGATGTGGAGTGTTGTTATAACAATTAGTGTTGTTATAACAATTCCATATTTATTTAAAGTTGCGCATTTATCAAACCCCCCTCCCTCGTCACACATCGTCACAAATGTCTGACACTCCCCCTCCCCCCCCGCCTAGAATACTAGACGTCATTTATGGACGGCCCCTTAACACGCTGCACTAATTTGAGGCTGAGTCGCCCTAGGGGAGGCTCAGGACCGAGTCAAATACTCGTCACTGGCGTTGGTTGGTGGCCGCGAGCCCGAAATCGACCCTGAATGTGCCGCGTTCGTAGCAGAGCGCGCTAACCCCCACCCCCCAACTCCTCCACCCACGCACCCCAGCACGTGTACACACAAACACACGCAATCGGCGCCCAGTCACACGCGCGCGCCAGGTGGCCAGTTTGCGTAAATCACAATGGTGCAAGGAAATCCACGCTACTCTCGATTCACTCATTGGGATTCCAGGGGTATAGAAGCCTCACCACGGGGGGCGGGCGGAGGGAAGGATGAGGGGGTGGGGCGGCTTTGGGAAGGGGGGAGGGCGTTGGTACGAGAGCAGAGAGTGTTGTTGTGTTATTGCAGGGAGGGCTGTTGCAGTGGATGGGGTCGTTTTTAAATCCTTTATATTAAGTTCACTTGCTTGCTTGCTTGCTTGCTTACGACCGTGCAAATCTTTCGGTCGTTTTTTAACCCACTTCCCGTGATCCAATCGAGCTGACATTTTGCACACAGACTCGTTGTGCGTGACAATTTATTTTCGTGAAATTTTTTTCCAAAATTTCCACTTTTTAGGNAAATTTTTTTTATATTTAATTTAAAATACAATGTGATAAAAATGAAACTCTTACTCAAGAAAAACAGAAATGAATAATAAAATAAAACCGATGCCACGCATATAAAGGATTTATAGTGAAAACTTAGTTTTTACGGGTTAATTTTTTGTTTCTTTATTAGGTTCTCTCTCAGTGCGCGCGTGTGTGCAAATGTTGGGGTGCGGTAGTGTGCCGGTTAGCGCGCTGCGCTACGAACCCGGCCATCCGGGTTCGATTCCCGATCAAGGCCAACACCGGTGACGATTATTATCTGAACCGGTCCCGGGCCTCCCCTAGGTCGACTCCGCCTCAAATGAGTACCTGGTGCGGTGTGTAAACATTTTGACTGGAGAGACAAAGGCGGCCGGACGTCGTGCTGGCCACCAACCTCGCGTGCCGTGGCGGCTTTCATAGGTGCCCGCTAACAGCACTTGCCCCTACAGTCGCTTAAGGCTATCCGGGGGATCTTTGTCGTTGTATGCATTTGTCGAGTCAAATCTGGCGGTGTGTAGCAAACATCGCCACTGGGGAGACAAAGACGGCCGGGCGTGGTTGCTGGACACCCACCCCCTCGTGTGCCGTGCCGGCCTTCATAGTTGTTCTTCGCTAACAGCACTCGCCCCCAAAATCCGTCTCGTTTGTATTTGCCTTCCTGCTCGCTATTGTCTGTGTCGCTGTCTCCGTGTCGACTGTGTGTAATGTTCGTCGTCTGCGACGTCACGTCTCTATGTTGATGTGTGTATGTTGAACTTCTTTCGCACCGTGCCTGAATGCAGCATGAGCCAGATCAATTCGCTCAGATCATCGATTCCTATAGCAAATTAATTCAGAAAAAAAATCGGTTCCGAGCGTCAAACGATTTATCGGTAGGCGCTACGCGAGTAGCAGTCCCGTTCCTCGGCACAGCGAGTTTTTTCCCCGACAGGACCGAGAGATCTCAAGGCACGGACACAGAGACAAGTGCACACACACACACGACCGGACGCACAAACAGTCGGACGAGCCGGACAGACGGACATACAAAACGGACGGTCCGACGAACAAACACGGCGCAGATAGGCGGACAGGCGGACAATATCCACACTTAGACAGACGCACAGACGCACAGACTCGCGCGCAAGAAGTGAACATTCAGACCCAGAGAAGTGAAGGCGCTGGAGCGCGAGAGTGGCAGAGGCGCTCTCCACACTGCTTCTCTCGCCCCTCACTCCCTCCCTTGCTCCCTCTCCCTCNTTTTTTTTACGATCAGTGGAAACAAGAAGATGCTCGGTGTAGTCGGCGCTTTGCTTCGTCATTTCGTATTTTTTATACTTAGCTTTATGTAAACCCCCACATCTCGCTCACTCTCTCGCTCTCTCTCTCGNCCACTCTCTCGCTCACTCTTTCGCTCACTCTCTCGCCCACTCTCTCGCTCACTCTCTCGTCACTCTCTCGCTCACTCTCTCGCTCTCTCTCGCTCTTCTCGCTCACTTCTCGCCCACTCTCTCGTCACTCTCTCGCTCACTCTTTCGCTCAGTCTCTCGCTCACTCTCTCGCCCACTCTCTCGGTCATCTCTCGCTCACTCTTTCGCTCACTCTCTCGCCCACTCTCTCGGTCACTCTCTCGCTCACTCTTTCGCTCACTCTCTCGGTCACTCTCTCGCTCACTCTCTCGCTCTCTCTCTCGCCCACTCTCTCGCCACTCTCTCGCCACTCTCTCGGTCACTCTCTCGCTCACTCTTTCGCTCACTCTCTCGCCCACTCCCTCGGTTACTCTCTCGCTCACTCTCTCGCTCACTCTCTCGCTCACTCTCTCGCCCACTCTCTCGTCACTCTCTCGCTCACTCTCTCGCCCACTCTCTCGGTCACTCTCTCGCTCACTCTCTCGCTCACTCTCTCGGTCACTCTCTCGCTCACTCTCTCGCTCACTTTCTCGCTCACTCTCTCGCTCACTCTCTCGCCACTCTCGGTCACTCTCTCGCTCACTCTCTCGCTCACTCTCTCGCTCACTCTCTCGCTCACTCTCTCGGTTACTCTCTCGCTCACTCTCTCGCCCACTCTCTCGGTCACTCTCTCGCTCACTCTCTCGCCCACTCTCTCGGTCACTCTCTCGCTCACTCTCTCGCTCACTCTCTCGGTCACTCTCTCGCTCACTCTCTCGCTCACTTTCTCGCTCACTCTCTCGCTCACTCTCTCGCCCACTCTCGGTCACTCTCTCGCTCACTCTCTCGCTCACTCTCTCGCCCACTCTCGGTCACTCTCTCGGTCACTCTCTCGCTCACTCTCTCGCTCACTCTCTCGGTTACTCTCTCGCTCACTCTCTCGCTCACTCTCTCGCTCACTCTCTCGCCCACTCTCTCGCTCACTCTTTCGCTCACTCTCTCGCTCACTCTCTCGCTCACTCTCGGTCACTCTCTCGCTCACTCTTTCGCTCACTTTCTCGCTCACTCTCTCGCCCACTCTCTCGGTCACTCTCTCTCTCGGTCACTCTCTCGCTCACTCTCTCGCTCACTCTCTCACTCTCTCGCTCACTCTCTCGCTCACTCTCTCGCCCACTCTCTCGCTCACTCTCTCGCTCACTTTCTCGCTCACTCTCTCGCTCACTCTCTCGCTCACTCTCTCGCTCACTCATTCAATCACTCTCTCGCTCACTCTCTCGCTCACTCTCTGGCTCACTCTCTCGCTCACTCTCTCGCTCTCTCACCCCCTCCCTCCCTCCCTCTCGCCCTTTCCCTCGCTCTCTCTCCCCGGGCCCCACGATTCACGCGCTCCGCCGCCGCGTGAATCGTCGCGTTCGATGGCGTCGCCTTCTCCAAATAGCCGAGCCCTTCTCACGCTTCGTGACCACGGCCTATAGCCCATAGATCCCATCACGGTGGCGGCGGCGCGGAGGGGAGACGGAGAGCTCTGCATGCAGATATGAGCTGCCCGTCGGAGGCCGTAGGACTGCGAGAAGGGCTGGGTGGTGCAGATGCAGCACTTGTCGTAGTAAAAAACAAAAATTACAAATATTTTATAGAAAACAGGGGGGACATAGACATGGAGTAGGGAGAGAGGGGTAGAGAGAGGGGTAGAGAGAGGGGTAGAGAGAGGGGGTAGAGAGAGAGGGGGAGGGTAGAGAGATGGGGTAGAGAGAGAGGGGGTAGAGAGAGGGGTAGAGAGAGAGGGGGTAGAGAAAGGGGAAGGGGGAAGAAGGAGGAGAGCACAGCGTGACATATTTTGTGAAATCTTTCATTTAAAAACGGGGGGGGGCACATAAAGCAAAGCATTGAAAAAAACCGAAATGATGAACGAAGCAAAGTGCCGACTACACCGAGCATCTTGTTTCCTCTGATCGTAAAAAAGAGGGGGAGAGGGAGGGCGGGTTTGTAGGGGAGGGGCGAGGGGGAGAGAGGAAGATTGGGGGGGGGTCGCCACGGTGAGGAAATGTTAACTACCTCGCCTGGCATGCGGAGGTCGTGGGTTCGAGCCCGACCCTGACGCCTGCTGTATATTTGGAGGTTTTGTGTCTCTCTCTCTGTCATCGTCATCGCGGTGGCTAGGAGATGTTACCTACCTCGCCTGGCATGCAGGAGGTCGTGGGTTCGAGCCCGACCCCTGACGCCTGCTGTGGACTTCGGTTTTTCCCCTCCACATTTAGAATCAACATCACGCGTTCAGAGTATTTGGCTGAAATAAATGTCCACGTGATAAGCCCACTTCGTCGAGCTATCATTTGTGGCCAGGTCGCTTCTAAAAAAGAGCTACACGGTTCAGTGGGGTCTTACTTGGTAAAAAAAATAAAAGTGTGATGAGAGGATGACAAGGGTGGAAGACGGATGGGGAGAGACGTCACGACTGTTCTAGATTTAAGGATGGTTGGCTGTTTCAGATTTTCATCAGCTGGAAGATATTCCTAATGGGATTCGAGCATATTTCGCATTAATATTACATGTGGTGCATGCGTGTGTGTGTTTATTTACAATGGGCAGTGGTGTTGTAGTGGTTAGCACAGTGCGTTACGTATGTCTGTTGAACTTCTTTCGCACCGTACGTCGCCAACCGTGCTTATCGGAGCTGCATGAGGAGGAGCGAGAGAGTGAGCGAGAGAGTGAGCGAGGAGTGAGCGAGAGAGTGAGCGAGAGAGTGAGCGAGGGAGTGAGCGAGAGAGTGAGCGAGAGAGTGAGCGAGAGGTGGGGTTTACATAAAGCAAAATAAAAATACGAAATGATGAACGAAGCAAAGTGCCGACTACACCGAGCATCTTCTTGTTTCCACTGATCGTAAAAAAGGAGGGAGGTAGGGAGGGGAGGGAGGGAGATGGAGAAAGGTCTGAGCAGGGATGGTAAAAGGAAAGCGTGTGGTGGGCATTGCTGTTTATAGATTTCCATCAGTAGAACCACGGGGAAGATGGAGCGGTGAGGGGAGGGGGTAACTTTGGGGGAGGCGGGGAGAGGGAGGTGGTAGATGGGAGGGGGTGAGAATGACTTGGACTTGCACGGAGGTAGGGAGGGGATGGTGGATAGTGTGCGACGACGTGGAGAGATGAGAGAGAGAGAGGTGGAGAGAGAGAGAGAGCACCAACAATTGAAGGCGAAGGAGGCGGGCATGGAGATGTAACTGGAGGAGATGCGGGGTGGGTGGTGGGGGGTAGGGTGAGAATGGAGACGTGGTGTCGGAGGCGAAAACAGTGGAGACGTGGAGAGAGGAAAGAAGACCTGAGAGCGAGGAGAAGAGAGGAGATGACAGAAGATGGAAGATGAGATGGGGAGCGGCGGGGTGGGGGAGAGGAAAGAACAGGAGCCGGAGGGGGGTGGGGGGAAGGCAACGGTTGGCAGAGGAGACGAGAAATTCGTCCGGGGCCTTTTAAATCGAGAAGGGTTCTGATAGCCGGGGGCGCAAAGGGTGGTGGTGGTGGGGGGCTTTGTGGGGCTGGCCTAGAGAAGGGGAGGGGGCTTTTGTATGGGGTCACAAGTCCCCTTGGGTCCCCTTAGCTGCACGATTTCACGGAGTGATTTGTGAAGCACCGTGTGCGTGTGTGTGTGTGCGGTGACCGCTCTGTTAAGGGGCCTGTGGGGAGCAGTGACGAGGGCGGTTTTGCGCAGTGCAATACACAGACCTGGATACCTAGGTTCACGTCCAGGCCACGGATAACATCAGTACGCGGGTTGACATACTGCATGGATGTGTACGTGCGTGCGTGCGAATCAATAGGTCCTGTTGCACCGCCTTTAAGGACCCTCACTGACCAGAGTGGGGAAGTATGGTCAAACACCCCCCACCCCCCACAACCCACTCCATGCATGGGCGGGACGGCTGGGAGGATGCCTTCATCATCCAGCAGTGGATTGACAAACACAAGAGCTATCAATGTAGACGCCGTACATTTCCACAGAGACTCAGAAACCTACGCATCCTCGTAAACAACGCAACGCTTTCGTCAATAAAAGTGTGGCCTTCAAATTAGAACAAATGTATGCTAGGCGACGTTTCGGACAATGGACCTTCTTCGTAGCACACAAACGGAGGCTATTACTCCGAAACATTGCGTATTCGACGTTTTGTTTTTCATTTTGAAGATAACATTGATAATTACCCACGATGCATTTAGCGGCTTTCAAATTATTAATCTCAAAGGCTGTACATCGCAGGCTTACAAAAGAAACAACCAAATGAAATGTAACGATGACAACAACCAGTTCAAAAATAAAACCCCCATCAGAATAGCAATAAAACCAAAACTACAGCGAGGAGCATTATCGGTGGGACCCTGGGAAGCCACGACAATAAGGAAAAAGAAGTGGTTCAAAATATGTCACAATCTGCATAAAATCCAATCAATTGACAAATGCATTGGGTTGTTCGTCGTCGTCGTCGTTGTTATTAATGCAGCAGCAGCAACAGCAGCAGCAACAGCAGCAGCAGCAGCGGCAGCAGCAACAGCAGCAACAGCAGCAGCAGCAACAGCAGCAGCAACAGCAGCAGCAGCAGCGGCAGCAGCAACAGCAGCAACAGCAGCAGCAACAGCAGCAGCAACAGCAGCAGCGGCAGCAGCAGCAGCAACAGCAGCAGCAGCAACAGCAGCAGCGGCAACAGCAGCAGCAGCGGGCATCGCCGAATACTTTGGTCAGCAGAGACTCGCAGACCTACTGAGCCACAGAGCTCGGGGTTGCATAAGCGTCCGGGTTTGACATCCCCGTTCGCGGATTCTGTGCTCGGGTGGCAAGCGTTGATGTTGTGTCCGTGATCGTGTCCGTGGCGTTGCGTTGAGCTTCGTTTTAGAAGCGCACTGCACCGTTCTCGTAGTGCTGACCGAGTGATGCCCAGAAAAAACTGTGAATATTTTTTTTGTTATTTTACCAGTTAAGGACCACTGAACTATATATCGCTTTTTCAGAAGCGATTTGGCCACAAATGATGGCTCAACGCGTGGAACTTGATGGCAACGAATTATTACTGGTAGGAACCCACTGGTTCCACCAGCACACAGGGGATTATTGTGTCTGTCCGTCCGTCGTGAAGGGAGGGGCTGGGTGGGGAGGGGAGGATGGGAGGGGCTGGGTGGGGAGGGTGGGGCTGGGTGGGGAGGGTGGAGTGGGGAAGGTGGGGAGGGGCTGGGTGGGAGGGTGGGGAGGGGCTGAGTGGGGAGGGTGGGGGTGGGATTGGTGGGGCTGGGTGGGGAGGGGCTGGTCACCCCGTGGTGCCCTTATGAAACTCAACGTTTAACCTACTCACGCCGGCTTGTGCCCGCCCTCACAGTCGGGCATATTTTCGGAATACACCACGCCGCCGTTGACCCTGGAAATTGACCGAGCAACCCAACAACGTTCCTACCAGCTCCCTCCGCAGGAAAGTTTTTTAAACGCTGTGTTGTTGATTCTAAATGTGGAGGGGAAAACCCAGAAGACCCGGAAAATCCACGCGACCACGGGGAGAACATGCAAACTCCAAAATATACAGCCGGCGTCTGGTCGGGATCGGACCCACATCCTCCTCCAAACCAGGTGAGGTTCAAGTTCAAGTTCATTTATTAGGTATAGCCCTGTGAGCCATTCGGCTCTTGAATCGGGTGCAACCGCAACAAACAAAAAACAAAAACATGAACAAAAAACATCTTAAAATGAATATGTGACTAAGTGCAAACAGAAAATCCAAGAAAAGACAGCAAAATATTGCAGAAAAAAATCACCGTACACCAACGCTGTGTGCAAAAATCCCAGTGGGATGCAAGTCAACCAACCAACAACAATCACAAGACAACCTAGATTAAGGCCATCAGTCTAACTCTGTTCTACAACAAACAAATATGGTTAAACCATCTCGCCACCGCGGTGCCCACGTGAAATGCTGGGCCAACGTTGTGGTAACGTTAGGCAACGTTAGGCAACGTTGGGCCAACATTGGGAACAACCGCATTCCAGCGTTGGCATGTTAACTGGGTATGCATGTCCGGGTTTGATATACAAAAAAGGTTGAAGCGCTTTCCATCCCGCGGATTTATATACAACTATTGTACAAAATCGATTCGGTTACATTCTGATATGTCTCTCGATATAATTAAATATATATAGAACATGGAATATTGTCCACAACGACGCCAACAACATACAGATAGACCCATTGCGGACCATGCATTTATACAGACTTATATAACTCTATAACTTGAATTGTGATGATTCTGGGCAGGCGAATCGATTAAAATTCGATTATTCTTTTTTTGCGTACGCGTATCGATGTTTTTTTTCGTCTCATCCGTCTCGTTTGAATTGTTTTTGGCCTCCTTTTATTAAATATCCCACCACCAACACCGCAAACACAACAACAAAACACCCGTGTAGCCTTAACAGACTTTTGGGCAAGTGCTGTAAGCGAGTAGCACTCATGGAAGCCGTAACGGCCAGCACCACGCCCGGCCGCGTTTGTCTCTCTCGTGGCGATGTTTACTACACAACATCGCACCAGGTACCTTATTGAAGGCTGAGTCGACCTAGGGGTGGCCCACCCCACTTGCAAACCCTCTATTACGCATGCGCTGTAGACTTCCGCCCTCTGCCGGCCAAGTGTAAGTTGCAGTCAATGCGCTCACGTGAGTGTGGCTGCATTTGCGTGTGTGTATGTACGTGTGTGTCTGTGTGTATGTACGTGTGTGTCTGTGTGGATGTATGTGTGTGTCTGTGTGTATGTATTTGTGTGTCTGTGTGCGTGTATGTATTTTTGTGTATGTACGTGTGTGTCTGTGTGCATGTATGTGTGTGTCTGTGTGTATGTATTTGTGTGTCTGTGTGCGTGTATGTAATTTTGTGTATGTACGTGTGTGTCTGTGTGTATGTATGTGTGTATCTGTGTGTATGTGTGTGTCTGTGTGTGTGTATGTATGTGTGTGTCTGTGTTTGTGTGTGTATGTATTTGTGTGTCTGTGTGTATGTATTTGTGTGTATGTGTGTGTATGTACGTGTGTGTCTGTGTGTGTATGTGTGTGTCTGTGTGTGTGTGTGTCTATGTATGTGTGTGTCTGTGTGTGTGTGTTTGTGTATATATGTGTGTGTATGTACGTGTGTGTCTGTGTGTATGTATGCGTGTGTCTGTGTGTGTTGGGTGAGCGGTAGTGTAGCGGTTAGCGCGCTGCGCTACGAACCCAGTGGCCCGAGTTCGATTCCCTCGGTGACGATTATTTGAACCGGTCCTAGGTAGACTCAGCCTCAAATGAGGACCTGGTGTGGTGTGTAAACATCGCCAGTGGGGAGACAAAGGCGGCCGGACGTGATGCTGGCCACCCACCCCCTCGTGTGCCATGCCGGCTTTTCATCGGTGCTCCTAGCTAACAGCACTTTCCCCAGCAGTCTGTTAATGGTTGTGCTGTATCTGTATCAACGTGTGTGTGTGTGGAGCGGTGGCGCAGTGGTTAGCGCACTGTGTTACAAAGATTCAAGAGCGGTCCCTTGGCTTTTCCCCAGGTCGACTCAGCCTTCAATGAGTACCTGGCGCTGAGCGGTTCTCCCTGCTGCACCCCCTGATGAAGTCCGCGCTGACCTTAATCGGCGCTCGCGCGAAGCAGCGCATGCCTCTCTTATCACGCCGAATCTCGCACCTACATCTCCGTTCTGCCGCGCGCTCTCACTCCGCCATCTCCATCACTCCCTTAGCCTCTCTCCCTCGCTCGCTCTCGCTCTCTCTCGCTCTCTCTCCTATCCCATTCTTGCTCCTTCGCTCCCCCTCCCTCTCTCTTTCATCCCCCTCGCGATCCACACCCCCCACTCCCAGACACCCCCTCCCTCCTTCACTCTTTCAGTCTCTCTCTCTCGTGTGTGTGTCTCTCTCTCCCTCTCTCTCCGGCTGCACACACACACAGAGAGCGTGAGCGTTCAACGGCGCCGCGAATTCATCGGCGCACCATCCTCTGGCAACATCACACACGAGCGCGCTTACTCCCATCATTATCAGCGCCATCACCTACATCATCATCATCATCGTCGTCGTCCTCAACATCGCCATCACCTCAGCTCTCTACGACGGCTGACAGAGAGAGGGAGGGAGGTGTGTTATATATTTTTTAATTTATTCTCTCTCGCTTCTTTCGAACGATTTTCATTCCCTCTCGCCTCATCATCTCGCAACTCGCCCCCTCCCCTCTGTGTCTTTTTTTATTTATTCGTCCGAGCGAGCGTGTGCGTCCGTCCGCGCTGTCGCTCTCGTCTGACCGTCTGCTTCTGCGTCGGACCACGCGCGCGCACACACACACGTGCGCGCGCGCGCTCGTAAGCCACACGCGCACGTAGGTCACGAACGCACACGCAGACACACACGCAGACGACACACACAGACGGCACGCGCAGACACACGCGCACGCGAGGAAGCGCTTGCCGCCTCGAATCTGTTCGTCTGTACGGCGGCTCTGACCTAACCGCCTTCATCCCGGGAATATTCGGAGCCGGGCTCTCTCGCTCGCTCGCTCGCTCTCGAGGAGGCGTACGGAGAGAGAGGAGAGAGTGAGGAGAGAGAGAGGAGAGAGTGAGGAGAGAGCATCTCTCAGCGTCCAAGGCTCGAATCCTTCAACTGCCTCGCTCGGCGACTGTTCCTCGACCGCCGTCTCCGCGCTCGCAATGCGCTGAGTGGAGCGGAGACTCGGCGGCGTGCGAGGTGAGTGAGCGGGCGAGTGAGTGGGTGGGTGAGTGAGTGTGTGAGGGAGAGAGGGAGTGGGTGAGTGAGTCAATGAGTGAGTTGGTGGGTGAGGGAGGGAGTGGGTGAGTGAGTCAATGAGTGAGTGGGTGAGTGAGTGGGTGAGGGAGGGAGGGGGTGAGTGAATGGGTGAGGGAGGGAGGGAGTGGGTGAGTGAGTCAATGAGTGAGTGGGTGAGTGAGTGGGTGAGGGAGGGAGGGGGTGAGTGAATGGGTGAGTGAGGGAGTGGGGAGTGAGTGAGGGATGGTGGGAGTGGGTGAGTCAGTGAGTGGGTGAGTGAGTTGGTGAGGGATGGCGAGAGGGAGTGGGTGAGTGAGTGGGTGAGTGAGTGCGTGAGGGATGGATGGAGGGAGGGAGGGAGTGGGTGAGTGAGTCAGTGAGTGAGTGGGTGAGTGAGTGGGTGAGGGATGGCGATAGGGAGTGGGTTAGTGAGTGGGTGAGTGAGTGCGTGAGGGATGGTGGGAGGGAGTGGATGAGTGAGTGGGTGAGGGAGGAAGGGGGTGAGTGAGTGGGTGAGTGAGTGGGTGAGGGATGGAGGGAGTGGGTGGGTGAGTGAGTGAGTGAGTGGGTGAGTGAGTGCGTGAGAGATGGTGGGAGGGAGTGGGTGAGTGAGTGAGTGAGTGGGTGAGGGATGGATGGAGGGAGGGAGTGGGTGAGTGAGTCAGTGAGTTAGTGGGTGAGTGAGTGGGTGAGTGATTGGGTGGGTGGGTGAGTGAGTGAGTGAGGGATGGAGGGGGGAGTGGGTAGGTGTGGAGTGAGTAAAATGAGTAAGGAAGTGAGGGAGAGGGTGAGCTGGTGGGTGAGGGTGAGGGAAGACACGGTGGGTGAGTGGGTGAGTGAACGTGTGGGTGGAGGAATAGATGAGGGAGTGGATAGGTGGGCGGGAGGTGGGGGGGTGAGTAAGTGGGTGAGCAGGTGCGTAAGGGAAAGGGAGAAGGAGTGGATGAGTGAGTAAACGGATGAGTTGGTGAGTGAGTAGACTGAGGGAGTGAGTGAGCAGGAGACCGCATAGCTTGCGAGAGAGTGAGTTAAGTAAGAGGGTGAGTGAGTGAGCGGTGAGTGTGAGAATTGGTGAGTAGGTGAGTGAGTGGATGGGTGAGCGGGTGAGCGAACGGGCAGACAGGTGAGTGAACGGGGCGAGCTGGTGAGCGACACGAGAGGGTGAGTGAGACGGTAGGTAGTTGGGTGGGTGAGTAAGTGAGTGAGTGGGCGAGTAAGTGAGTGGTGAGTGAGTGAGTGGGTGAGTAAGTAAGTGGGTGAGTGAGTGAGTAGGTGAGTGAGTGGGTGAGGGATGGAGTGAGTGTGTGGGTGAGTGGGTGAGTGAGTGAGTGAGGAATGGATAGAGGGAGTGGGTGAGTGAGTGAGTGAGTGGGTGAGGGATGGAGTGAGTATGTGGGTGAGTGAGTGAGTGAGTGGGTGAGTGAGTGAGTGGGTGAGGAATGGATAGAGTGAGTGGGTTAGTGAGTGAGTGGGTGAGGTATGGATGGAGGGAGTGGGTGAGTAAGTGAGTGAGTGGGCGAGTGAGTGAGTGAGTGTGCGAGATGGTGAGCGATTGAGTGGGCGGGTGAGCGGCTGACCGTCTGTACTGTCGAGACGGTGAGCGAGTAGGTGAGCGAATGAGGAGGTGAGTGAGTTCGCGGGCAATCAAGCGGCAGAGTGAGTGAGCGATGAGTGAGCGGGAGAGTCAATGAGTGGGTGGGCGACCCAGCGAGTTTGCGGGAAGACGAAAGGGGTGAGCGAGCGGGTGAGTGTGGATGAGTGTGGTGAGTGGTCGAGTGAACGGCACAGAGGTATGAGGGAGAAAGGCTGGCTGCTGCTGTTTGTTTGAGATACTCTGTCATTGCGCCAATGCTGCTATTGCTGATGCTGCTGATGATGATGCTGCTGCTGCTGATGATGCTGATGCTGCTGATGCTGCTGCTGATGATGCTGTTTGCTCGAGATACTCTGTCATTGCGCCAACGCTGCTATTGCTGATGCTGCTGATGATGCTGCTGATGANGCTGCTGCTGCTGCTGATGATGATGATGCTGCTGATGATGCTGATGCTGCTGCTGATGATGATGCTGCTGATGCTGCTGCTGATGATGCTGATGATGCTGTTTGCTCGAGATACTCTGTCATTGCGCCAATGCTGCTATTGCTGATGCTGCTGCTGCTCATGCTGTTGATGAGGCTGCTGTTGATGATGATGCTGCTACTGCTGCTGATGATGATGCTACTGATGCTGCTGCTGATGATGATGCTGTTGATGCTGCTGCTGATGAGCAGCGCTCCCCCCCCCCCGAGTGATGGAGTACGTGAGTGGGGAAGAGTGTAAGCGGAGAGTGTGACTGGGGGAGAGTGAGGGAGAGTGTGGAGAGAGAGTGAGGGGAGAGTGGGGAGAGAGTGTGACTGGGGAGAGTGTGGAGAGAGAGTGAGGGGATAGTGAGGGAGAGTGAGGGGAGAGTGTGGAGAGAGAGTGAGGGGGCGAGTGTGACTGGGGGAGAGTGAGGGGAGAGAGTGGGGGAGAGTGAGGGGAGAGTGAGGAGAGAGAGTGAGGAGAGAGAGTGAGGGGAGAGTGAGGGAGAGTGTGGAGAGAGAGTGACTGGGGGAGAGTGAGGGGAGAGAGTGGAGAGAGAGTGATGGGGGTACGTGACTGGGGGAGAGTGAGGGGAGAGTGTGACTGGGGAGAGTGAGGGGAGAGTGTGCAGGTAGAGACAAGAGGAGAGAGAGAGGGAGAGAGAGAGCGTGTTAATCGGAGATTATTATGGGAGAGTGTGAGGGGTAGGGAGAGCGGCAGAGTACGTCACTCGGGAGAGTGGTTTTTGGAGAGTGTTCATTGGAGAGTGTTCATTGGAGAGTGTTAATAGGAGAGTGTTACAGAAGAGAGAGAGAGAGCGCTCACACAGAGCCAGCCACGAGCGCGGCGCCTTCATAGCGATGGTTCATAATGGCCAATTCATGTTCATGATAATTAAGATTATTTCGTATCGTAATTGATGGTGATATTGATGTCGATGATGGTGTTGTTGAACGTGCCACCGATGATGGTGGTTGTTTTAATTACAGAAGTCTTGCTGCTGATGATGATAGTTGTTATTATCATGACGAGAGTCTTGCTGATGAGGATGAATTTCGATGATGATGATGATGATTCTCAGTCGTTTTCAATTCTCTACATTTAACCAATGAGGACTGATACTGCTGCTGCTGATGATGATGATGGGAGCGCGGCTGATGATGGTGATAAACCTCTGTACGTGGGATAGAAACAATTTACATTCCGGGCGCTAACTCACACGCTCACGTCTTCACCCTCAAATGCTAGTGCCTGGCATACATACCCAGTTGAACCAACGTTGGTTGACATTGGACGAACGTTGGAGGCTAACGTTGGTCGGTGTTGGACCAACGTAGCGCCGACGTTGGTTGACGTCGCACCAACGTTAGGCAACGTCAAGGTGATGATTTCCCGCTCAAAAGAGCGATGAAGCCAGTGGTGCCAATTCCACGTTCCTGCGGCGAGGGCGACTCTCATCGACCGCTGCTGCTGCTGCTGCCCTCTGCTCCCCGTGGCATCGACGCCGAGGGATGATGGGCTGAGTCAAGCGCCCGCCGCGACTCTGCACTTGTGCCAAAGATAATCATGAAGAGNCCCCCCCCCCCTCCCTCCGTGTGACCTGTACAGATTGTTTGTGCAAGCACCACGCCCGGCCGGCCGGCCGCCTTTGTCTCCCCCAGCGTTGTTTCATAATTTATTTAAGCCCGAGTCTACCCAACGGGGGAGAGAATCCCAAGACCGAAGCCAATAATCACTCGCCACCGATGGCAGTTTTCGCCGTAGGCCGGGAATCGAACGAAGACAGACGGGTTTTCTCTCGCGCCGTGCAACGCTAACCACTGCGCCACCGCTCCTCCCGTGTAACACTCACGTAGCCCGCAGCGCGTGATGCCACTTGTTACAGATTCCACGTGGGTTCGCGTCTCTCATTGACGAAGAACACGCCATGATCACGGACCCGATATTAACAACGCGGGCATCTCACGCGCACACGCAGCGGCTCTCGCAGCCTGTGGAGGTGGTGGTCTGGACAAAGCTGAGAGATGCTTTTGTACGTTCGCAATGCGCACTCGACCTGCGAGTGGCGTGTGTTCGTGGGGAGCGGTGGCGCAGCGGTTAGCGCGCACTGCGGCGACCCGTGTCAGATTCCCGCTCAGACTCGATAACGGTGCCAGCGGACATCTCAATCGGCCTTCGGCCTCTTCTGGATCGACTCAGCCTTAAATGAGTACGCGGCGCGGTGGGTGAAACCGCTGACTCCCAATATCTGGGAGCTCGTTGTCCTGTAGACATCCGTGCTGTCGACGCCTTGAGCTGCGCTCTCGTTCACCACACTCGATATATACATTCGCATTGTGTTGTACAGACTCGCGCAGAGACCCATAGACTCACACGGAGATCCATAGACTCACACAGAGACCCATAGACTCACACAGAGACCCATAGTCTCATACAGAGACCCATATACTCACACAGAGATCCATAGACAAACATAGAGACCCATAGCCTCAGATGGAGATCCATAGACTCACACAGAGACCCATAGACTCAAACAGAGACCCATATACTCACACAGAGACCCATAGACTCACACAGAGATCCATAGTCAAACATAGAGACCCATAGCCTCACAAAGAGACCCATAGACTCACACAGAACCATCAACTCAACAGAGACCATAGATCACAAAGAACCATAGACTCACACAGAGACCCATAGACTCACACAGAGACCCATAGCCTCACACAGAGACCCATAGACTCACACAGAGACCCATAGACTTACACAGAGACCCATAGACTCACACAGAGACCCATAGACTTACACAGAGACCATAGACTCACACAGAGACCCCACTGTAGACGCTGTAGCGCGCTGGCTGTGGTTCCACCGTCTGTGCGAGACGATCACGCTCACAGCACCACCACCACTGCCATCGTCCACATCCACCAGGACGAAGCGGTACCAATTTTGACGACCCCAGAGGGGATGATTGGCTGAGTCGACCTCCCACCGAGCCTGCCCGTCGCAAAAAAACTCATCCATCGATCGCGAGCCGACGATTTTGTCTGCAAATTTTGTCTGCAAATTCGCCTCCGACTTGGCTGTGATTCGATTTTGTCCTTGGGGCATTTTTGTTTTTCCTTTGTCCAGCTGGAGGAGTTCAGAAGGGGTTGGAAAGCAATTGGGAGAGGGGGTGAGGTGGGTGGGTGCTGTGACTTTGACCCTAACCCCCTACCTCCTTGTACCCATGTATGCCCTCTACACTCGTGCCCATTTAGTCCGTGGATTAATCCGTCTCTGAGAGAGATGTTTCCAGCGATAACCCGCGAGCACACCAGCTGTTGGGTGGTCGCGGGAGCGGTACAAGTGTGTGTCTGTGTGTGTGTGTCTATCTGTGTGTGTGTCTGTGTGTGTCTGTGTGTGTTTGTGTGTGTGTCTGTGGGTGTCTGTGTGTGTGTGTCTGTGTGTGTGTGTCTGTGTGTGTGTGTGTGTGTGTGTGTGTGTCTGGGTGTGTGTGTGTCTGTGTGTGTGTGTGTGTGTCTGTGTGTGTGTCTGTGTGTGTGTCTGCTGGGTTTGCCTCGTGACCTCCTGCCAGCGTGCGTTCGACACTTCATGTGGCCTCAAGGTGCACTTGGCCTGGCACAAGCGTCGTGGTGACGTCACCGCCACTTAGTGGCGAACGGCGGTTGTTGTTGTTGTGTGTGTGTGTCTGTGTGTGTAGGGGAGCGGTAGTGTAGTGGTTAGCGCGCTGCACTACGAACCTGGCGACCCGGGTTCGATTCCCGCTCACGGCAAAACACCAGTGACGATTATCTGAACCGGTCCTGGGCATCCCCTAGGTCGACTCAGCCTAAAATGAGTACCTGGTGCGGTGTGTAAACATCGCCGCTAGGGAGACAAAGGCGGTCGGGCGTGGTACTGGCCACCCACCCCCTCGTGTACCGTTCCGGCCTTCATAGGTGCTCGCTAACAGCACTTGCCCCTACAGTCCGTTAAGGCTATACGGGGGTCTTTGTCTGTGTGTGTGTTTATATGGGGTGGGCGGAGGAGCGATCGTGCAAGTTCTGTGTCATTCATTGCAAGACCCCTGGGCTACTGGCGACCCAAGGTGGCCTTTAGATTGGTCCCGACAATGCACAACGCCACCGCACCATCATCATCGTGCTGCCGCTGTCAAACCCCCAATAGTTTGAAATGCGTGGCGGCCCTCACACGCTGATAGTGTCTTCTCGGCGATGGTGGAGTGGTTAGCACGCTGCGCTACGAACCCGTGATACCCGAGTTCGATTGCCTGATCACGGGTCATTGCGTCCGCGGAATATTTAGGATTCTCCCTGGGGCCCAGCATTTTACCAAGTCCTCCGCTTCCTCCTCCTTGTCGTCTTCCTGCAGTGATGATTATAGGTCGACTCAGCCTCAAATTAGTACCTGGTGTGATGTGTGAGCATCGGCACTCGGGAGACAAAGGCGGCGTGGTGTTGGTCACCCACCCCCGCGTGTGCCGTGCCGGCCTTCATAGGTGCTCGCTAACAGCACTTGCCCCAACAGTCTGTTAAGGCTATGCGGGGGATCTTTGTCGTTAAACTATTATTAATAATGATTATTTTAACGAGTTGAGAACTCGTGGTTCTGCGATGGAAAATAAGAGACAGATGTCAAATTATGTTTCCCGTTCTCACGATCCTCCTGTACTCGAAGCACAAAAAGTAATTAGCTCTTTTATGAAATAACAAAGAGCAAAGCTAATAATGTTTTGCGAGCTTTTTTTTATATGCATATATTCTGTATTATATATGATGATGTACGATTTAAAGGATGTTCTGCCGAAAGAATTGGTTTGAAAGCAGCGCACAAATTGAAAATCTGGAGCAATTTTAAATGAGCCGTGGTCAATCTTCTGTACTCGCTGCTCCCATCTTTTTAGCATCTCCATCGAGTTTTATTATACTATAATAATTTATTATGATTAATATTATAATAATTATTAAATGTATTTTTAACTTACTCTTCCGCCGTTTCAACTCAACTCAATTGTGTATTCGCTACACGGAAATTACCGTGCAGCCAGTTACCCAGCCAGCAGCCAGCTTGCCGTTCCACTGCTGGATGATAATTTTTTTCCGCCCGAGGATGACCGCTTGTGTTGCGATCGAAACGTCGTGATGTATGATTTTTTGATTTATTTTATTTTAATTTTTTCTAAATGCGTGACTTTACCGAAAGAACCAAAGAGTAATATATGTAAACTCATTTTGTCAAGGCGCTCTCCTCCTCCCACCCAGCTTAAAATACGCTGCCAAGCTTAGCAGTGTCCATTAGGACGCCGTCTTTCCGACAGCTCGGTTCTTCACCTGAAGACGGCTGTTTGCGTTGTGGCCGAAACGTCGTGAGAATTTTAGGATGTTTTATTTGTATTATTTTATTATTTCACTTCTACGTGACTTTACCGAAAGAACCAAGAATATGAATCCCTGCAGTCACAAAAGCTTTAAATCGAAAAATGTATAAAAGAAGTTCGACAATATTTATTTTATAATTTGCGGTGTATTTTTCTGTTTTTATACCTTACGCATTTGGACAACGGCCCTCAATGGCCTACTCGTGAACGTCCAGCAGACGTCGCGTAGTACTCGGTGTTAGCCAGGGCGGCCGCTGGATTCGAACGAGTTCAAATCTCACGTACAATTAATAATAACAATGATTATTTATCTATTTATGGTCGTAATACATAGTTATTTATATAGTTTCTTCCGTTCCGTGTTGTCGTTCGCGTCAACGCCACGTATCCCGTGAAACGACGATTCGCGTTCACTGCACACGCAGAGTCGAGTCATCCCCCCACCCCAACCCACCCANCCCCACACCCCCCCACCCCACACCCACCCCACACCCCCCACCCCCCCACCCCAACCCACCCANCCCCCACCCACCCACCCANCCCCCCCCACCCCCCCCCNANCCCCCCCNNCCNCCCCCCCCCNNCCCCCCCCCACCCCNCCCCCCCCCCCCCCCCCCCCCCCCCCCCCCCCNCCCCCCCCCCCCCCNCCCCCCCCCCCAACCCNCCCCCCCAAAACCCCCCCCCCCCCNCCCCCCCCCCCCACCCCACCCCCACCCACCCGCCCCCCTCACCCCAACCCCCCCACCCCCACCCCCCCACCCCAACCCACCCCAATCCAANCCCCCCCCCATACCCACCCCAACCCACCCACCCCCCCAACCCCCCCCCCCCCACCCCGTGAAACCCCTCCGACTCCAAGAACTGAATTCTCACCCCTGTGATGTGGGAGGCAATGATCGCGCCTCAGGGCGAGAGTTCTTCTCGCATCCCACTCCTCGCCGACCCACACAAAAGACAAAGATCCCCCGTATAGCCCGCACAGACTGCTGGGGCAAGTGCTGTTAGCGAGTAGCGCCTATGAGGGCCGGCACTGGCCAACACCACTGCGCGGCCGCCTTTGTCTCCCCGGTGGCGACGTTTGCACACCGCATCCAGCGACTCATTTGAGTCCGAGTCGGTGATCGTCAACACTGTTGGCCGTGAGCGGGAATCGAACTCGGCTGGCCCGGGTTCGTAGCGCAGCGCGCTAACCGCTGTGCCACCGCTCACCACCACCACCAACCACGCTCCGTCTTTCCGCGTTCACCAATTTACTCTTCACCTCCCCCCATTGAAATACAAATTATTAACTCGTTCCACGCTGCTGCGTGCGCCCGATGATTGTTAAACACGTCCTGCGTGACGCGCTCAGCAATCTACGCCGTTTGAGTTAATAGAGCTGAGATTCAGATTAACGTTGAGACGTTAGTGATGTGTGTGTACACGCGTGTCCGTGTGTGTCCGTGTGTGTGTCCGTGTGTGTCCGTGTGTGTGTTCGTGTGTGTGTACACGCGTGTGTGTCCGTGTGTGTGTCCGTGTGTGTGTGTGTACACGTGTGTGTACAGGTGTGTGTACACGTGCTACGTGTCCCTGTGTACACTCGTGTCCGTGTGTACACACGTCTGTCCGTGTGCACGTGTGTGAACGTGTCGGCACGAGTTCCTCGTGCACGAAGACAGCGTTGGATTTCTTAGCGCGTCACGTGGGAAGTTCGTAACAATAATCGGGGCGTGTGCATCGTGGGGCGAGTTAAAAATGTCTACTTGATCGCGGACTGAATTCGTAAATCGTGGACTGGAGTGTGGGAAAACCCCTGACCATGAGCAAAGCAAGCAAACGCTTAGCCGCCCAAATAGCTCAACGGGGATTCTTGATTCCTTAATAAAGCAAAAAAAAAAATGGCCATTAACAAAACCGGCTCTGATATAAATTCATGTAATTATTTGAACGTCAAACTAACGTGAACAAAGCCAATTCATCTCTCTCTCATCTCCTCTTCTGGCATCTCGCGGCATCTCCGCGTCTGTTGGCGGCGTCGCTCTCATCCCACGACGTCTCCGTCTCGGGACATCTGTGAAAACGGCTGGACATCATCTGTGAAAAATTAACCTGTAAAAACAAAGTTTTTCCACTATAAATCCTTTATATGCGTGGCGGCTAGAGTCCTCTCGTCCTCTGGCTTGAGATGGCTGCCACCTATGGGTCAGATGATTGCCTGCCACCATTAAGCAATTGGTAATTAAATATAAAAAAAATTCCTAAAAAGTGTAAAGTTATGGAAAAAAAAATTCACGAAAATAAATTGTAACGCACAACGAGTCTGTGTGCAAAATGTCAGCTCGATTGGATCACGGGAAGTGGGTTAAAAAACGACCGAAAGATTTGCACGGTCGTAAGCGCGCAAGCAAGCAAGCACGTGAACTTAATATAAAGGATTTAAAAAGAGCTTTGCGGCTCATGGGATTCCTCGAGTATGAAACACATTCCTGCGGAGGGGGCTGGTAGGAACGTTGGGTTGCTCGGTCAATGGCCAGGGTCAACGGCGGCGTGGTGTATTTCGCAAATATGCCCGACTGTGAGGGCGGGCACAAGCCGGCGTGAGTAGGTTGAACGTTGAGTAAAATAAGGGCACCACGGGGTGACCAGCCCCTCCCCACCCAGCCCCACCCTCCACCCCACCCAGCCCCACCCTCCCCACCCAGCCCTCCCCACCCAGCCCCTCCCCACCCTCTCCACCCAGCCCTCCCCACCCTCCCCACCCAGCCCCATAATCTCCACCCAGCCCTCCCACCCAGCCCCACCCTCCCCACCCAGCCCCTCCCCACCCTCCCCTCTCCACCCAGCCCTACCCCTCCCATTTTTGAATTCACGACGGACGGACGGGCACAATAATCGCCTGTGGGCTGGTGGAACCAGGTGGTTCCTACCAGTATAAATCGTCTGATTCTGTCGATAAATGCATCTCGTATTCAGCTCTCTCGTGTCACCACATCGCGATCTCTTGCCTCCTGAGCGCAGCTGTGCAATGAAGAAGGGGGTCTGTTGCCCGAAACGTCGCCTGCTATGAATACGTATTTACTTATTTCAAGTGTTGAGTGTGGCTCATCAGAGGCGCGCCGCGGCTCCAATCCATCAATTCTGTGAAATCACTCCAGGTGCTTGCGTCTGGACTCAGCCCAGCAGCAGCAACAGCAGCAGCAGCATCATCATCATCTCCCACTGACTGATTAAAACCTCGCCTCGGCTTCCCCCATTGTTCTCTAATTGATTAATCACCTGCTCACGTGACCTGCAATTAACAAATCCCAGGAGGAGTTGCTACACGCCTGGATTGGACTAGCAAGGGGGGGGGGCAGAGGGGGGGGCAGAGGGGGGGGGCAGAGGGGGGGGCAGAGGGGGGGGGCAGAGGGGGGGGCAGAGGGGGTGGCGCAGAGAGGGGAGGCGCAAAGGGGTAGGGCAGGGGGGGGGCAGAGGGGGGAATAGTTGGAGGGGAGGGCGATGTCTTTCCCCTCCCGTCTTGGAACGCAGAAAATTAGAATATTTCTCATCAGATATTTAACAGAGAATTTCAATGTAATTGTGTTTTTGTGAATGTAGGTGCCCTATTTTAAAAAAGCTTGACATCTCGGGATATCTATCCCCCTCCCCTCTTCCCCTTCTCCCCCCCCCCCACAGTCTCCCCCGCCCCCCACCTCGCCCCTCCCCTCCCCCGCCCCCACCTCCCCCTCCCCTCCCCCCGCCCCCACCTCCCCCTCCCCTCCCCCCCGCCGCCCTCCAGGTAATGTAATGTCCTGGAAGGATTCAAATGTCTCAGAAGCCAGCGACGCATTCTCAATAAGACGACGATCCCGGGGAAACCAGAACAGGTGGTAACTCTGGCGGAGAGCCCATCTCGTCCATCGGGTCATTTGCCCTCCTCTTTCACGCTGGTCGGACAGACGTCTTAGAAAAACGAGGTGGGGGTTACCAGACACCTCTTTAACCCACCACACAACCAGCCAGATCCCAAAGCAACTCAAGCTAAACAATTGTTTTTATCTTCTTGGTTCTTTCGGTAGAGTCACGTAGAATGGAAATAATAAAATAATAACAAAACGTAATAAAATAATTCTCACGACGTTTCGGCCACAACGCAAGCAGCCGTCCTCAGGTGGAGAACAGGTCTGTCGAGAAGGCAGAGTCTGACAGACCTGTTCTCCACCTGAGGACGGCTGCTTGCGTTGTGGCCGAAACGTCGTGAGAATTATTTTATTATGTTTTATTTTTATTATTTTATTATTTCCACTCTACGTTACTTTACCGAAAGAACCAAGAAGATGAATCCCTGCAGTCACGAAAGCTTTAAATCGAAATTTAATTGTTTTTATTTTAACCAGGTAAGGCCCACTGAACTATATAGTAGCTCTTTCGCAGAAGCGAACTGGCGATCACAAATGATCGCTGAACGAAGTGGATGAATTATCATCACCACGTGGCAATTTACTCTCAAAATACTCTCACTGATACACGGTGCTTTTTCTGGAAGACTTTGTTGTGTTTTTTTCCTGGATTTTTCTGTTTGCGCGTAGTCAATTTAAGATGTTTTCTTGCTCATGTTTTTGTTTGTTGCGGTTGCACCCGATTCAAGAGCCGAATGGCTCACAGGGCTACACCAAATAAATGAAACTGAAACTCTCAACGCCGCGACGTTGATTCTACATGTGGAGGGGGAAAACTAGAGGACTCTGAGAAAAAAAAATCCACGCGACCACGCAGAGAGAGAGAGAGAGAGACACGCACATTGGAAATATACAACAGGGAGACAGTCGATCCATTAACTGCAGTGGAGTCCCCGTGTACAGACACCCCCACATCTTATTTCAACTGCCACGCCCGGAGATCGGCATCGAACCCGGCGACCTCTGTGGTGTCTACGCCACAGTGAATACGTATTCATAGCAGGCGACGTTTCGGGCAACACACCCCTTCTTCATCGCACAGCTGCGTCAGGAGCGGTGTGGTGACACGAGAGAGCTGAAAAAGAGATGCCCTGTGGAGGCAACATGTTGCAAGACTCCCCTTCGCGTTGTGGGAGGGGGGGGGGGAGTTGCCTTACCCCTGGCTCGCTAGTAGAATGCAGTTCAGAATGGTGCAGATCAGAATCAGAATCTATTTTTTTCACTTGTGAAATCCGATGAGCTATGAAGCTCATTTTTTTCACACATGTCCAGTATTTTTTACAGATGTCCAGTGGGTGTCTCGAGACCAAACCATTTAATTATCTCAAACTTAATGCGTGTTTAAGTAGGTTCTCTTCAAACATGCATTAATAAAGCAACGGAAACAAATATTAGCGGTCAATTAAAACAATTGCTACGTAGCTCAGTGAGCCCTACCGAATAAAATAACAAAATATATAAATTGTTTTATTTATTTTATTGGAGGGCACAAGACATCTGGACCACCACCCTTAAACAAACATAGCGGGGATTCTAGATTTGAAGCTTTCGTGACTGCAATGATTCATATTCTTAGGTTTTTTCGGTAAAGTCACGTAGGTAAANAATTAAAATTAATAAAAGTAAAATAATTACTTTTATTTTAATTTTTTACCTACGTGACTTTACCGATAAAACCTAAGAATATAAACATAGCGGGGGCTGATATGGTCTGCCCATTGTTGCATGGGCTAGAGCGCCGTCTCCCTCCCAACGCGTGTGCCCCACACGGAAGGAGTCACGAGTTGGCAGAAAGCATCTCCACGTGTAGAGAACCGCAGAGCGCCTGTTGGGTAGCGCCGTCTCTCATCGCCTCCCGCTTCTCTGTCGCTCCTCCTCGGCGATTGTGAGATTGTGCAGTTTGCACGAACGACCACGACGACATGAATCATTCTATATGAATCATTCTACTTTTATGGTGTCTTTATTAAGACAAATTAAGGTTGAACATTTCAAGCAGCACTCGCCGCTTAAATCGGTACCTGGTAGAAAGGTACCCTCCGAGGGTGGCCCAGATCCGATATCGGATATTTATTCAGACAGGAGGAATCCGATGAGCTATGAAGCTCATTATATTTCATCAGATATCCAGATGTCTTTTGACCCTCCTTTAATTTAGTTAAACTTAATAGTATTATTTATAATAACGTCTCTTGAAACATAAATGAATATGCAAATGACCAAAAAGAAAACCATGTTCGGGGCCAATTAATTGTAGGGGTAAATTAATTGTCGGGGCCACAGGACATCTGGACCGACGGACCCTGTACGCTCCACGTAGCCCACAAAGCAACCTCCCAGTTGCTTACATAACGCACGCGTCGCGCTGTGACAACACTGCGGTGCAGAGTGATGTACAACGCGGCTCCCGGAGCCCGCTCTGAGTGTGACCGCATCTCAAGGGCCTGTCGCACAACGGGCCCCCTCCCTCCAGCCAGCAAGCCAGCAAAACTTTTGTCGTTGTCATTTATTATGATTGAGGTGGGCAGTTATAGTTCTACGTGTTAGATGCTATGAGTTTGTCGGTGTGAGGCTATGGGTCTGGCTGGGTCTCTGTGTGAGGCTATGGGTCTCTGTGTGAGGCTATGGGTCTCTGTGTGAGGCTATGGGTCTCTGTGTGAGGCTATGGGTCTCTGTGTGAGTCTATGGTCTCTGTGTGAGTCTATGGGTCTCTGTGTGAGTTATGGGTCTCTGTGTGAGCTATGGGTCTCTGTGTGAGGCTATGGTCTCTGTGTGAAACTGGATCTCTGTGTGAGGCTATGGTCTCTGTGTGAGTCTATGGGTCTCTGTGTGAGTCTATGGGTCTCTCTGTGTGAGGCTTTGGGTCTCTGTGTGAGGCTATGGGTCTCTGTGTGAGGCTATGGGTCTGTCTGAGGCTATGGATCTCTAAGTTACTATGTGANTTTTTTGCGCTAGTCTGTACAATACAATGTGAATGTATGCATCGTGTACACGAGACCACAACTCAAAATGCTGCACAGAAACGCTGGGCACGTTTATTTTATAGAGCGAGAGGCAGGGGGGGTGAGATGAAGGTCTGGACTGGAACATGGGAATGGAGTCGACAGCACGGATTGCAGGAGAAGGGAGCTGTCGACCGCGGGGGCAGCAAAGGAGAATGAGCGACCTCACACTCAGTGAAGGTTGTCAGATGAGAGGGGGGAGGAGAGTGCGTGGAGGGAGTAGAGGGAGATGAGAGGGGAGAGGTAGGAGAGTGCGTGGAGGGGAGTAGAGTGAGATGAGCGGGTGAGGTAGGAGAGTGTGTGGAGAAGAGTAGAGCGAGATGAGAGGGAGAGGCAGGAGAGTGCGTGGAGGGGAGTAGAGTGAGTTGAGAGGGGAGAGGCAGGAGAGTGCGTGGAGGGGAGTAGAGCGAGATGAGAGTGGAGAGGCAGGAGAGTGCGTGGAGGGGAGTAGAGATGAGATGAAAGGGGAGAGGTAGGAGAATGCGTGGAGTGGAGTGGAGTGAGATGAGAGTGGAGAGGCAGGAGAGTGCGTGGAGGGAAGTAGAGTGAGATGAGAGGGGAAGGCAGGAGAGTGTGTGGAGGGGAGTAGAGTGAGATGAGAGGGAGAGGTAGGAGAGTGCGTGGAGGGGAGTAGAGGGAGATGAGAGGGGAGAGGTAGGAGAGTGCATGGAGGGGAATAGAGTGAGATGAGAAGGGAGAGGTAGGGGAGTGCGTGGAGGAGAATAGAGCGATATGAGAGGGAGAGGTAGGGAGTGCGTGGAGGGAGTGGAGTGAGATGAGAGGGGAGAGGCAGGAGAGTGTGTGGAGGAGAGTCGAGATGTGTACACAGAGCACCAGGTAATCACTGAAGGCCCAGTCGACCTGTGGGAATCACACGACCTGTTCAGATATCAATTCGCCGCTGATGTGAGCCGAGCATCATGGGATACGTCTATGAAACCAGCACTTTAGCGGTAAGGGTTTGCTGCACCACGTAAGAGATATATTTGGTACGTTAAAGACTCCTACTGGGCTGCGAGGTGACCCGAAGATGGCCAGTACAACAACTCTTAAATCCATCTGTGCGGAGTTTTGCCTGACCCCCCCCCCCCTCGTATGCATCCCGTGCCTGAGTTTTCTCCGAGAACTCCGGTTGCCTCCGACACGGAGGCGAACATTCGCAATATCGCAGCACCCCTCCTGAAGAGGAAGTCACGAGGCTCAAACGTGAGGTTATTTTTCCTGGGTGACGGAGATGTTAACTCCCTCGCCTTGTATGCAGGAGGGTTCGATCCCACCCTGGCCTGCTGTATAGTAGTAGGTTTTACCCTTTCAACTGGTACAAAAACTGACACCTTTATACAAGGCATCATGTTTGCAATAACCACAACAGATGCAGTCAAAATGGTCCACACCCGAGACAGCTTTTCTTAGAGCCTAGTCTCCATTGGTGTTGGACCAGATGACGCCAAAAGGCGTACAACTCAAAACAGCGCACTATCAGATATTGAAACTCGGGTGCTGTATGTTTGGAGTTTGCGGCCTCTCTTCTCTCCCATGTGGTCGTGATTTTCTGGGTCTACGGGTTTGCCACACCTTTCGAATGGTTTGGCCATGTTTCTTTGTTGTAGTACGGAGAGAATGATGGCTTTCATCTAAGTTGTCTTGTGGTTGTTGTCACATCTTGGTGTTGTTTGACTCGCATCCCACTGGAATTTTTGCACAGCGTTGGTGTACGGTGCTTTTTTTCTGGAAGACTTTGCAGTTTTTTCCTGGTTTTTCTGTTGCGCATAGTCACTTTAAGATGTTTCTTGTTCATGTTTTTGTTTGTTGCGGTTGCCCCCGATTCAAGAGCCGAATGGCTCACAGGCTATTCCAAATAATGAAACTGAAACTGAACGACTGTCGAGTATGTTGCCACATCTCCACGTGATGAGAGGCCACTTCGTTGAGATTTCGTTTGTGGCCATTTCGTTTCTGATAAATGAGCGTACATTGGTCAGTGGGCCTTATCTGGTAAAATAAAATGGGCATTGGTATTTTCGCGATAATATTATTTTTTTTTAAACACGTAATTTTACAAAACATACCCGTGGCTTTGTCTTAATTACAATTGACCTACTGTGCCCATTGTTTGAATGTTTCCCTACATTATACAATGACAAACACTACAGAGTGCAAGTTTATCGTTTAAGTTGGGCTCAAAGTCAGNCCCCCCCTCCGACCCCACATCCCCCTACCCCCACCAGCTCCTCCCCATAACTCCCCCACTTTACAGCATGTCCCTCCATCCCTCCGTGATTCCTTCCAAACGCACCCCTCCCCATCCCCTCCTCTTATTCATTCATTCCCACGCCCCCTTCTTTCCCTCTCTCTCCCTCCCCTCTCCATCGTCCCCCCCCCCCACCACGACCCCCCCCCCCCCCACAATCGTCCATTCAATTCCCCAGGCCCTGGGCGCCCCTGTAAATGTTTTATTTATACAAAAAAGCGGCTTCGCCCCTTGCGCGTTGATTATTTAATGAATTCTTTATTTGCTCCGATAAGCGTGTGCGGGAGAGAGGGAGGGGAGATGAGAGAGAGTGCGAGAGAGAGGGANGGAGGAGGGGGAGAGGGGAGAGAGTGCGAGAGAGAGGGAGGGGGGGAGAGTGTGAGAGAGGGAGGAGGGGAGAGGAGAGAGAGTGTGAGAGAGGGAGGAGGGGGAGATGGCAGATGACGGGGAGCTCTGCATGCTGTTATGAGANCCGNCGGAGGCCGTCGGACTGCGAGGGGGCGGCGTACATAACGAGAGAGTGAGCGAGAGAATGAGCGACAGAACGAGCGAGAGAGAGAGCGAGAGAGGAGCGAGAGAATGAGCGACAGAACGAGCGAGAGAGCGAGAGAGCGAGAGAGAGCGAGAGAGTGAGCGAGAGAGCGAGCGAGGGCTACATAAAGGAAAAATTACGAAAGTGATGAACGAANCAAAGGCCGACACCGAGATCTTCTTGTTCCACTGATCGAAAAAAGAGAGAGATGGTGCGAGAGAGAGAGGGGGAGGAGGGAGGGGGAGGAGAGGAGTGAGAGAGCCAACGCGAAGAGAGGGCGATGAGAGGGCGAGCAAGTTGACTTTGAGTGCGGAGCGACAAGAACGGACGATGGATTGTAGCGCGGCGTGGGAGATGGTGATGGCGTTAGTGATGAAGATGATGATGATGACGATAATGATCATTTAGCAATTTGTAATGAGCGCAGAATTTCACGGACAGACGAAAACGACCTCGACTCTCACGCCATGCGCGACGATGATGATCATTGTAGTGATGGTGATGATCATGATAATGACGTAGATCAAATTCTCATCATTACGATGATTATAATCATGATGATGATCACGATGCCCGTCATCACGATGATGATGATTACAATCACGACGATGACGACAGTGAAAATGAACGTGATGCTGGTCCCAGTCAAGGTGAAAGCGAAAGCGGCAGCTCTGATGATGGTCGCGTGAATGGGGGGGGGAGACGAGGGGGGGGCAGTCGCGCGAGCCGATGACTCGTCACAGCGATAGATCGCTGCGGAGGACGGTAGGAGGGCGGGGGACGANGGGGGGGGCGGGAGAAGAGGGGAGGGGGAGACGTGGGGGCGGGAGACGAGGAGGGGGGCGGGAGACGAGGGGGGGCGGGAGACGTGGGGAGGGGAGACGTGGGGGGGGGAGACGTGGGGGGGAGACGGGGGGGGCGGGAGACGTGGGGGGGAGACGAGGGGGGCGGGAGACGAGGGGGGGTGGCGGGAGACGTGGGGGGGAGACGGGGGGGGCGGGAGACGAGGGGGGGAGACGTGGGGAGGGGGAGACGTGGGGGGGAGACGTGGGGAGGGGGAGACGAGGGGGGGCGGGAGACGAGGGGGGTGGCGGGAGACGTGGGGGGGAGACGTGGGGAGGGGAGACGAGGGGGGGCGGGAGACGAGGGGGGGGCGGGAGACGTGGGGGGGAGACGTGGGGAGGGGAGACGGGGGGCCTGGAGACGAGGGGGGCCGGGAGACGTGGGGGGGAGACGCGGAGCGCGTGGCGAGCCCAAAGAGCGCTCTAATCGCCCGGGAGAGCAGAGGAGTGGCGCGCATCCATCTCTCTTTCTGTCTCTGTCTCTCTCCCTCGCCTTATCTCTCCCCGCCGAGCTCTCTCCTCCAACCCTTCTGCGTCTCGAGGAAGCCCCTCTGCCCCCCACTCTCCGCCTCCCACTCTCCGCCTCTCGCGTCGTTCCATTATTTCACGACGCGCGAGCGAGCTCTCACTCTCTCACTCTCTGTCCACGACTCGACGGAACATCTTGGTGAGGCCGCGACAGTCGCCCGCGTTTGTCGCAGATCGTCGGGCAGGGTTTGTTCTTCACTCATCTTCACAGGAGGGAGGGAGGAGGGCCACTTTCGCTTTGGCAGATAAGAAGTGGGTGGGGGGGAGGCCCAGGGCTTGGGAATTGAATGGAGGTTTGTGAGGGTAGGGATGGGTGTGGGGGTGGGTGGATGGAGAGGGAGGACAGAGAGGGAGAGTGAGCGAGAGAGTGACCGAGAGAGTGAGCGAGAGAGAGAGTGACCGAGAGAGTGAGCGAGAGAGAGTGACCGAGAGAGTGACCGAGAGAGTGACCGAGAGAGTGAGCGAGAGAGTGACCGAGAGAGTGAGCGAGAGAGTGACCGAGAGAGTGAGCGAGAGAGAGTGACCGAGAGAGTGACCGAGAGAGTGAGCGAGAGAGTGAGCGAGAGAGGTGGGGGTTTACATACAGCAAAAGTTTAAACAAAAAATTACGAAATGATGAACGAAGCAAAGTGCCGACTACACCGAGCATCTTCTTGTTTCCACTGATCGAAAAAAAAAGAGAGGGAAAGGAGGGCCGTGGGAATGAATGAATAAAAGGAGGGATGGGTGCGTTTGGAAGGAATCACAGAAGGATGGAGGGAGACGTGCTGTAAGGTGGGGGAGTTTTGGGAGAGGGGGTGGTGGGGGGTAGGGGCTGGTGGGGGGGTAGGGCAATGTGGGATAGGAGGAGTGGGGTCACTTTGAGCCCAACATTAACGAACACATGCAGTCGGTATTGTTGTCTTCATCAGTGCGAGGCCCGTCACGCACTTGAAACAATTGGGGTTTGACAGCAGCCTGATGATTGGCGGCGTGTGTGGGCGTGGGGGTGGGAGGGTTTACATGTTGTATCTTGTCAGGGGTGCCTCGCTAAAAGCCACCAGGGATCGCCAGTGACCCCGCGGGTCGTGACCCCGCGCACGAGGCTGCCCACGTGCCCCACCAGCCCCAGGCCCTCCCCACGAATCTTTCGTGACAAATGGAAGAAAAAAAATTTCCACCGCGTAAATTTGTTTTTAATATCTCACGTTCATTTCTCCACTCCCTTCCCCTCTCCCAATGCCCTCCCCCCCCATCCCTTCGGTGCCACGCCTGCCGCCATATCCACAGTTGACGTTAAAGATTCAGTCACGCTCCAAGTTGGTCACATTTGAAGAAGAAAATAAGAATAAGAATAAAATGCTCGCGGCTATTGACTCATTTGAGACCAACACTTTGCGTAATTGCCCCCCGGCTTCTGTTTAGCATGGGGTGGGGGAGGGCTAGGGATCCTTGGGGGGGAAGGGGGGATAGGTTGGGTGAAGAGGGGTGGCGGAGGCACTGGCGGAGCCAGTGGGGGGGGGCACGTGCCCCCCATTGATCCAATCTAAATCCATAATTTATATCGGATCATTGGGGTTTATTAGTAATAAATCGGCATTTTGCGACCCCACTGCCACTGTGTAGCATATTGTTACGTGCCAGGGACTCTATGAGATGATAGGACAATAGTCTCAGTCCATAATTGGCAATAAGTAACGGCAAAGCGGTTATAAGTGACTCAGAATTGTGCGCAGTTGCGTATACAGGACACGACTTCCCTGAAGCATTTATCTTCAACGAGCGCGATGCCGTCACACAACGCGGTTCGAATTCAACCCCTCGATCGATGGCTGCCCATCGCCGCACACGCGTCGAAAAAAGCAAGGACAAGTCCTATACTAACAACTCCTCTATCATTTTTCATTGCTCAAGGGTTGCCCCTCTACCTGAAAATCCTGGCTCCGCATTGAGCGGAGGGCGAATGGGGGTTGGGGGGGTTGGTNGTGGGTGGAGAGGGGGAGTCCTGATAGGGCCTTGATTTTTAAATCACCCTGGCCCACAAAACGCCGAGCGGCCCGCAACAAACGGGATCGTGGAAACTTTAACTTTCGATTTAAAGCTTTCGTAACTGCAAGGATTCATCTTCTTGGTTCTTTCGGTAAAGTCATGTAGGAAATAATAAAATAATAATAAAATAAAACATAATAAAATCAGTATACTTTCGCGCNAGACAGCCGGCTTCACCTGAGGACGGCTGCTTGCGTTGTGGCCGAAACGTCGTGAGAATTATTTTATTATGTTTTATTTTTATTATTTTATTATTTCCCTTCTACGTGACTTTACCGAAAGAACCAAGAAGAGGAAACTATTAACTTCCATCTTCATTTATCAGGTGAAGGGCCCCACTCAGCTATTGGTGCCTCTTTATTTCAGAAACCACCTGGTCATAGCCCATGGTGGCTCGACCAAGCAGATGGTCATCGCGTGGAAACGTAGAGCGGCAGACAGAAATACTCTTAAGCGCGCGCAATGGTTGATTCTAAATGTGGCGGAGGGGAAAATGACACACCCGGAGGGGCGCGGACGTAAAAAAAATTAATCCACGCGACCACGAGGAGAGCGAGAGACGCGCAAAATATGCAAATATGCAATCGGCGTTAAGGTCGGGATCGAACCCACAGTATCCTTAAAAAATGTTATTTTGGGGGGGGGGTTAGATCGCGTAAATCTATAAATGTGTCGTTAACGACACATGTATAGATTTGCGTTAACGACACATTTATAATTTACACAATCTAACCCAAAAAAACCCTCTATTATGCATGATATCGGTCGCGAAAGCTCACGTGTTAAACCACAGCATCCTTCATACCAGACGAGGTCCTTAACGTCTCGATAGCAGTTAACACGACGCTTGAATCAAGCTGCTACGGAGGCGTGGTGGTGGGTGTGGGGGGGGATTGACGGACGTATTAGCCGCTCAATGTAAATGGTGTTGGTGGCCACACATCGCGATCGTTAACAAAATCGCGCCGTGAATTACTCCCAAATTCCGAATCGAACGGAACGACTTCCACCTCTTGACCGTTGCTGCAACGTCGCAGGGACGCTGCTAAAAACTCGTGAGAAGCTGTTGTTTGTTGTTGTTGTTGTTGTTTGTTGGCAGAAGTGACAACTACAGCGATAATATACTCGGGATAACGATGATAATTATCGGTGGCGTTGCTGAAGGCCGCGGTCTCTCTCGTTCACTGGGAAGTCGGCTCGCCGTTGAGTCGTCGGCGACGTCACGTGGTGTTGTTTATGCTCACGTCACGTGTTGTTTTTATGTTTACGCCACGTGGTGTTGTTTATGTTGACGTCGTTATTTTATTTTCTGTTGCGTGAGCGTACCGTGCGAAAAAAGTTCAACACACGTTGGTGTGAGGAGCGGTGGGGCAGCGGTTAGCGCTGCGCTGCGCTAAGAACCCGGTGGTCAGAGTTCGATTCCCGCTCACGGCCAACACGAGTGACCATTATCTTAACCGGTCTAGGCCCTCCCTAGGTCAACTCAGCCTCGAATGAGTACCTGCTGCGGTGTGTAAACATCGCCACTGGGGAGACAAAGGCGGCCGGGCGTGGCGCTGGCCAACCCACGCCGCCTCCGTGTGCACCGTTCCGACTTTCGGAGGTGTGCAAACTCGCGAGCAGCACTTGCCCCAACAGTCTGCCACAGGCTATACGGGGAGGGGCGGATCTTTGTCTTTTGTGTGTGTACGTGGAGGGGTGGGAGGGAGCACGTGGTCGCAACTCAACAGTTTCCTCTCCCCCGCACTCCGCGGGCGACTGCGTCGCGTCTAACTGTGATGCCACGCGTTCGTGCCGTTGGTCAAGTTCAAGTTCATGTATTAGGTATAGCCCTGTGAGCCATTCGGCTCTTGAATCGAGTGCAACCGCAACAAACAAACAAATAAAAACATGAACAAGAAAACATCTTAAAATGTGACTAAGTGCAAACAGAAAAGAGATCTAAATATTGCAGAAAAATCACCGTGCACCAACGCTGTGTCCAAAAATCCCAGTGGGATGCAACTCAAACAACAACAACAACCACAAGACAACTTAGATTAAGGCCATCAGTCTTACTCCGTACTACAACAAACAAACGTGGCCAAACCAGTAAACGTTTCGAAATCACCAAAATAAAGCCATGAAAGCAATGAAACAGTGATCATAGGAACTGTGACGGAATTTCACAATAAACGACAAACAACATCTACTACCAAAACCCCGTGTAAAGGAGAGCCGACACAAGGTTGCAGGGGTTTCGTCTTTTAATCATTTCCTCCCATCCACACCTGTCCCCAGCCGTCCCAATCTCGTTCTCGCCAAAAGGCCCCTTCTTTGCCGCCCGTTCTCCCTTGTATCCCCTCGATCACCCCTCCCACTAACCCACTAACCCTCCTATCGGTGGGAATCCTTCCCCTGACACCCCTACACCTGCACACGCTGCGCATACACTTGAGCACGCGGGGGCCTGTAACCTGACGGCGTTTCACGGCCTCGAAGCTTCATGAGCGCCAGTCGCTTCCTCCTCCCCTGCTCCTCCTCCTACTCCTCCTCCATCATCAACGTCCGCGCGTTTCGCTCATTACTGAAGCGACACGGTCAATTCATCCCCCCCTCCATCCCCCCTATCACCCCCCCCCCTTCCTAAGGGGCCGTCCATATATGAAGTCACGCACCTGGGGGGGGGGGGGTCAGACATTTGTGACGATGTGTGACGAGGGAGGGGGTGTTTGAGAAATGTGACGTCACATCAAAATGCGCGACTTTAAATAAATATAGACAACACGTTCTACTTAATTAAATATACTTTTTAAACACATTCTTGCGGAGGGAGCTGGTAGGAACGTTGGGTTGCTCGGTCAATGGCCAGGTCAACGGCGGCGTGGTGTATTCCGCAAATATGCCCGACTGTGAGGGCTGGCACAAGCCGGCGTGAGTAGGTTAAACGTTGAGTTTTATAAGGGCACCACGGGGTGACCAGCCCCTCCCCACCCAGCCCCACCCCTCCCACCCCCACCCACGCCCCACCCTCCCCACCCAGCCCATCCCCACTCTCCCCTCTCCACCCAGCCCCACCCCTCCCATTTTTGATGCACGACGGACGGACACAATAATCCCCTTTGGGCTGGTGGAACCAGTGGGTTCCTACCAGTATAAATGTTTTTTCCTACAACATCAGAGTGCTGCGCCACATTAAATACGCACTACAATGACAATAGTTTAAAGCGATTTGAAGCATGTTTTATTTNGGGGGGGGGCAGAGCTTTGTGACGTTATATTTGAGGGGGGGGTCTGACTTTTTGTTACCTCGTGTGACGAAGGGGGGGGGTAAAAAATCGTCCAAAATCGCGTGACGTCATTTATGGACGGCCCCTTACATCTCTCTCTAAACTAGCTCAAGCCTCCCGTAAGCCACGTGACTTGTGCGTGTGTGTGTCCACCCCCCACTCTGATGTTGTAGGAGAAAACATTCATTCAAAAGTATATTTAATTAAGTAGAACGTGTTGTCTATATTGATTTAAAGTTGCGCATTTTGATGTGACGTCACATTTCTTAACACCCCCCCTCGTCACACATCGTCACAAATGTCTGACCCCCCCCCCCCACCAATAGGTGCGTAACGTCATTTATGAACGGCCCCTTAGGGCCCCTTTATAACACACGCACGAAGCTTAATCCGGCATCGCACTCACCCCGAGTAGGGGACGGGGGAGGGGTGGCGGGCGAGAGGCGGGGCCGTCGCGCATTACGCTGCTGAGCGATGCTCTCGCTGGGACCGTTCTATCTGCTCAGCTTTCCGGATGATTTGCGAATATCAGCGCTCTTAATTTGAAGTGTTGGATCTCAACCCAGCCCCCCACCCCTCCACACCCCACCCCACCCTCCACCGCTACCCCTCCCTCCGTCTCCGCTCTTATTTTGTTTTAGTTATTTTTTTTATCCAAACCGGTTTTTTTTTACTATTTATGCCCGGCGTGGAGTCGATACTATTCGTGTGCGTGGTGGCGAGTTTGGGGGTTCTGCAACTCGGATATCATCGCTGCGATTCGATTTGATCTCCCGGTCACGGCCAGCTGTTGTCGAAACAATAGGCAATACTTTATTTATTTATTTTTATTTTGTGAATCCTAAAGTCCTTCCCCTAATCGCCCCACCTTTAACCCCACGGCGTCGTGGGCTAAAACAAAATGTGGGTACAGCCACCTCTCTTGACAGAACGTGGAAGGACAGACCAAGTACCCCTTCATGGAGGGGGCTCTGCTTAGAGCTTGCCTCGAGTGGAGGTCACCTTCCCAGGGCAGTGGCGTGAGTAGGGCATTGCAAGGCTGCGCTTTTATCTGTCGTTAGGTCGGGGGGGGGGGGTGACGCGCCGAGTGTTTAGACTCGGCGGAGAAAGCGAGCCACTCGCAGGGATCGGAATGAAGGTCGCGAGTTCGAATCCCCGTTGGGGGGGGGGGTGGGGATAACGGGGAGTTGACTCAGCCCATCATCCCGCTCTCACGTCCGGGTCGATCAAATTGGTACCACTTTGTGGGGAAAGTCAAGAATGGTTGTGTTCTAAGGGGAGGCTTTAATCCAGCAGTGGATAGCTCATAGCTCTTAAAATTACGACGATGGTTTCGGTGGTGGGGAGACAAAGGCGACCGGGCGTTGTGCTGGCCACCCACCCCCTCGCGTGCCGTGCCGGCCTTCAAGTTCAAGTTCATTTATTAGGTATAGCCCTGTGAGCCATTCGGCTCTTCAATCGGGTGCAACCGCAACAAAAAAACAAAAACATGAACAAGAAAACATCTTAAAAGTGAATATGTGACTGAGTGCAAACAGAAAATCCAAGAAGAGACAGCTAAATATTGCAGAAAAAAACACCGTATACCAACACTGTGTGCAAAAATCCCAGTGGGATGCAAGTCAAACAACAACAACAACCACAGGATAACTTAGATTAAGGCCATCAGTCTTACTCCGTACTACAACAAACACACATGGCCAAATGAGTAAACTTTTCTAAATCACCAAAATAAAGCCATGAAAGCAATGAAACAGTGATCATAGGAACTGTTACGGAATTTTCACAATAAATGACATAAACAACATGTATTACCAAAACCCTGCAGCCCGAGCTGGCTGCATGAGTCACTCCACAACAGCCGGAGCATCAATCGGAGTATTATAATTTTTCAATGCACCTTTAAGATCAGCACACTGAATCAAAACACAGGTCATACTTTGCAGCGATCTTTCGGAGCGAAACATTTTATTTTAGGCCACTGAATAGCACTGGCAGCTAGGGGTGTACAACTCCTCTAGAGCAGTTTTGAGTGAAGATCTCATAGGTAGTGACTCAAGCTGCAATTTATTGGCAACAGCATTCCAGACCCTGGGGCATCAATAGCAAAGGCCCTTCCTCCAGTATTTGTACGGCGATAGGGAATATGAAGCTGGTAAATGAGTGTAGACCTTAGGTCACATTTGTTCTTTGAAACAGAGAGGAGATCCAGCAGGTAATCTGCGGATTTTTTTGTAAGTACATCATGAATAAATAAGATCTGGTGCACAAGCCGTCGAACATTCAGAGATGTTAAGTTTGACCCAATGTAGAGATCACAGTGGTGAGTCCTATGTGAGCAGTTCAATGCAAATCTTAAAGCCGAGTGATACATTGAGTCAAGCCTCCGTAGGTGCTCGCTAACAGCACTTGCCACAACCGTCTGTGAAGGCTATACGGGGATCTTTGTCTTTGGTGTCGCGGAAGCTTCCGTCTACCAGTTGCTAGACCCGGCTAAAAATTATGGTGATGATGGTTAAATTGTGGCGATGGTTGTGGCATTCGGAGGTACTCATCTAACAGCAAACAGAGCGTGATGATGGCCAACGCCATGCCCAGCCGCCTTTGTCTCCCTAGTGGCGATGTTGACACACCGCACCGAGCACTCATTAAAGGCTGAGCCGACCTACGGGAGGCCCAGAACCGATTCCCGATATTCGTCCCCGATGTTGGTGGCCATGAGCGGGAATCGAACTCGGATCGATGGATTATGCAGCGCAGCCCGCTCCCCACATACTTCTACACACATACAAACACCGAAGCGATGTGCCAGGCTAGGTGCATCTTGAGGTCACGTGGTATTTGCCTTTGTCGCACAAAGACAACGATCTCCTCGTATGGCCTTCAACAGACTGCCGGGGCAAGTGCTGTTAGCGAGCACCTATGAAGGCCGGCACGGCACACGAGGGGGTGGGTAGTCAGCACCACGCTCGACCGCCTTTGTCTCCCCAGTGGCGATGTTTGCACACCGCACCAGGTACTCATTTGAGGCTGAGTCCACCTAGAGGAGGCCAGGACCGGTTCAGATAAATCGTCTGAGAGAAGCGCGCCAACCGCTACACCACCGCTCCCCCACACGTACACACACACACAGACCAAACAGACACACACACACACACGTGCGCATGGCGGTCGAGAGATTCGGAGGGTGGAGATGCAGGGGAGGGAGGGAAGGGGAGGAGAGGAGGGAGGGAGGGAGGGAGAGGGAGGAGGGGAGGAGAGGGAGGGAGGGGAGGAGAGGGAGGGAGGAGAGGGAGGGAGGGAGGGAGAAGAGGGAGGGAGGGGGGAGATTGATGNCCCCCCCCGCTCGCCCGGCGCGTGAGTAACGCGGCTTCGATAGGTCGCCATGCGGCGCGGCGTTACTCACGGAGCGAGTCGACTCGTGCTGATGAATGGCTGTCGATCGCCTCTGCCGATTTATTTCATTCGGCGTGGGTAGGTCGGTGGGGTAACGGGGGTGGGTGGTGGGTGGGGGTGCAGCACACACGACGAGTCGGAGAACCCACGGAATCACGAGGCACCGTCATTATCGGCATCATAACAACTCGCTGAATAAAATGATCATCATCAATCGCCACCACCGCCACCGTTCGTTCGTCGTCGTCGTCGTCACCGATTCACGCTCTCACCACTCGCACCAGCTGTAGCAGCAGTCGGCTGCCGTGTGTGTTCGTATATCCTCCGGGTTACATGACAGGGAGATGTTCCGGAAAGTAAGACGCACCTCCGCCACCCCCACCGCCGCCCTCCCCCATTTGTAAAATAAATTTTTAAAATAAATTTTACAAATCCGCTGTCACACACAAAGACAAAGATACCCCGTGTAGCCTTAGACTGTTGGGGTCAAGTGCTGTCAGCGAGTCGCACCTACGACGGCCGGCACACCACACGAGGGGGAGGGGGGTGGTGGCCAGCACCACACCCGGCCGCCTTTGTCTCCCTAAGTGGCTATGTTTACACATCTCAGCAGGTACGCATTTGATGCGAGTCAACCTAGGAGAGGCCCAGGGTTGGCCTTCGCGAGCGGGTATATCGAACTCGGGTCGCCGGGTTCCTAGCGCAACGCACAAAGACAAAGATGCCCCTATAGCCTTAACAGACTGTTGGGGCAAGTGCTGTTAGCGAGGGGATGGGTTGGCCGGCACCACGCCCGCCTGGCCGCCTTTGTCTTTCCCAGTAGCGACGTATCCACACCCGCAGCGGGTACCCATTCGAGGCGACGACGTCGCAGAGAGACGAGAGAACACCACAGGGGACGCGACACGGACACGGCACGACCCAAGTTACGACGACAACGACGATGACGACGACGACGATGATGATGATGGTGTCTCACTGCACCGAACCACCGGACCCCATCTCTACATATATCAAGTTGGATGATATCTGACCACCCACCCCACCTACCCACCCACTCGGGTTGTTGTTGTTGTTATGTTGTTGTTGTAATTATTGGAAGCGCTATTGGAAGTCCGCGCATCCGTTAAGCGCAGCGCGATGCATTGTGGTTATTGATTCGCAATTCACTGCGCCCATTCTCATCCCGAGCGGGAATTAGTCCGCGGAAGATTTGGATTCTCCCCTTTGGGCCGAAGCCGTCCACTAGATCCTTCTCTTCCTTCTCGTCCTCTTCTCCATCGCGAGACGACGGGTGTGTGTGTAGTGTGTCTGTGTAGTGTGTGTGTGTAGTGGTGTGTAGTAGTGTGTGTAGTGTGTGTGTGTAGTGTGTGTGTGTGTGTGTGTGTGTGCAGTGTGTGTGTGTAGTGTGTGTGTGTATGTAGTGTGTGCAGTGTGTGTGTGTGCAGTGTGTGTGTAGTGTGTGTAGTGTGCGTGTGTGTACGTGTGTCACGGGGGAGACAAAGGCGGCCGGGCGTGTTCGCTGGCCACCTCGTGTGCCGTGTCGGCCTTCATAGGTGCTGCTCGCTGACAGCACTTGCCCCGACAGTCTGTTAGGGCTATGCGGAGGGGATCTTTGTCTTTATGTGTGCACTGCGTGCACGTGTGTGTNGGGGGGGGGAGCGGTGGTGCAGCAGTTAACGCGCTCTGCTATGAACCCGGCCAACCCGAGTTCCATTCCCGCTCACGGCCACCAACACCGGTGACGATTATCTGAACCAGTTCTGGGCCTCCCTAGGTCGACTCAGCTTCAAATGAGCACCTGGTGCAGTGTGTAAACATCGCCACTGGGGAGACAAAGGCGGCCGGACGAGATGCTGGCCACCCACCCCTCGTGCGCCTCACCGGCCTTGAAAAGTGCTCGCTAACAGCACTTGCCCCAGCTGCCTGTTAAGGCTATACGGTGTGACATTTGTATTTGTCGGATGAGTCTATGTGGGGGTGTTCATGTGAGAGGACGAGACGAGGGAGGTGTTGGTTGAAAGGCGATTGTCATTGGAGGCGTGACTCCCTCGCAGTGCGATCTGAGAAAAGAAACCTTCACTCAGAACCTCGAAGAAGCGGTCGCGTGGATCGGAGGTCAAAGCGTTGCTGAGCCCGTCCCGTGATTGAACCAGGTTCTCAAGTGCAGTGAGAACCCATAGACTCACAGATACCCATGGACTCACAGAGACCTATTGATTCGCGTAGAGACACAAATACTCACAGAGAAACCCAGACACTCGCATCTAGACCCAGAGACTCACAGAGAGACCCAGAGACTAACAGAGACACCCAGAGACTCACAGAGAGACCCATAGACTCGCAGAGACCCATAGACTCACAGATACCCATGGACTCACAGAGACCCATTGATTCACGTAGAGACACAAATACTCACAGAGAAACCCAGACACTCGCATCTAGACCCAGAGACTCACAGAGAGACCCAGAGACTAACAGAGACACCCAAAGACTCACAGAGAGACCCCTAGACTCGCAGAGACCCATAGACTCACAGGGACCCATGGACTCACAGAGACCCATTGATTCACGTAGAGACACAAATACTCAGAGAGAAGCCCAGACACTCACATAGAGACCCACAGACTCGCAGAGAGACCCAGAATGGATTCCTCATCTTGCACACATGGATACATTCTGCATTGGGAGGGGTGGGGGAAGGGGGGGGGAGAACAAAACAATTAAGAAAATAATCAATTCCGTTTTTGAAAAAAATAACTCATCACCAGNCCCCCCCTCCCTCGCTCGCCCATCCCCCCCCCCTCCCCACCACACTGATTTCTCTCCCGATATTCAATATCCGAGCAATCGTAGCCTCACAATTACGGTCGCCATTCGCGTGTGCAGCCCCTCGAGATAGCGCGGCGGCGGGAGGGGGGGTGAAGGCGCAAGCCCTGCAACTTCTCTCGTTTCTCCGCTGCCGTCAGAAGCGGCCTCCGCTCGAGGCAACTCCAGAGATCCAAGTGGAGAGTAGGGGGGGGGGGAGAGAGTGAAACTCTCTCATGGGTACTTGGTCTACGCTTCCGCGCTGTGCCAGGCGTCGTGGTGTATCGAAGTGAGAGTGCCCACACTTTACCCCACCACTCCACGTGGCCTGCTGGTCGAAGTTCCCCGTGAGCCCCCCCCCCCCGTGTTGTTGCTGCGTGGTGGGCAGAGGCGTCGGGCGATGGGAGGGTTGTTTCATAAAAGTTGCCTCCAGTTGATTCGACTGCCGCGCCGGGTAATCGAATCGAACCGTCTGCGGATCGACAGGCGGTGGGTTGTGAGAGGCGAGGGAGTCGTGGGTGGGGTGGGCGGTCGTGGGGGAGTCGTGGGGGAGTCGTGGGCTGGACGTGGAATTATTTAAGAAAGTTGCCCCTCCACCCCCAAATGATTCAACTCAAAATAATCAGTCGCGTCGTGTGCCGATGATTTAGACGAGACAATTAACGAGCGACACAATCCCCGTCTTCACACACGTGCGTACTCTCCATCAGTAAGTTGTTGTTTTTTTGACACATCCCATCAGACACCGGGCATTGACCTTCCGTGAGCGCCACTTTCAGCAGCATTGATTCAGCGCGCGCAAGCACCAACGACTAAAAACCACGCGCGCACACGCAACCACAGGCAACCCTCTGGGCCTTTTTCGACGCGCGGCGTCTCGCCTGGCAGCCGAGTCGGACTCGCCCTTGCAGGCAGCGATGCCGGCCGAGCGCGCGATGTCACGGCAAGGGGGAAGCCCAAAACCCTCCCCGGACGAAATGGGGGTGGGGGGGGATTGGGTGCCGCGGTTCAACTCGAAAATATTTCCGACGTTCCAGCAAACTTGCCTCGACCCCGGCGATCGACCCGAAGCGGCGATCTCAGAATTTCGCTTCCCAAACGGAGCGCGCGCGAGCACACCCCACTCGCGTGAGTGTATCGACTCACACACACCAAGCAAGCGTTGAGATGAAATTAAATGAAAATATATATTAAGTATGCCGATAGGATACATTCTTAAGAGCTATGCTGTTCACAAATCAGCCGGAAAGCCGAGCAGATTAAAGCGGTTCCTGCGAGAGCATCACTCAGCACACCGAGGGTGGCAGCATGGACGGAGGTTAGTTGAGTACTCCTTCAGTGATTGGCCCAAGTAGGTCTCAACAGTACCTGGGAGGGTGGCAAAACGCAGCAAGGATTGTCTCGAAGCCGTTTAACTCTGCGTCGCAATTACGCACGAATGGAGGACTCGGGTGGGAGCAGATGTATGACGAGGAACGGTCATTAGACGGGTCGGATTTGATTTGAAGCGTTCTAACGTCGCCACGTGAGATACGGCGTTGCTATCGGGAAGTGAGAGTGCGTGGGAGGTGGGGTGAGTATTGGGATTCTGTGTCGCGTGCATTTCGGAATTTGAACCCCGGAGCCAATGACCCGAAACCCCCAAACTCCTCGCGGCATTGATGCCCTGACAGGGGTGGGGGGGGGGAGAGGGGTTTGTGGTGGAATCGATCGCTCATTGATCGTCGATGATCGTTGGCTGGAGATTTATTTTGACGGCTGAGCTCGCGCCGGGCATCGCCGTGCGTCCGAGCAAAACAAATGCTGCCACCACTCAAAAAGGTTCGCGTTCGGGTCCCCAGTGGCCGCCCCGGTTAATCGCCGCGGGGTGAGTTGAAGGCAAAGTGGCACGTTACAGATCCGGGGTTAGTGTCTGGGTTCGCAAGTGTGGTTCGTGTTAGGCGAAGTGACTGCTTAGCTGGTTAGTTTTTTTAAACGAACAAGGGGTGGAAAAACGAGACTACAACAAGAACGAAACTGTTGTTTCCCCTAATTGTCGCCATCTATCGCGATAAATAACACTGGTCAACACACTTTTTCTGGCATAAGGTATTCCAACGGCTGCAGGTTTTTGAGATATCAAATATTGCATTTTCAATAAAAACTGCAGAAGAAAAATATTAAATAAATGTGGATATCTACATAAATTATATTATAAACACACTATCCTTAAAATACAGCACCATATTTTAACACTAAAGCAGTCACTGACTCGCAACAATTGCAATCATAAGTACGGAGTTAATTTCTGGTAAAATCAATGAAAATGGGGTATAAAAATGAGATGTGATAGAGCAAATCTGAGATCACATTTGGAATCAGCACCCTGAAATTAGTCTAAAACAGCTGCAAAAGTCCAGGCCAGGAAAAAATGGGGTTTTTTTGACCAGTGTAATCGAATCGTCGGTGGTGAAATGTTCAACCCCTTCTCGACGTTTCGGTAGAGGGTGCTAGTGGGTGTTGGGGGATGTTCCCCCTCCCCTTGCACCCCCTCCTCCCCCATTATCCCCACACCTCCCCTCCTCACCCGTTTCTCATCCAGCTCACCACCCCTCACTCTCAGCCCTCGCTTTTATCGTCACAGGGGAACACATCACACGCCACGCAACACGGGTCGATCCGTGTGGGTCCGTGTGTGTGTCTGTGTGTGAGTCCGTGTGTGTGTCTGTGTGTGAGTCCGTGTGTGTGGCTGTGTGTGAGTCGTGTGTGTGGCTGTGTGAGAGTCTGTGTGTGTCTGTGTGTGAGTCCGTGTGTGTGTCTGTGTGTGAGTCTGTGTGTGGCTGTGTATGTGTAGCCGTGTGTGTGTCTGTGTGTGAGTCCGTGTGTGTGTCTGTGTGTGTCCGTGTGTGTGTCTGTGTGTGAGTCCGTGTGTGTGTCTGTGTGTGAGTCCGTGTGTGGGCTGTGGTGTGTCTGTGTGTGTGGCTGTGGTGAGTCCGTGTGTGTCTGTGTGTGTGTGTCACGGCCAACATCAGTGACGATTATTTTAACCGGTTCTGGGCCTCCCCTAGGTCGACTCAGCCTCAATTGAGTACCTGGTGCTGTGTAAACATTGTCACTGGGGAGACGAAGGCGGCCGGGCGTGTGTTAGTCACCACCCCCTGTGTGCCGTACCGGCCTTCACAGGTGCTCGCTAACAGCACTGTCCTCAAAAGTTTGTTAGGGCTATACGGGGGATCTTTGTCTTTGTCTGTATGTGGTCAGCAGTGATGCAGCGGTTCGCGCGTTGTGCTACGAACCCGGCGAGCCAAGTTCGATTCCAGCCCACGGCCAACACCAGTGATGATTATATGAACCGGTCCTGTGCCTCCCCTAGGTCGACTCAGCCTAAAATGACTACCTGGCAGGAGCGTACATCGCCGCTCGGGAGACAAAGGCGGTTGGGCGTGGTTGCCACCCCACCCCCGTGGCCTTAGTCGGTGCTCGCAAACGGCACTTGCTCCAACAGTCTGTTGACGAGCATACGGGGGTCTTTGTATTTGGTGATCGCGCTGCGTTACGGACCCGCAACCGTGAGATGTTCGCTTGCTGTCCATGGCTAACAATTAGTGGTCACTTAATCTAAACAAAAATCACCGAAGATCATCGCCTCGGTCGTACTCAGCTGAAACGAGCGCCGTTACTCCTGTGCCACGTTCACTCAGTCAGAACCGGGAGAACAAGGCGGTCGGTTAGGGTCTCGTTCAAGGCTGAGTCGACCTAGCGCGCGGGCCCGGCACAACCCGCAGGCAGCAATTTCAATCGATGCGAGCCACAGCGCGGTGCGCTCACGACTGAACCACTGCTCCATGGATACCTTCTGTAGCCTCGGCGTATGAGCGAGGGCGAGTGGTGTTCTTATAACAACGCGTGGACTCGGGCCTTAAGGCGACGCGGTGGCGAGACGTTCACTACCTCGCCTGGTGTACAGGAGGTCGTGGGTTCGATCCCGATCCTGCGACTGTATGTACGTTCTCTCTCTCTCTCCCCGTGGTCTCGTGGATTTTATCCGGGTCCTCCGGTGTTTCTCCTTCGCGTTTAGAAGCACGCGTTTAGATGATTTGCTGATGAAAATTCACTTCGTTGGGCGATCATGTATGGTCACGTGGCTTTAAAAAACGACGAGCTCTATAGCTCAGTAGGCCTTACCTGGTAAAATTAAAAACAGTTTATAGTTTAAATAGTGTTAAATAGAAAGCGTATCCGAGGCATGGCTCATGCGCACGGCAGCTGTGTCCATCTCTCCTTCACTCCTTGGTCTGCCGCTCCGTTTTTAGTCTTGGCCACGAGACTAAAGAATCAAGATCGCGCGTATTCGGCTGCTGCTGTACATCTCCACACGACTACGATAAGCCCACTCTGTGGCCGAGTCCCTTCTTGCCCGGTAATTATTTGTATTTATTTAATAGTTTAGTTGGGAATGTGAACCCTTTGATGATGCTCCAGCCGTGAAAATGGCCCGCGTCAAAGTTTGACGATGTCATTCAAGGAGCCGTTTGCTGAACGGATCTGCAGATTTATTTCCCGTTAATACAATACAAATAAATGAAATTATATTCAATGTGAACGTGACTCACACGTTGTGTGAAGCCATAAATATTTGTGTCCCGTGATCTCGTGGATTTTTCTCCGGTTTTTACCCTCCACATTTAGAATCAACATCACCCGCTTAGAGTATTTTGGTGGCTATAAATGATACTTTGTTGAGGGACCATTTGTGGCCAGGTCGCTTCTGAAAACGAGTTAGATAGCTCAGTGGACGTTACTTGGTAAAAAATAAATATAGTTGTTAATATTCCTGGTTCTTTCTGTAAAGTCACGTAGAAGAGAAATAATAAAATCATAAAAATACATAATAAAATTCTCATCATCAGGTGTGAAAACCACACCTGATGATGTTGCTTGTGTTGCAATCGAAACGTCGTGAGAATTGTATTGTTTAATTTTTATTATTTTATCATTTCCCTTCTACGTGACTTTACCGAAAGAACCAATATATGATTCCCTGCAGTCACGAAAGCTTTAAATCAAATATAGTTGGTAATAGTTGGCGAGGTTCGTGTGTGATACCAAATGGTATTTTGCAGGTGATGTTTTCTTCAGCAGTGGGATTGTTTGGCAAATATGAATTTCGAGGTCGGTTTTGTTTGTTCTCAACCTTTGGCGTAAGGCACTACCACAACTACCGGGTACTCCTTGTAAATAATACTCCCAATTGTCGTACGAGTCATTATCTCACAATCCTCTGAGGATAACATAGGACAAGATGGATGTGTCCTGTGGTAGGGTTCAAATACACNGCACTACAAAGAACACNTCCCTNCCGTATAGCCTAAACAGGCTGTTGGGGCAAGTGCTATTAGCGAGCATCTATGAAGGCCGGCAATGCACACGAGGGGTGGGTGGCCAGCACCACGCCCGGACGTCTTTGTCTCCCGGTGGCGATGTTNTCACCNACACCAGGTACTCATTTGAGGCTGAGTCAACCTAGGGGAAGCCCAGGACCGGTTCAGATAATCGTCATCGGTGTTGGCCGTGAGCAATCGACCTCGGGTCGCCGGGTCGTACGCANCGNGCACCGCTGCACCACGCTCCCCACACAAAACACGCACACACACACACAAAACGCACACACGCAAACACGCACAGCACACACACACACAAAACGCACACACACNGTAACACGCACACACAAACACGCACACACACAAACACGCACACACACACAAACACACACACACGCACACAGCACACGNACAAAACGCANGCACACACACAAACACGCACACACACAGCACAAACACGCACACACACAAACACGCACACACACAAACACGCACAACACACAACACACACAAACACNCACACACAAACACGCACAAACACACACACACAAACACACACACAACACGCACACACACGCACACACAAACACGCACACAAACACACACACACAAACACACAAACACGCACACACATAAACACACACAACACGCACACACACACAAACACGGACACACACACAAACACACACACACACAAACACGCACACACACAAACACGCACACACACGCACACACAAACACAAACACACAACAAACACACAAACACGCACACACACACACACACGCACACACACAAACACGCACACACACACACACACACACACACAAAACACAACACACACAAACACGGACACACACACAAACACACACACACACAAACACACACACACAAACACACACACGCACACACAAACACGCACACACAACACACACAAACACACAAACACGCACACACACACGCGCGCGTGCAAGCCGTCTTGACAGGTACATTCGTTATCTGTGGTATTCAAACCTCGCCCCCTGGGTTAGGTGCCTGAGAGAAGAACGGGGGAGGGGGAGAGCAGACGGGGGGGGTGGTGAAGGGGGGGGGGGTGAAGGGGGGTGAAGGGGGGGTGAAGGGGGGGGAGTGAAGGGGGGGTGAAGGGGGGGTGAAGGGGGGGTGAAGGGGGGGGTGAAGGGGGGTGAAGGGGTGAAGGGCGGGGTGAAGGGGTGAAGGGGGTGAAGGGTATTGGTGAAAGGGGGGGGTGAAGGGGGGGGCCAGCCACGCGAATCACCACGTGACTCTTGACATATTGAGGGTTCAGTCACGGGAGAACTTCTAATTAATACAAATAAAATATTCTTCGTTCCTCCGGTAATGTCACTTAGAATGGTTGTGATCGAAACATTTTAATTCATTTCTCTCTCCGTTTCGACCAAAATGCCTGCAGCCGAGCTTAATTCAAGAAGAGGTCTAAATGACAAAATTTGCTGTCTTTCCAACAGGCGTGTTCTTCACGCGAGTACGGCTGGGGGAGCTGGCGCTGTGGCTGCAACGTCGCGAGGATTATTCCCACTCACGACGACAAAGTGACATGCTGAAATCCTGGGCCTCCTAAGTGACAGCCTTCAAAACGATTACCTGGTGTGCGCGGTGCGTACGCATGAGCGTTGGGGAGACAAAGGCGGCCGGGCGTGGTGCTGGCCACCCAGCCTTTTCATAGGTGCTCGCTAACAGCACTTGCCCACAATTTCTGTTGAAGCCTATACAGGTGACATTTGCCTTTGGCAGTGTGTATCTCTGATCACGCCCCTTGCTTGCTGGAGCTTAAGTCCAACTCAGGCTGGACGAGCCCGAGATCCCCCGAAGCTCAGCAGGTTTGAGCCTGGTCAGTACTTAGATGGCAGACTGCGTCGGGCAGACGTGGGTGATTTCAGGGAGGAGATGGCGACACGGCAATGGATGATTGCATCCATCAGTACGGGGCTCGTACGTAATCTCCANCCCCCCCACCCCGCCCCTTGTATACAGCGTGCTGAGATTTTTCTCCCACGCTCAAGATGAACTCTCCTACTCCTCCTCCCCCCCCTCTCTCTCTCTCGCTCTCTCTAATGTAATTGAATCCGAGACATCCATCGCAAGGCTAGCAGGACCAGCCTGACTGTGCGGCTGATGGGATGTGTTAAAAAAACACACAAACAAATGAAGATCGATGGTCCAGTTTGTCCCTCGCGCGGTGTCTTTGTCTCGGACGCTCCTTAGCGAGGTGGAACGACAGCCGTGAGCCCCGACACGTGACAGCTCCCTCCCTCCTCCTCCTCTCCCCACTGGCAATCCACCGCTGGATCATTCAACCATACTTCACCATGCTCGTCAATGCGCCGTAGGGGAAAGCCAAGAAGAGCTTCTTAAGCGAAACGACAAAAGGTCACAATTGTAAGTCTCCCGCTGACTGCCAGTTGCGTGCCAACTTGCACCCACCCCCCCCGAAACCCTCCCCCCACCACCACCCTGCCCCCACCCCCCCTGGACCCTCCCCCCACACCACCCCTGCACCCCCTGAACACCCCCGCCCCCCACTCCTCCCCCGTGGTTCCTTTCTCTGCATCTCTAACCACTTCTTCTGTCAATTGTCGCCCGCTCACACACAGAGTCTCTCTTCCTTACCCTTGAACTCGGCGCGTAGTCCGTCTTTGTGTGTGTCTCTCTGTGTAGCTCTGTGTGTGTGTGTTTCTCTCTCTAGCTCGGCGTTGTGTCTCCGTGTGTCTCTGTGTCTCTCCGTGTCTCTGCGTGTATCTGTGTCTCTCTGTGTGTCTTCGCAATCTGTGTCTCCGTGTATTTGTGTGTCCCGTGTCTCTGTGTGTGTCTCCGTGTCTCTGTGTGTGTCTCCGTGTCTTGTGTGTTTCTGTGTGTCTCCGTGTCTCTGTGTGTGTCTCCGTGTCTCTGTGTGTATCTGTGTCTCTCTGTGTGTCTCTATGTGTGTCTTCGCGTCTCTGTCTCTGTGTGTGTCTCCGTATCTCTGTGTGTGTCTCCGTGTCTCTGTGCGTGTCTATGTGTATGTTTCCGCGTCTGTGTGTGTGTCTCAGTGTCTCTATGCGTGTATCTGTGTCTTGTGTGTCTCTGTGTGTGTCTCAGTGTCTCTATGCGTGTCTTCGTGTCTCTGTGTGTCCTCGTGTCTCTCTCACCGAGTCTCTCTTTGTTTCTGTTTGGAATTCCCCTCTCCCCCCCCCAATCTGTACAAAGACCCATTTACGATTGGGTTTGCCCCCCCACCTTCCCCCAACTCACTCACCCCCACCCTCTCCTCCTCACTCTCACCACGACTCCTCCACTCTACACCTTCCCCCACCCCGCAATCATCCCCCCCCGCTACCCGCCCCTCATCTCACCCACCCTCCACCCTCTTATCTCGCCACAAATACTCCTCCTCCACACCTCGTCCAACCTGCATCCACTCTCACCTCCTTCCCTCCTCCCCTGCAGTCCCATCACCTCCACTGCTGTCACCATCGCCGCCGTCACCACCTCCTCTATCCTTTCTCGTCTCCCCTTCGTCTCTCCCACCCTCTCCCTTCCCCCGTATCCCTCTATTCCTCCATCCTCTCCTCCCTTCCCATCTGTCTCTCCCACAGCACTCGCCATTCACTTGCTCTGTTCTCCCATCCTCCTCTCCCTCTTCCTCCACCGCCTCCTCCCAGCGCCCTCCCTCCCCCTCCTCCAGGCCCCTCCCCTCTCACCCTCCCCTGGGCCCCCCCCCCTCCCTCCTGCGCGCTGTTAGAGGTCGTGGATGCGAGAGCAACATCGCTCTCGCTGCGACGAAAAAAAATCTCGCCAATTTCTCTCCCTCTCGCTCCCTCCTCTCCTCGCCAGAACCTCTGCTCCGCTTCAAGCGCCGGGGCAAACAAAGATAAAGACCCCCGACCCCTACCGTGTAGCTTAAACAGACTGTTGGGGCAAGGGCTGTTGGCGAGTAGCACCTATGAAAGGCCCGCGCTGTGGCACACGAGGGGGTGGGTGGCCAGCACCACGCCCGGCCGCCTTTGTCTCCCTCGTGGCGATGTTTGCTGCACGTCCATCAGGTGTCCATTTGAGGCTGAGTCGACCTAGAGGCCGTCCATAAATGACTTCACGCACCTGGGGGGGGGGTCAGATATCTGTGACGATGTGTGACGAGGGGAGGGGGGTTGAGAAATGTGACGTCACATCAAATGCGCAACTTTAAATAAGTATAGACACACGTTCTACTTCATTAAATATAATTTTTAATAAATGTTTTCTCCTACAACATCAGAGCGCAGCCCCACATTAAATACGCACTACACTGACAATAGTTTAAAGCGATGTTAAGCATGTTTTATTTTCAAAATGGAAATGTGTTTTTTTGGGGGGGGGGCTGAGCTTCGTGACGTCATATTTGAGGGGGGGGTCTGACTTTTTGTGACGCCGTGTGACGAGGGAGGGGGTCAAAAATCGTCAAAAATCCGTGATGTCATTTATGGACGCCCCCCCCCCCCCCCCTAGAGGAGGCTCAAGACAGGTTCAGATTTAACCGTCACAGGTGTTGGTCCGTGAGCGGGAATCGAACTCGGGTCACCGCGGTTCGTAGCGACACGTGCTCACCGCTGCACCGCCGCTAAGCGGGCAACAAAGACAGACACACGAACAAACGAAACGTATTTTTGTCGGCCTCGTCTTGCCCACTCCACTGCTGGATGACGGGGGCCGTACGTCAGCGAGCAGGCTCGTAGCGGCGGGGTTGGTGGGTCGTGGTGGGAGCGATGTCTTACGCCGTTACGTAGGAAAGCCTCGCCGAGTCTCATGACGCACGGAATGTTTGTGCCGATTACTACTCATACCCCAACACTAACCCACTCACCAACCAGATACTACTCATACCCCCAACACTAACCCACTCACCAACCAGATACTACTCATACCCCCAACACTAACCCACTCACCAACCAGATACTACTCATACCCCAACACTAACCCACTCACCAACCAGATACTGCACATACCCCAACACTAACCCACTCACCAACCAGATACTACTCATACCCCCAACACTAACCCACTCACCAACAGATACTACTCATACCCCAACACTAACCCACTCACCAACCAGATACTGCACATACCCCAACACTAACCCACTCACCAACCAGATACTACACATACCCCAACACTAACCCACTCACCAACCAGATACTACTCATACCCCAACACTAACCCACTCACCAACCAGATACTACTCATACCCCAACACTAACCCACTCACCAACCAGATAATACTCATACCCCCAACACTAACCCACTCACCAACCAGCTACTACTCATACCCCAACACTAACTCACTCACCAACCAGATACTACTCATACCCCAACACTAACCCACTCACCAACCAGCTACTACTCATACCCCAACACTAACCCACTCACCAACCAGATACATCCCATACCCCCAACACTAACCCACTCACCAACCAGCTACTACTCATACCCCCAACACTAACCCACTCACCAACCAGCTACTACTCATACCCCAACACTAACCCACTCACCAACCAGATACATCCCATACCCCCAACACTAACCCACTCACCAACCAGCTACTACTCATACCCCCAACACTAACCCACTCACCAACCAGCTACTACTCATACCCCAACACTAACCCACTCACCAACCAGCTACTACTCATACCCNCAACACTACCCACTCACCAACCAGCCACTACCATACCCCCAACACTAACCCACTCACCAACTAGATACTACTCATACCCCAACACTAACCCACTCACCAACCAGCTACTACTCATACCCCAACACTAACCCACTCACCAACCAGATACTACTCATACCCCCAACACTAACCCACTCACCAACCAGATACTACTCATACCCCAACACTAACCCACTCACCAACCAGATACTGCACATACCCCCAACACTAACCCACTCACCAACCAGATACTACACATACCCCCAACACTAACCCACTCGCCAACCAGATACTACTCATACCCCCAACACTAACCCACTCACCAACCAGATACTGCACATACCCNCAACACTAACCCACTCACCAACCAGATACTACTCATACCCCCAACACTAACTCACTCACCAACCAGATACTACTCATACCCCCAACACTAACCCACTCACCAACCAGCCACTAGCACCACACCCCTAACACTAACAAATCGTTAATGTCAAATTATTGGCACTCACTGCAGGAGCAGTGTATTTGTCGTCTGTAGCGTGTGTCTGTCTGTCTGTGAGTGAGTCTGTCACTCCGTGTCAGTGTCTCCGCACGAGCTGCCTGCTCATCGTCGATGCAGCCATTTGCCGTCTAGAGCAGCAGCAGCAGCAGTCGTACAACACTCCTCACGGCACAAACCACTCTGCACGTCTCTTCGTCTCTCTCTCCTTGGCTGGGACATCAAAACGACTTTTAAAAGCCATTTATTGTGAACCACTCGCCGCCCGGGTCGATAGAAGCACACATACACACACTCAAAGACAAAGATCCCCCGTATAGCCTGTAACGGACTGTTGGGGCAAGAGCTGGTAGCGAGCGCCTATGAAGGCCAGTGCGGTACACGAGGGGGTGGGTGGCCGGCAACCACGCCCGACCGCCTTTGTCTCCCCAGTGGCGATATTCACACACCGCACCAGGAACTCATTTGATGCTGAGTCGACATGAGAGAAGCCCCACGACCGGTTCAGATCATCGTCACTTGTGTTTACCGTGAGCGGGAATGGAACGCTGGTTGCCGGGGTGTGTAGCACCGCGCACTTGACACTGATTCGGAGTCAGACCTCCGTTGCCAACCGGAGCTGGACGAGGGGAGGGGCACTGCCCATGTGCAGAAACGTTTCCTCCTTCTCCACCCCCCCCAATCACTCGTGGCAAGTTAGAGGAGGTGGAGTATTTGATGACGTTAAATACTGGGGCTGATGGGAAGGCAAGCGCCTCTTAGGGGCCGTCCATAAATGACGTCACGCACCTGGGGGGTGGGGGGTCAGACATTTGTGACGATGTGTGACGAGTGGGGGGTTTGAGAAATGTGACGTCACATCAAAATGCGCAACTTTAAATAAATATAGACAACACGTTCTACTTAATTAGATAGACTTTTAATAAATGTTTTTCCTACAACATCATAATGCAGCGCCACATAAATACGCACTACAATGACAATAGTTTAAAACGATTTTAAGCATGTTTTATTTTTTTTTGGGGGGGGGGCAGAGCTTTGTGACGTCATATTTGAGGGGGGGCTGACTTTTTGTGACGCCGTGTGACGAGGGAGGGGGGGTCAAAAATCGTACAAAATCGCGTGACGTCATTTATGGACGGCCCCTTAGTGGCTCGCTCCAGGTTCAGCAGCAGAGTCTCAAACTCCTTCTCAGAGCGAGCAACGATGACCAGATCGACCAATGGGGGGCCATCCACTGACCGCGCCGATCAGCCTCTCATTGTACCCGCGCCAGATGGAAATTGCTCCAGTGCAGTCAGTCGCAGAAGAGCGTCTCGTACTGCGATGTCAAAGAAACTGTTAAATAGCGTTGGGGCCAGAGGACATCCCCGTCGCACCTCAAGGTTAACAGGAAATGGCTCTGACTCCCGGCCATGCACCTTTCCACGTGGCTTGCCCTGCGTCATGAAGGTCTGTAATGATCGTGAACAGAGGGTCAGAGACCCTGGCCTATTGATGGTATCATAGGCCTTGACCACACAAACATAAACAAAGACCCCCCCCCGTGTCGCCTTTACGGACACGTAGGCCGGTACGGCACACGTGGAGGTGGGTGGTGGCCAGCCCACGCCCGGCCGCCTTTGTCTCCCTCGTGGTGATATTTAAACATCGCACCCGGGACTTATTCGAGCTAGAGTATACCGCGCGGAGGTTCAGGACCGGTTCAAATATTCGCCACCGCTGTTGGTCGTGAGCGGGAATCGAACTCAGGTCTCCGAGTCCGGAGCGAAGCGCACTCACCGCTGCACTACCGCTCCCCTTGACCACAAACATGCACAAAGACAAAGACCCCGTGTAGCCTGAACAGACTGTCGGGGCAAGTGCTGCTAGCGAGCACCTATGAATGCCGGCGCTGCGAACGAGGGAGGGGATGGCCAGTTTCACGCCCGACCGCCTTTGTCTTTCGAGTGACGATGTTTGCACACCGCACCAGGTGCTCATTGGAGGCTGAGTCGACCTAGGCGAGGCCACGCGTACATACACAAGGACAAAGATCCCCGTATAGCCTTGTAACAGACTGTTGGGGCAAGTGCTGTTAGCAAGCACCTATGAAGGCCAGCGCGGTGCACGAGGGGTGGTGGCCAGCACCACGCCGGCCGCCTTTGTCTCCCTCGTGGCGATGTTTACACACAGCACCGGGCACTCATTCATACCTGTCAACCATAGGGTTTACCCATATTCTTGTACAAGGAAATTGAGTTTTCAGGTCCACAAGGCGTACGTACAGGCGTTTCAATACGGGCAAAAATAGAATCGTCTATTTGTTTGTGATTCTCCCTTGTGATGTGACTTCATAGAATGAACGTTCAAATGTATTAGGGCACGGGGGTGACCAATAAGGTCTGAATTGGCCTGTAATAAGGTAGGCACTGATAAGGGTTGACAGGTATGCTCATTTGAGGCCGAGTCGACCTAGGGGAGACCCAGGACCGGTGCAGATAATCGTCACTGGTGTTGGCCGTGAGCGGGAATCGAACTCGGGTGGCTGGGTTCGCAGCGCAGGTAACCGCTACGCCACCGCCCCACACACACACAGACACGTGTATCACACATCTGCCCACGATGCGTGGCAGTGTAAGAGACCTCTAAGTGGTAAAAAAAAAATCAATCGTTAGGCAAATTGGACATTAGAGTTCCTTCAATTGTATCGAGTTCCTTTGCGCAGCCTCCATACAAAACAATTGTCCAGGCTCCCCCAATGTAGCGGGACCCGCCTGGCACACAGTCTCGAGTTCTCAGAAATCTTTACCGGGTAAATAAATAATCAAAACAACATTATCATTGTTGTATTTGATCGGCAGCTGGCGTGGCGTGTCGGTGGGGTAAAATGTGGGTACATCAACACAAGTCCTGCGAAAAGCTTGGAAGAGTAGGCCCAAAACAGCCCTCGTCAGAGGAATCATCTCTCTCTCTCTAGACAGCTCTCTCCTCTCGTCTAGTCCCCTGTCGCCAGCAGCGGCGGGACTATCCCTTGCAGGGCAGCGCCTTTATCTCTCTCCCTGTTATTTGAACGATCGCTTTGCGCGCAGAATCTCTCTCATTCTCACCGCCCCAACCACCAACACGGGGGTCTCCCACGCACCCCTCCCTGCCCCCCCCCGCCCCTACCCTCGTACCCCCCCCCCCCACAATCGACCCCCCCCACAACCTTGCCTCCCTCCTGCAGGGCCCGTCCAATTTGCCACCTAGGGTGACAATCGCTCTCCGAGTCGAGGTGCCGTCAACACCGAGAGCGAGCGTAAAGAGGCCAGGGCGGGGGGAGGGGGGGAGTCTGGGCTGTGAACTCGAGTGGCCGATGCTCGGGTCCAGGGTTCTAGGGAGGAGAGGATGGTTGTGGTGAGCGAGTGGCGAGTCGCTCACCTACTCACCCACTCACTGAGTCAATCACTCGCTCACTCACCTGGGTCCATCACTCACCCACTCGCTCACCCCACCCACTCATCCGCACACTGTGCTCAATCACCGCACTGCAGCTCACAGCGACACTCACTGCGAACTCGATCACCTTACTCGCTCGCCCACTCATTTACTTAGTCGCTCATTCGCCCACTTTTCATGCTCACTCACCCAAGTGACCCACTCACTCACCACCCAACACCCACTCATCCACACTGTGGTCAACTAGCAGCGCACTGCAGGTCATCACAACAGCACACTCACTCACCCACTCACACAGTCAACCACTCATTTAGCTACCCATTCGCTCGCATACACGAAGACAAATACAAAGACCCCGTATAGTCTGAATAGAGTGTTTGGGCAAGTGCTGTTAGCGAGCACCTATGAAGCGACGAGGAGGTGGGTGGTTAAAACCACGCCCGGCCCCTTTGTCTTCCCAATGGTGACGTTACCACACCAGGTACTCATTTGAGGCTGAGTCGACCTAGGGACGCCCGGGACCGTTTCGCCCGCATACAAAACAACAACCGCCATTCGCACACTAAGTGTCGGTGAAGTCACCACGGCGCCTGTGCCAGGCTATGTGCACCTCCAGGCCTCATACACACTCAATTCCATCACCCGCTCACTCACTCACCACTCATGTAGCCCCCCCCCCAACCCCTCGCTCCTTCCTCCCCCGTCGACTCTACGGGCTATGGGAGGAGGGAGGAAAGAGCCACGCGGCCACGCGACGCAGGGAAGCGACGGTCTCCGAAGAACGAGAAACGCGACCGAGGGGCTCGGCCGCCCGCCGCGAGAGGCGAAATGAACGATTTGGGGAGGCAGATTGGGGTCGCGCCAAGGGGACGCGACTCCACGTGTTCACCACCTCCCCCCCCCGCCCGCTCGCCCGCCTAGCCCCACCCCTGGGCCCTCCGGACCACGCGCTCTAAGCTCGCACGGGAAGATCGGCAGAGAAAGTCACAATGTGTTTGTTTGTTGTTGAGTGGTCAGGGTTAGGGAGAGTAGACGACTCTACATTCTATTTTCTATTTTACCAGGAGACCTCCCAAATGAGATCGCGAGGCTACGTGGCGGAGGAGCCGTGCGTTCTCTCTCCGCTCCCTCCCTCCCTCCACTCCCTCCATCCATCTCATCCCTCCCCTCCTCCCGTCTCTCCTGTCCCTCCCTCCCCTCCCTCCATCTCATCCCTCCACTCCCTCCCATCCTTTCCCTCCCTCCCCTCCCTTCCATCCCTCTACTCCCTCCATCCATCTCATCCCTNCCCTCCCGACCTCTCTCTTCCATCCCTCCCCTCCCTCCCTCCATCCCTCCTCCCCCATCGTCTCGGGTGTCTTTTTCCTACACCCACAAGATTTTTCTATAAATAGCCTGGCTCGATTCGAGACCTCTGTCCGTCTCTAAGCTAATAACAATATAAATAAATATAAATAAAGAGCATTCCGCNTTTTTATTATTTTACTTTCTGTTTGTTTAGACTGTTACTAACACGTCGCTTTGGCTTCTTGGATGTTGCGACGTACACATACATATATAGAAACATAAGACGGCAAATATGTTTCCATAAAATCTAAATCTAGTTTGATAATGATTACAGATAAAACACTTTCGTCAATAACACCGTGTTATGAAAAAGGTTACTGCCCGAAAAGTCTTCTATTGTATAACTTATTTTTACTTTAAAGACTATGCGCACACAACACACAGTGTTTAGAAAGTATAAATATTGTTTTTACTTACTGTCACACACTCCACGTATGATTATATATTTTTTTCAGATTATTTATAATCCCCTGTGCTCGTTTTATATTTGGAGGTATAACCTTCAGCGGCAAACACCTTTCATTGAAATCAATACTCGTTTGATCACCCGTGACCCGAGGTCACAGGCTCATCACAATGGCAAACGACGCCAAAGTTTAATATTTTATTTATGAGTTTACACAACCTCTAAGTCCCGTTCACGTTGAATGTTATTTTATTGTATTAACAACAAGTTTAAAAAAAAAAATCTGTAAATCCGTTGAGCAAACGGCTCTATGAATGACATCGTCAAACTTTTACTCTGACGCAGGCCATTTTCACGGCTGAACCACCACAATGGTCACATTTGAAACTGAACTAAAATAAACAATTTTATTTTAAGCAGGTAAGACACCGCTTAGCTACAGAACTCTTATTTCAGAAGCGACCTGCCCACAAATGACAGCTCAACAAAGTGGCTTATCATCGTGTGGAAATATACAGCAACAGCAGCAGCAGCGAAATCCTCTAAACGCGTGATGTTGATTATAATTGTGGAGGGAAAACCCGGAGAAGCCGGAGAAAAGTCTACGTGACTACGGGAGAGTGAGAGAGAGAGAGAGAGACGCAAACTCCAAATGTACAGCAGGTATCAGGGTCGAAAGCCACGACCTCCTGCGTACCGGGCAAGGGAGTATAACATCTCGGCCCTCCTGGAAAAGAGTCTTGAGACGCACAGAAGTCTTTGTTGGGTAAACGAAAGTCGTGATCATAAAAATAAAAGTAGCCGTTTCTTTTTGTTTTTTAAACCAGCTGAGAAATTGCGTCATGAACCGCGGGCTCGAGTCTACGTTTGACAAATATGCAAATGTTTCGAGCAGCCAACTACTCTGAACGCGTTTTGTTTATTCTGAATGTGGAGGGGAAAAATCGGAGGACCTGGAGAAAAATCCACGCGACCACGGCAAAGGAAGAGAACGTATACACAACAGACATCAGGGTCGAAATCCAACCCACGTGCTCCTTGCAATGCCAGGCGAGAGAGATAACATCTCGCCACCGCGGCGTCTCTGGATAAATTCATTTCGTTGGAGGTCAAAGGTCATCCGTGGGGTGCTGAGTGGCAGGTCAAAGTGTGCCCGAGTGGGGTTTCATTCCGGTGCCTGATATGGGCAATGACAAATGTGGAGTTAAAAATAAATAAATTATATATATATGCACTATATGTATTGAATTTTAAATGAGCACCTGGTTCATTAGGGAGACAAAGGTGGTCGCGCTTGGTGCTAACGACACTAATCACACGAGTGCGTCGCGCCGGTCTTAATAGGCGCTTCCCCAGCAATCTGTTGAAGACTGTACGGGCGATCTGTGTACGTGTTTCGTTCCTGAACAGTATGCATCCGTCTCCCCGTGTGGTTTACATATTTCCTGCCATTTCTGTTTTTAAACATTGGGCAAGTTCCTGATATACTCACCACCACCACCAGCACCACCCTCTCCCCACCCCCGTTCCCTTCGGTTGCAACTCGATCTCCTGGCGCGGCAGCTGCACCCATGGGCACTTTTCTTAAATGCTGTACCACTCCCGTCTACAGCAGCCTCCTAACTTCAGGACTCATCGGATTCCTCCACTAAAAATACATTTTCTGATTTTCAAAAAAATATTTTACAAAAACCTCTCTCTAGAGAAGTGGAGGAAACTTCCTTCGCTAGCAGGCGGCTCGAGCAGGAAATCAGTGGGGCTGAGCCTTCATCCTTTTTTTATTTGACGTTTTTAAATTTTCTCATTGCCGATATTTCATCCGCATAACCTACACACACGAACGGCTGCTCTCGGTTGCAGTGGAAAGCGAATGGCGACGTTTTTTTTTCGTCCAAGTTAATTGGATTCTCCCACAACGGTCGCGAAATTTGGCGTTTGCATCGCTGCAGTGATTCCCCGCGTACATCTCGCGAGGCAAGCCAGGCAGCAAAAAAAAATCTGCTTAGCTTCCCAGATCGGACGTGAGAGATGGACGTTTTGTAATTACATAATGCACAGCGTAAGGGACAAGCCAATGATCAAATCACACACACACACTAACACGCGGCAAAAGACACTAGCCAATCCTCGCTGCGTGGCCGTGATGTCACCACAGCGCTTGTGCCAGGCTAGGTGCGCCGTGGTGGTGAGATGTTAACTACCTCGCCTTGGTCTACAGGAGGTCGTGGGTTCGATCGCGAGCCTTTTTCTCCAGGTCCTCCGGTTTTTCCCTCCACATTTAAAATTATGAACGGTAATGGTTATTAGTCGCTGATATTGGGCTGTGAGCGCGAATCGAACTCGGGTTGGCGGACGGTTCGTAGCGCAGGGCGCTAACAACTGCACCACCGCTCCCGACTAAACACACACGCAAACACAAGATTACATTGACAATCTCAAACACAAACACACCTTGCACAACCCAGGGATTCACGAAGACACAGATATCCGCTATAGCCGCTAACAGCCCTTGTTTTGCCAAGTGCTGTTAGCGAGCACCTATGAAGGCCTGCACGGCACACGATGGGGTGGGTGGCCAGCACCACGCCCGGCCGCCTTTGTCGCCGCAGTCAGTGGCGATGTTTGCACACCGCACCAGGTACTAATTTGAGGCTAAGTCTACCTAGGGAAGGCCCAGGACCGGTTCAGATATTCGTCACTGGTGTTGGCCCTGAGCAGCGCGCAAACCGCTATGCCAACACTCGCCAACTCACCCACGCACTCACCCACTCATTGTCGCACAAACACTGTTGTGACCTGCAGTGTGATGGCTGAACAGTGTAAACTATTGAATGGGTGGGTGAGTTAATGGGTGAATGCCGAGGTGAGTGGGTAAGTGAGTGGGTTAGTAGGTGAATGCCGAGGTGGGTGGGTGAGTGAGTGGGTTAATAGGTGAATGCCTAGGTGAGTGGGTGAGTGGGTGGGTGGGTTTGTAGGTGAATGCCGAGGTGAGTGGGTGAGTGAGTGGTTAGTAGGTGAATGCCGAGGTGAGTGGGTGAGTGAGTGAGTGGGTTAGTAGGTGAATGCCTAGGTGAGTGGGTGAGTGAGTGGGTGGGTGGGTTTGTAGGTGAATGCCGAGGTGAGTGGGTGAGTGAGTGGGTTAGTAGGTGAATGCCGAGGTGAGTGGGTGAGTGAGTGAGTGGGTTAGTAGGTGAATGACTAGGTGAGTGGGTGAGTGAGTGGGTGGGTGGGTTTGTAGGTGAATGCCGAGGTGAGTGGGTGAGTGAGTGGGTTAGTAGGTGAATGCCGAGGTGAGTGGGTGAGTGAGTGAGTGGGTTAGTAGGTGAATGCCTAGGTGAGTGGGTGAGTGGGTTAGTAGGTGAATGCCTATGTGAGTGGGTGAGTGAGTGAGTGGGTGGGTTAGCAGGTGAATGCCTAGGTGAGTGGGTGAGTGGGTGAGTGAGTGGGTTAGTAGGTGAATGACTAGGTGAGTGGGTGAGTGAGTTAGTGGGTGGGTTAGCAGGTGAATGCCTAGGTGAGTGGGTGAGTGAGTGAGTGGGTTAGTAGGTGAATACCTAGTTGATTGGGTGAGTGAGTGAGTGGGTTAGTAGGTGAATGCCTAGGTGAGTGGGTGAGTGAGTGGGTGGGTTTGTAGGTGAATGCCGAGGTGAGTGGGTGAGTGAGTGGGTGTGTTAGTAGTGAATGACGAGGTGAATGAGTGAGTGGGGTGGGTTAGTAGGTGCATTCCAAGGTGAGTGAGTGAGTGGGTGGGTTAGTAGCTGAATACCTAGGTCAGTGGGTGAGTGAGTGGATTAGTAGGTGAATGCCTAGGTGAGTGGCTGAGTGAGTGGGTGAATTAGTAGGTGAATGCCTAGGTGAGTGGGTGAGTGAGTGAGTGAGTGGGTTAGTAGGTGAATACCTAGTTGATTGGGTGAGTGAGTGAGTGAGTTAGTAGGTGAATGGGTGAGTGGGTGAGTGAGTGGGTTAGTAGGTGAATGCCTAGGTGAGTGGCTGAGTGAGTGGGTGAGTTAGTAGGTGAATGCCTAGGTGAGTGGGTGAGTTAGTGAGTGAGTGGGTTAGTAGGTGAATACCTAGTTGATTGGGTGAGTGAGTGAGTGAGTGGGTTAGTAGGTGAATGCCTAGGTGAGTGAGTGGGTGGGTTAGTAGGTGAATGTCTAGGTGAGTGGGTGAGTGAGTGGGTTAGTAGGTGAATGCCTAGGTGAGTGGGCGAGTGAGTGAGTGGGTTAGTAGGTGAATGTCTAGGTGAGTGGGTGATTGAGTGAGTGGGTTAGTAGGTGAATGCCTAGGTGAGTGGGCGAGTGAGTGAGTGAGTTAGTAGGTGAATGCCTAGGTGAGTGAGTGAGTGAGTGGGTTAGTAGGTGAATGCCTAGGTGAGTGGGTGAGTGAGTGGGTGGGTTTGTAGGTGAATGCCGAGGTGAGTGGGTGAGTGAGTGGGTGTGTTAGTAGGTGAATGACGAGGTGAATGAGTGAGTGGGGTGGGTTAGTAGGTGCATTCCAAGGTGAGTGAGTGAGTGGGTGGGTTAGTAGCTGAATACCTAGGTCAGTGGGTGAGTGAGTGGATTAGTAGGTGAATGCCTAGGTGAGTGGCTGAGTGAGTGGGTGAATTAGTAGGTGAATGCCTAGGTGAGTGGGTGAGTGAGTGAGTGGGTTAGTAGGTGAATACCTATTGATTGGGTGAGTGAGTGAGTGAGTTAGTAGGTGAATGGGTGAGTGGGTGAGTGAGTGGGTTAGTAGGTGAATGCCTAGGTGAGTGGCTGAGTGAGTGGGTGAGTTAGTAGGTGAATGCCTAGGTGAGTGGGTGAGTGAGTGAGTGGGTTAGTAGGTGAATACCTAGTTGATTGGGTGAGTGAGTGAGTGAGTGGGTTAGTAGGTGAATGCCTAGGTGAGTGAGTGGGTGGGTTAGTAGGTGAATGTCTAGGTGAGTGGGTGAGTGAGTGAGTGGGTTAGTAGGTGAATGCTTAGGTGAGTGGGCGAGTGAGTGAGTGGGTTAGTAGGTGAATGCCTAGGTGAGTGGTGTGAGTGGGTGAGTGAGTGAGTGGGTTAGTAGGTGAATTTGTCGATGAGTGTGGTGATTGAACACAGTGTGAATGAGGTCGAGACATTGGACCGCAGGAGTTCTTGGTGCAGGAACTCACCCCCCCCCCCAACCCCTCGTGGTTACCTCCACAAGGGGAAGGAAAGTCTCGCGGGAGAATCCAGACATGACATGGTTCCGTGTTCCACATCCTCCCGGTCTGTCTGGGCCCCGCAGTGTCAGACGTTAGAGTTGGACTCCTGGCGGAGGTCCTAAGCCCCCACAGTCCACCACCCGAACCCCCTCCACGGATATTCTCCTCTTTCTCCTCCCTCCTCTCCTCGTCCCCGTCTTTCCCTCCTGCATCTCTCCCTGCCGCCTCCACTTGCTCCCACCTTCCCTCCAACCCTCTCTGCGTATCCCTCTCTCATCCCCCCTCCATCCTCCCCCTCCCTCCTACTCCCTCCACCGCTCCTTCTACCCCTCCTTCTCTCACCCCCCTTCCTCTTCCTCTACCCTCCTCCTTCTACCCACCCCTCCCCTCCTTTACCCCTCCCTCTCTCATCCCACCCTCCTCACCCTCCTCCTTCTCACCCCCTCCTTCTCCCCACCCCTCCCCCTCCTTTACCCCTCCCTCTCTCACCCACCCTCCCTCCACCCCTCCCTCCTTCTCACCCCCCTCCTTCTCCCACCCCTCCCCTCCTTTACCCCTCCCTCTCTCATCCCCCCTCCCTCCACCCCTCCCTCCTTCTCACCCCCTCCTTCTCCCCACCCCTCCCCCTCCTTTACCCTCCTTCTCTCATCCCACCCTCCCTCCACCCCTCCCTCCTTCTCCTCTCCACCCCTCCCCCTGCTCCTACCCCTCCCTCCCTCCTCCCTCGTGTCACGTGAGCCGCCAAGGTCACGGCCGGGTTGCCACGCGGATGCGCGCGATGAATCAACATCGCGACTCGCTCGCTCCGCGATTCGTAATTTGAAATCGATTGTCAAATCGATCATTTGTTCCCGGTTCCTCTATTGCTAAAGTTCAATCGGTAACGTTTCGGGCACTAGGCCTTCTTCGTAGAACATCTCGAGATGGTGCGTGTGGCTTTCTATCTCTCTGGCCTCTCTGTGTACTGTGAAGAAGGGTCATTCCCCGAAACGTCGCTTATTATACATTGCATTAAGGCTACACGTGTTTTAGATATATATACAGTGCAAGACGCACAATGAAGTGGTGTGAATCGATGTGATCTGCAGTAGGTGAGCATCTCTAGCCAACAGAGTCAAAGTGACTCCCTGCGGCTCACAGCCCAATATCAGCGACTAATAACCGTTACTGGTCCTGGGCCTTTCCCTAGGTCGACTCAGCCTTAAATTAGGCGGCTGGGGTGCTACTGGCCACACAACCCCCACGTCTGCCGTGCTAGCAAACGGCACTTGCCCCAACAGTCTATTAAAGGCTATACGGGGATCTTTGTCTTTGTGCGACAAAGACAAATATCAACGATTTGATTACTTTCACGTAGCTCAGAACCTAACTAAAAAACTAAACGTTTTTTTTATTTAACCGTAAGGCCTACTGAACTATATTGCTCTTTTTCAGATAGCTCAACGAAGAGGATGTGTCACGTGGACATTTGTAGCATCCAAATACTCTAAGCGCGTGTTTCTAAACGTGCAGGGAAAAACCAGAGGACCAGGAGAAATAAGTATAACCCGTAAAAACAAAGTTTTTCACTCTAAATCCTTTATATGCGTGGCGGCTAGAGTCCTCTCGTCCTCTGGCTTGAGATGGCTGCCACCTATGGGTCAGATGATTGTCTGCAGTATTAAACAATTGGTAATTAAATATTTAATTTGTTTTCCCTAAACAGTGTCAAATTTTGGAAAAAAATTTTCACGAACATTAATTGTCTCGCACAACGAGTCTGTGTGCAAAATGTCAGCTCGATTGGATCACGGGAAGTGGGTTAAAAAACGACCGAGAGGTTTGCACGGTCGTAACCAAGCAAGCAAGCACGCAAGCACGCAAGCAAGCGAACTTAATATAAAGATTTTAAAAAAACTCGCGATCGAAACCACGACCTCCTGTAGACCAAGGCGAGGTGGTTACCATCTCACCGCCACGGCGCACCTAGCCTGGCACAAGCGATGGCTATTGTCTTTGCCCCAACAGTCTGTTAGAGGCTATACGGGGATCTTTGTCTTTGTGCGGCAAGGACAAATATCAACGAGCCTTCGATTCACTTTCACGAGGCGTTAGGTGACCGTCTCCTGTGTGCAGCCCTGCAGAGCCAGTGGTGGACATTCCACATTCCTTTGGCGGGGCTGTGTCGAGAGGGGCTAATCTATTCATAGCGCAACCACCGTAAACTGTACCACTAAGTGATGAATTCTTGGTTCTTTCGGTAAAATCACGTAGAATGGAAATAATAAAGTAATAAACATAAAACATAATAAATTAATATAATATAATAAAATTATTTATTTTATTACTTTATTATTTCCATTCTACGTGACTTTACCGAAATAACCAACAAGATGAATCCCTGCAGTCACGAAAGCTTTAAACCACTAAGTGATACTTATTTTATAGACCCCACCCCGAAGAGATGATGCTGAGTCAACCCCTCGCCCCCAAACCCCCAGTCCCGCCAGCCGACCAGGAGTCGAACTCGCACTCCTTCAGCTTACGAGACTTTCTCTCTCTCTCTCAACCCGCTGATCCTCCTTGCGCGATCGTGGGGGATCTATTTAGGGAATTCGTTGTATGTATGTTCGTGCGTTGAACTTCTTTCGCACCGTACGTAGCCAACCATGCTTATCGGAGGTGCCGGGGGGAACGGGGGTTGAAAGGACAATCAACTGAACACAAAAAGCAATTCTAAAACAATCGTCTTGAATCTGGATGATGTAAAAGTGCATAGCTCCTTAATGTCGGGAGGAAGAGCGTTCCAGACGGCCCTGCACCTGAACGCGCCCGATGCGGCCTTTGTCCGATGGCGAGCAGCCAAAAGCCACCGCCACTGCTGCCGCTGCTACTGCCGCTGCCGCTGCCGCCGCTGCCGCCGCTGCCGCCGCTGCTGCTGCTGCTGCTACTGCCACTGCTGCTACTGCTGCTGCTACTGCCGCTGCTGCCGCTGCCGCTACTGCTACTGCTGCTACTGCCGCTGCTGCCGCTGCCGCCGCTGCCGCTGCTGCTGCTGCTACTGCTGCTGCGAGAATGACGAGCGGAGTTGGCGTCACGACGCTTCGTGCTCCTTGGCGAGACCGGCGAAAGGTGTCGCGGTTGATTTGCGGCGAGCACTTTGGGCGTAACGAGTAAATGACCTCTGTGCACACGTCTCAGCGGGACGAACCCGGGTCCCATTTAGCACCAGGGACTAGGGATCCCCACCGGGCTCGTGCCTTGCTATGAATGAAGGACATCGGCACCGTCAACAACAAGATGATCTTTTTGTCAAGACGCTCTTCGCCCCTCCATCCCAACATAAATAGTCGCTCCAAGCCTGGGGCGTTCCATTCAGACTCTGTCTCCTTGACAGACCCGTTCTTCACCTGAAGACGGATGCTTGCGTTGTGGCCGAAACGTCGTGAGAATTATTTTATTATGTTTTATTTTTATTATTTTATTATTTCCCTTCTACGTGACTTTACCGAAAGAACCAAGAAGAAAAAAACAACATGATCATCATCAACATCGTTATCTTGCTATGGTCCACTGCTGGATGAATGACCTCCCCGAAGGCCCGTGGCCACCTCTTCCACGATCGCGCCGTGCGATGAACCAAGCTGCGACCCCAGCACGCACGGCTCTCCTTGGCAGACGTGCTAATTGTTCTAAAATACGTAATTACATTCCGTGTTTGTGTGTATAATTACATATTAGGGGCCCGTCCATAAATGACGTTACGCACCTTGATGTGTGACGAGGGGGGGGGGGTTGAGAAATGTGACGTCACGTAAAGATGCGCAACTTTAAATAAATATAGAATTGTTATAACAACACTAATTGTTATAACAACACTCCTACAACATCAGAGTGCAGCACCATATTAAATACGCACTACAATGACAATAGTTTGAAGCGATTTCAAACATGTTATATTTTAAAAATGGAAATATTTTTTTTTGGGGGGGGGGGCAGAGCTTTGTGAAATCATATTTGAGGGGGGGGGGTCTGACTTTTTGTGACGCCGTGTGACGAGGGGGGGGTCAAAAATCGTCCAAAATCGCGTGACGTGAAGAACAGGTCTCACCTGAGGACGGCTGCTTGCGTTGTGGCCGAAACGTCGTGAGAATTATTTTATTATGTTTATTTTTATTATTTTATTATTTCCCTTCCACGTGACTTTACCGAAAAACCAAGAAGAGTTCTGTTGTCAGTAACGAAATAGCGGGATGCAGACGGCGAGAGCCGCGTTCTGAATTCACCTCGCGGAGCGACACCCAACATCTCAATTAACGGAGTATCACGTTGGTTTGTGTTCGCCCGCCCGCCCGCCCGCGTGCGTGCGTACGTGCGCTTAGGGGGCACTTAGGGCGAATTGGAAGAGTCCATCTGAAGTGGCGTGAGGGGGTGGAGTGAGAGGGGGGTTCAGGGTGGGACACGGCGAGCGGTGGAGGACTGAGGAGGAGGAGGAGGGAGAGACGAGGTTGTGACGATCGTCTCCCACCAACAGCCTCGCCTCTCCACCCGGACCGCGCTACAACCTCTACCCCCCCATTCCCTGCCACAACCTTGCGAGAGGTCATCCGGCGAGAGGGGGGGCGAGGAGGAGGAGGAGGAGTGAGAAGAGAGGACATCAACATCACGAGTGAACGATTGCTCCATAACCGTTTCACGGCTAACGCGGTGACCTCGGTGGCGGAGTTTGGGGAGCGAGGGGGAGGAGGAATTTATTTTGTTTTTTTATTGGGGGGGGGTGCAGTGGTGGGGTGGTGCGAGGAGGAGCTTGGGGGGCTGAGGGGGGGGGGTAAGGGGAGAATTGCGACGCTCAGGCGAGAGCGCATCTCTTGAAGGATCGAGCAGAGGAGCGAGCGACTTAGTGAGTCCACCCCACCCACTCGCTCATTCCTCGCGCACATCGGGAGCCAAGACAGAGACGCAGAGACACGAGGCAAAGACAGAGAGAGAGACAGAGAGAGAGATCATTTGATTTGAGATATTTTTGGAGGCGCGGAGGGCGAGTGGTGAGATGTGTGGGTGGTGGTCGGGTGACAGGGCCGGATAGACGCACGCGGTTCAAGAGGCAGATGTTTAATCCTCGCTGCTAAGAGTCGAGATATCGACATGTCCGTGCAAAGAGAGAGCGACGTGAGAGAGAGAGAGTGGGGGAGAGAGAGTAAGTGGACGTGAGAGATATTGATAGATCGGTTGAGTGAGAGGAGAGAGAGAGGGTAGCATAGAGGGATACATTGAGAGGTCAGTGGCAGAGAGACGTGAGCGAGAGACGGCGAGAGAGACAGTGGCAAAAGAGACAGAGCTGGTGGAAGAGAGACAAGATGGAGAGGTCCGTGGAGAGAAAAAGCGAGAGAGATGATAAAGAGACTTTTGACTTTTTAACAGCTTTTATTGCCGCCAGCTGCAAATGCACTGGAGGCGATTTCAACATGAAATAGTCACCAGCAAACGAATACTCGCTCTGAATCCACGCGCTGTGGCGCAGAGAGAGAGAGAGATGAGAGGGTAGGAGAAGGAGGAGCTGGAGATGCCTTCAAGGAGCTTGCTGATTGATTGACGGGCTCCTTAATTGAGGAGCCACTCGCTAGAAGCACCCTCTGAGTGGGTCGTGGGGCCCCAGACACCCGCATAACCCCCCCCCATCCCCCTCCCCCGCCTCGAAGGTCGATCGACAGATGACTTGCAACAACAAAACAGCAACAACAACAACCGTCACTCAGTGAGGGTGAAGTCACCGCAGGCAGCGCCTCAAGTACCACGGCTAGGAGCACGTGGAGACCTGACTGAGATGACCGGCAGATGCAGCCAACCCTCGTGTGCTCCGATCCACCCCTCCACCACCATCACCACCACCATCACCACCATCACACCACCACCATCACCACCACCACCATCACCACCACCATCACCACCACCATCACCACCATCACACCACCACCATCACCACCACCACATCACCACNACCATCACCATCACCACCACCATNACCACCACCACCATCACNATNACCACCCACCACCACCACCATCACCATCACCTCCACCACGACCATCACACCATCACCACCATCACCACCACCATCACCACCACCATCACCACCATCATCACCACCACCACCACCACCATCACCACCACCATCATCACCACCACCATCACCACCACCACCATCACCACCACCATCACCACCACCACCATCACCACCACCACCATCATCACCATCACCATCACCACCACCACCATCACCACCATCACCACTACCACCACCACCACCACCGTGCCAGACCGCTCTGCTTTAGCCGCAACGGGGCTCGTCTCGATGTTGTGCGAGCGTGGCGCCGTTTTGAGACGAGGCTCAAAAGAAAGCTGTCTCTGGTGCGGACCAATCAGTTTCAAAGGCAATGCGTAGATTATCGGAGTACGTTTTTTTCTTGTTTGCATTCTGACAACAAGTATTGTGGTTAATGCAGACACGATTCCTCGTAAAAGGTTTCAGTTTGGTGTTTTAACATCTTAACACCTGTTTTGTTGCCAGAAAAAGGGGAAACCTATTATCATATTTTGGTACCGGCAAAGGAGGTCCCATTATGTAGATAAACCATTTCGGATATCACTGCGTGACTGTCACTGATGATGACGTCACTGCGTCTCTAGGGGGTGGGTGGCCAACACCCCTCCCGGCCGCATTTGTCTCCCAGCGGCGATGTTTACACACGCACCAGGTACTCATTTGACGCTGAGTCGACCTAGGGAGGCCCAGGACCGATTCAGATAATCGTCACTAGCAGTGTTTGCCGTGAGCGAGAATCGAACCCGGGTCGCCAGGTTCGTAGTGCAGCGCGCTAACCACTGCACCACCGCTCCCTACCCTATAACATATACGCACACACACACAGAGATACAACAGAGACAAAGATCCCCGTATAGCATTAGATACTTTTGGGACAAGTGCTATTCGAGAGCACACACACACACATTTATATATATATATACACACACACGTACAGACGTAATTATAAAAGTCATAATAACCGAACGGGTCTGTGTATAATTGAACGCCACGTGAATTTAGGAGATTAAGAACATTTTAAATTAGTGCTATGTTACAAATGCTACGCATTAGTTACGGCCGTTAGATGCGAATGCGTTGAAGTCCGTGATTCTGCCCTCCCTACAATGTTAGAGATCTCATATATAAGTAAAAAAAAAAATTAACATTGAATAATAATTATACTTATTAATAATTTAATGGACACACTGTGCCATCTGGGATCCTGGATTTGGATCAAAAGACATCGCTGATGGGTGAGATAATTGTGAGAGATTCCGTTCGGAAACAGTTTAAAAGATCCACGGTTCATCGCAGAATTAGCAAACGCACTTTTTTTTTGCTTGAGAGACGACGAAAATATATCCCCTCCTCTTACGAGTTACCACGCAAATTAAAATTAACTACCTAAACTGACAGTTAATTGCCCGTTGCTTAACATGCAAAATGTTGCTTTCTTAAAAAAAAAGAAAATCTCACTTCCTGCATCGTAGCCTCCACGCTGAGGCTGGTTGGCACGCGCGCGTGAGTGTGTGTGTGTCTGTGTGTGTGTCNGTGTGTGTGTCTGTGTGTGTGTCTGTGTGTGTCTGTGTTCTGTGTGTACCCGGTGCNGTGTGTAAACATCGCTACTAGGGAGACAAAGGCGGCCGAGCGTCGTGTTGGCCACCAACCACCTCGTGTGCCGTGCCGGCCTTCATAAGTGCTCGCAAACAGCACTTGCCCCAACAGTCTGTTCAGGCTATACGGGGGATCTTTGTATTTCTACACGCGGTAGTGAGGAGCGGTGGTGTAGTGGTTAGCGCGCTGCGCTATGAAATCGACGCCCCAAGTTCGATTCCCGCTCACGGCCAACACCAGTGGTTATTATCTGAATCGTTTCTGGGCCTCCCCTAGGTCAACTCAGCCTCAAATGAGTACCTGTGTAAGCATCAATACTGGGGAGACAAAAGCGGCCGGGCGTGGTGTTGGCCACCAACCACCTCGTGTGCCGTGCCGGCCTTCATAGGTGCTCGCAAACAGCACTTGCCCCAACAGTCTGTTCAGGCTGTACGGGGGATCTTTGTCGGTTTGTGTACACGCTCGTTCTTATGCCGGGGCCGAGCACATCCGACATGTAATATGTATATGTCTTAAGTGAATAGATAAATACTTAGCGCTGTGTAGGGGTGCGTGGTTGGGTGGTTGGGTGGGTGGTTGGGTGGTTGGGTGGTTGGGTGGGTGGTTGGGTGGTTGGGTGCGTGGGTGGGTGGTTGGGTNGGTGGGTGGTGGTTGGGTGGGTGGGTGGGTGGTTGGGTGCGTGGTGGGTGGGTGGTTGGGTGGTTGGGTGGTGGGTGGGTGGTTGGGTGGGTGGGTGGTTGGGTGGTTGGGTGGTTGGGTGGGTGGGTGGTGGGTGGTTGGGTGGGTGGTTGGTGGGTGGGTGGTTGGGTGTTGGTGGGTGGTTGGGTGGTTGGGTGGGTGGTTGGGTGGTTGGGTGGGTGGGTGGTGGTTGGGTGGTTGGGTGGTGGGTGGGTGGTTGGGTGGTGGGTGGGTGGTNGGTGGTGGGTGGTGGGTGGTGGTTNGGTGGTTGGTGGTGGTGGTTGGGTGNTGGGTGGTGGGTGGTGGGTGGGTGGGTGGGTGGTTGGGTGGGTGGTTGGGTGGGTGTGGTTGGTGGTTGGGTGGGTGGGCGCGTGGTTGGGTGGTTGGGTGGGTGCGTGGTTGGGTGGATGGATGACAACATATCTTGACTTGTTCAAAATCACTTTTTTGTGCTTTTTCTCGTTTGTTTGTTCCAGTTGTTCGGGACTAAAGTGAGGGATCACGCGGCTCGCGCTGGCGAACGAACCTCCTCGAACATTCCACGGTGGCAATTCATCGGTGAGTCACTCCGGCCGTGACATGGTTTGCCTGGCTTTGAATTATCCCTCGCTGGGTGGAATATCCAACGGAATATAAATATTAATTTTGATGATAACGGTAGTAGTAGTAGTAAAAAATAATAATGGAATAACGCGGTTAAAGTTAATTGAATCGCAACTTATTTTGATGAATTGTTAGTGTTTGCTTATATGTGTGTGTGTGTGCGTTGTCAATCACTGGCGTTGCGGCTGGAATATAAACTAAGGGAAGGTTTATCTTTATTAAGGTTTATTTACTTTAAATTAACATATCATGTTTATTATTTTCCTACTCTGCGCGCTTATAGAGAATTGCCATGTGTACACGTACCGCTTCGTTAAAACAACAACAACAACAGCGATTCTAAATGTTCGTTTGTTCGATGAACAGTTCGCATTTTTCTTCTTGGTTCTTTCGGTAAAGTCACGTAGAATGAAAATAATAAAATAATAAAAATAAAACATAATAAAATAATTCTCACGACGTTTCGGCCACAACGCAAGCAGCCGTCATCAGGTGAGACAGCGTCTGAATGACGCTGTCTCCCGACAGACCTGTTCTTCACCTGAGGACGGCTGCTTGCGTTGTGGCCGAAACGTCGTGAGAATTATTTTATCATGTTTTATTTTTATTATTTTATTACTTCCCTTCTACGTGACTTTACCGAAAGAACCAAGAAGATGAATCCCTGCAGTCACGAAAGCTTTACATCGAAATTTAGTTCGAATTTCTCCCGTTGTGTTAATTTTGGAAAAAAAACAGTTGCGTGAGACTCTCTGACTTTACCGACTAAGTGTGTATCAAATGTCTTTCCCCCCCCCCCCCCCCCCCATTGGGCTGCATGAAGACAAAGGGTCGTAGCCCGAAACGTCGCCCTCATTGACATTTGGAGCGGCTGTTGTTTTACGAAGGCCGTGTTAATGAGGACGGTGGTGGGATTATTTTTGTTTCTTTGTTTTGATTGCGATGCCGAGAAGATTACGTGCGGTGATTTAGCAAGATAAGCATCGTCCACTATATCAACAACAATATCAACAACCAGATCAACAACAATATCAACAACATCAACAACAATATCAACAACAACATCAACAACCATATCAACAACAGCAGCAATAATAACAAGATAAAGAGAGGATTAAGAACGTTCGTTTTGATCGAGCGCGTGAATTTCTGTCAAAGTTTTTGCAAATGAAAGAAACACCGAGATTAATTAAAACAACCGCGTGCTGACACACATCAACAAGAACGGCAACAGTAGCGACAAACAATATCAAATAAACGACGGTAACAATTACGATTGATTGCATGGACCTCGTTAACTTGTGCTGATTATGAATTGAGATATATTTGCAAACCAACTTCGCCGTTGGCATCTGCTCTAATCAAAACCGCGACCTGAACAACAACTCAACAACAACAGCAACAAACAACACAATATCAACAACTCTGAAAGTATTCTTGGTTCTTTCGGTAAAGTCACGTAGAAGGGAATTAATAAAATAATAAAATNAAACATAATCAAATACAATTCTCACGACGTTTCGGCCACAACGCAAGCAGCCGTCCTCAGGTGAAGAACAGGGCTGTCGGGAAGCTTAAATCGAAATTTAACTCTGAAAGTGTTCATTATCGGACCCGAGTTGAAAACCTATTTTTTCAATATTTTACCGTGAAGACTCAAACTCTTCCAACACCACCGCCACCACCGCCACCACCCACCGCACAAACAATCCCCCCCAAAAAATCACTTCCAAGTCATCAGCGCTCGGATGAACCGCACGTACGCTGCCCACTGCGGCCGCGGCGCGGATTCAAACGAATCTGGCGGCTAGCCAGCCCCACCAAGAGCCGGCGAACTGACTCCAACTCGCGCGCGATGCCGGCCCCTCGGCGCCCTGGTCCATGCACGCCACCGCGGCCGCGCAGAGGCGATGCCTCCTCCTGCTGAGGCCTCGCCCCGTCCGGCCTCTCAGATTCCTGGCCCTCTTGGCTCTCTACCTGTCCGTCGGGAGTCTTCTGCTCTCCCACTCGGCACCCTCGTCGCCCGTCTCGCCGCCAGGGCTGGGGTCGCTGCCGGGAGTGGTGGTGGTGGTGGTGTTGGTGGTGGTGGTGTTGGTGGTGTTGGTGGTGGTGGGGGTCACGTGGTGGTCTCGACGGCCGTCTTGGAGGAGCCTTCAGGAGCTCCCTTGGAGGGGACCCTGCTGCAGCAGCAGCAGCTGCAGCAGCAGGGAGCTGCGTTGGGCGTCGGCATGTGGCCTCAAGGGGGTCCGTGTCGGAAGGGACTCACAGAGATGGTGAGGTGCTGGTGGTGTTGTGGGTGATTGTAAGGTGGTGGTGGTCGTGGTGGTGTGGGTGATTGTAAGGTGGTGGGGTGTGGGGTGGGGGTAGTGGTGGTGTTGTGGGTGATTGTGGTGGTGGTGGTGGTGGTGGTGGTGTTGTGGGTGATTGTAAGGTGGTGGTGGTGGTGGTGGTGGTGTTGTGAGTGATTGTGCGGTGGTGTAACGACCAACACCGGTGACGATTATCTGAACCGCTCCTGGGCCTCCCCTAGATCGACTCGGCCGTAAATGGGTTACGGGTGCGGTGTGTAAATATCGTCGATGGGGAGATAAAGGCGGCCGGGCGCGGTGCTGGCCACCCACCCCCTCATGTGCCGTGCCGGCCTTCATAGCTGCTCGCTAACAGCACTTGCCCCAAAAGTCTGGTAAGACTACACGGGGGATCTTTGTCTTTGGTGAGTCTGGTAGCAATGGCGTGTAGAGTTGGTGAGGTTGATGATGATGATGTTTGTTATTTAAGATTAAGATGATGATAACAATGATGATGATGTTTACGATATGTTAAATTTGATGATGATTACCTTTGATTTACAATTTTTAACTCGATGCTGCTGACGATAATATTGATAATTATGAGACAAGTGAAGTTAATTGTCACAATAATCATTCAGGACGTCCAACCACAACAGTAATACCACCACAACCACCGTTATCACCACCACGACCATCACCACCACAATTACCGTCATAACCAGCACCACAACCATCACCACCACTACCACAGCTACCGCCACCACCACCACCACTATCACCAGGACATCATCACCACCACAGTTACCGCCACCACTATCACCACCACCACAACTACTGTCATCACCACAACCACGAAGACCATCACCATCAATATCACCACCACAATTACCGTCATCATCACCACCACCACAATCACCACCACAATTGCCATCATCACCACCACGCCATCACCACCACCACCACAATCACTACCACAATTACCATCACCACCACCACCACAATCACCACCACAATTACCATCATCACCACCACGCCCACAACCACCACTATCACCACCACAATTGCCATCATCACCACCACCAATCACACCACAATCACCACTATTACCACCACAATTACCACCATCACCACCACGCCCATCATCACCACCACCATCACTACGGCCGCATTTCCTGAATTTCCATCCGTCAACTCCCCCTCCCCTCTTAACCGCACTCCCCCTCCACCTTCCACCCGCAGCTTCGCCCCCGCCGCCTTTCCAGGGCTACCCGCGGTGGTGGAGGTGGTGGTGGAGGTGGTGGTGGTGGAGGTGTTGGTGGTGGAGTTGGTCCAGACGAACCCTTCTCTGGGGGGCTCGCATCATCAAGTACCGGCCCCCCTGGATGCGTCAGCGAGCCGAGGGCAGCGAGCGTCCTCAGGGAGGATACGGGGGGCAGTGCAGCCCCCCTGCCCGGAGTCATGGGGGCAGCGGTGGCGGTGGCGGTGCGAGAGCTGCCAGCGAGCAGGACGAGTCCGGGAAAGGTGAGGACGAGTTCACCATCATCATCACCATCTTCATCACCATCATCATCATCACCATCATCACCATCATCACCACATCACCACCATGATCACCATCATCATCATCAGCACTATCACCATCATCATCATCACCATTACCACCATCATCATCTTCACCACTATCATCTTCACCTTCATTACCATCACCACCATCACCATTTCATCACAATCATCATCATCTTCACCATCATCATCTTCACCATCTTCATCACCACCATCATCATAATTTTCATCACAATAACCATCACTATCACCACCATCATCATCAATTTCACCACAATCATCATCATCACCACCACCATCATCTTCACCACCTTCACCATCATCATCATCACCACCATCATTTTCACCACAATCATAATCACCATCACCACCATCATCACCAGCATTACCATCATCACCACCACTATCATCATTAATACAAACTCCACTCACACTCACTCACACCCTCACTCACACTCGGCAGAACGCACGAGTCGGGAATCGAACCTCGGGGCATCTTGCTGTGAGTGCGCGAGTTATTTNATCATGGTTAATTTTTATTATTTTGTTACTTCCCTTCTACGTGACTGTACCGAAAGAACCAAGAAGATGAATCCCTGCAGTCACGAACGCTTTAAATCGAAAAAGTGCGCCAGTTATTTCCACTCATCATCGTCATCATCGGGATTGGAGAGTGCGTACACCCGCTGATCCCAGCACTGCATCTAACACCAGGGTGTGATTGACATGGATGTTATTGACAGGGATGTGATTGACAGGGATGTGATTGACGGGGATGTGATTGACGGGGATGTGATTGACAGGGATGTGATTGACAGGGATGTGATTGACAGGGATGTGATTCACAGGGATGTGATTGACAGGGATGTGATTGGCGTGCGTCAGCAATTAGTGACACGTGCTCGGTTATCTCTGATTGGAGGGGGGGGGGGGGAGTGGGGGAGGCGGGGGAAAGGGGGGCGATGGGGGGGGAGGCGGGGAAANGGGGGGGGCGATGGGGGATGAGGCGGCGAGTAAAGGTGTCAAGGCCCAAGGTGGATTAAGGATATGTTTGCATACATACAAAGATACAGATCCCCGTATAGCCGGAACAGACGGTTAGGGCAAGTGCTGTTAGCGAGTGGCGCCTATGAAGGCCGGCACGGCACACGAGGGGGTTGGGTGGCCAGCACCACGCCCGGCCGCCTTTGCCTCCCAAGTGACGATGCTCACACACCACACCAGGTGCTCATTTGAGGCTGAGTCGACCTAGGGAGGCTCAGGACCGGTTCATATAATCGTCACCGCAGCGGAGCGCTAACCGCTGCACCACCGCTCCGCATACGGATAGCCACGCTCAACACTCATCCCTCTCCCCCTCCTGCACCCGCCCCTCCACCCCAACTACGCAACCTCCAATTTAGAATCTGTCAATTACACGGGGCATTTAAATTCACGACACACACACACAAACGACTGGATAAGTACTACGCGAGGGTTTTACTGTGGAATTTGTTTATAATTATCTCGGTACGAAGATAGGCGACCAGCTGCCACTGGCCGCCCATACACAGCACCGCTAACAGCCTCACACACAGCTACACACAGCACTGCTAACAGCCTAAAACACACAGCTACACACAGAGCATTGCTAACAGCCTCACACACAGCTACACACAGCTACACACAGCTACACACACAGCTACACACACAGCTACACACACAGCTACACACACAGCTACACACACACACAGTTACACACAGAGCATTGCTAACAGCCTCACACACAGCTACACACACAGCACTGCTAACAGCCTCACACACAGCTACACACACAGCCTCACACACACACAGCTACACACACAGCCTCTCACACACATACAGCTACACAAACAGCGTTGCTAACAGCTACACACACACAGCCTTGCTAACAGCCTCAGNCACACACACACACAGCCTTGCTAACAGCCTCAGACACACACACAGCGTTGCTAACAGCCACACACACACACACACAGCCTCACACACAGCTACACACACAGCCTCACACACAGCTACACACACAGCCTACACACACAGCGTTGCTAACAGCTACACACACACAGCATTACTCACAGCCTCATAGCCAAACTCCTCCGGCTAGCTAACCGGCTGTTGGGGCGAGTGCGTTGCGAGCACCTACACGCACACAGGGGGTGGCTGACCTTCGCTGTAGCAGAAGGGCATTGCGAAACGCTCCCTCTGATATATTTCTTGATCGTTTTTTAAAGTCACGCCCCTGTTGCTGCTTACCGTGTGTTGTGGGACGTGCTGCTGGTGCATCTAATAACATCGCCATGTTATTCTAGATTTGAAGCTTTCGTACTGCAGGATCATATAGTTCTTTCGGTAAAGTCACCATGTGGTAAAAAAATAAATTATTAATAAAAATAAATCAAAAATCACGCTTCGGAGGCAACACAAGTGTCATCAGGATGGGCATAGGACTCAAATCAAACGATTATTATAATTTGTCTCGTATCATTCGAATCGAATTGATGTTCCATTAAAGGTAAAGGCGCAGCCCCTGCAATGGCTCCTCACGCCTCCGCTGGCGGAAGAGGCTTCCCCTGCAGGGGGCTCTAGACGCCCCCCCCCCAACTCCCCTCCCCCGGCCCCCATGTAGTGGACGGAATATTTGGCCTACTCTTCCACTCACGCGTCAACGGTTGACCAACCGTGGTATTGGTCATGGATACCGTGCAGGGCTTATCTGGACACATAAACATTGTATTGGGGGGGGGGGCGGAGAATATTGGGGGCTGGGGGTGGGGGCGGGGTAGTGGGGGGTTGAGGGGCGGGGAAGGGGGGGCGGGTNGGGGTGGAGGGCGGGGTAGTGGGTCTGTTGGGGGCCAGGGAGGTGGGTTGGAGAGGCATGGAAAGGGGGGCAGGGGGCGAAGTGGGGGGCGGAGGGCGAGGTAGTGGTGGGGGAAACGGGGTTGGGGGGGGGCGGGTCACAGAGCCTTAGCTCAATATTATAAGCGGTTACCATGGTTACTAATCCTTTATATAAATGTCAGCTGTTCGGTGGTGGTCCACGTCAGTCCTCGCGGACCGGACACAGTCGATGTTGCCCTGGAAACCAATCAACACGTGGTAGCGGCACAACCTCTTTACTTTACACCATTTAGAGCCTGAAACGTTGATGTATTTTTTTTCGTGAATCTAATCGATGCATCTGGTTTGTTATCTTCAAATTGTTGAAACGACTAGGACAATATTGACGACAAACCAAACAACTGGCTCATCGTTAACCGCCTCGTCGGGTGGCGGAGGCTATCGACGACACGAATTTAGCCAGAGCGTTAAAATAATGCCTGTTGAAGTGTAAAAATAATCCCGTTTCAGAACCACGTTCATCCAGCAGTGGATCGAACACTACTGTCCGATGCTGCTGCTGCTGATGATGATGCTGTTGATGATGATGATAAAGTATCGTCAAACGTGTGCCATCCCACACGCCTGCCACCTTCTGAGGTTCCAAAAACAAAAGCGACGTGGACACATCATGCGGGACACACATCGAGAGAGAGAAGACGATCCTGGAAAACCCGGAGCAGGTGGCAACCATCCTCACAGCCCGACCGGGGGAGGGGTGGTGGGGTGGAGGGGAGGGGCTGGAGGGGAGGGGGGAGGGGCTGGAGAGGAGGGGTGGAGGGGAGGGGGTGGAGGGANGGGTGGAGGAGGGGTGGAGGGAGGGGTGGAGACAAGGGGTGGAGGGAGAGGGTGGAGGGGAGGGTGGAGGATGGGGGTGGNGGGGTGGAAGGGCNGGGTGGTGGAGGGGTGGAGGGAGGTGGTGGAGGGAGGGGTGGAGGGAGGCTGAAGGGAGGGGTGGAGGGAGGGGTGGTGGAGGGAGGGGTGGAGGGAGAGGTGGAAGGGAGGGGTGGAGGGAGGGCTGGAGGGAGGGGTGGAGGGAGGCTGGAGGGAGGGGTGGAGGGGTGGAGGGAGGGGTGGAGGGAGGGGTGGAGGGAGGGGTGGAGGGAGGGTTGGAGGGAGGGGTGGANGGGAGGGTGGAGAGGCGGGGTGGTGGAGGAGTTGGAGGGGAGGGTGTTGGAGGGCGGGGTTGGAGGGAGGGGCTTGCATATACCGACTACGTCATTGCCCCAAACCTCGAGTCTAATCGGGCGAGCAGCAAGGTAGAACTCGCGGCAGATGATTAAATGCGCACGTGGTTGAGACGGGGGTGGGGGGGGGGCAGTCCACCGGTGAAGGACGACTCATCGGAAGAAGAATCATTTTCCTCCTCCTCCTCGTTCCGTTAATTCATCGTCTGTCACCACCGTCGTCATCAGCAATCAGCCATCATCATCAGCAGCAGTCACGGTTCTCCACTGCTGGATGAAGGCCTCTCTTTCTCAAGGGCCCTCCCTGCGAGCCAGGGCTTAACAATCCAGAATCAGAATATCTATTTTTTTTATCCTGGGGAATTTGGATTGGATGGTTCCATCTCCTTGATTTAATTAAAGGCAAATACAGTATATATATATACCGAACATATACTGTATGTAAACTGACTCTGCGCGATTAAAATATGAACAGCAACAAACACGACCCACTCAGTCCATCATCAGACTGTTTGTTGTTGCTGTGGATTGTTATTGTTTGTGTGTGGGCACGTTGGGGGGGGGGGGTGTAGGGAGAGGTCGGATCTCTACATGACAGTCTCTTGTAGCTCGCAATGTCAGGCGGGTCAGTCTCTCTCCGCCGCTGCACCCTGGGATGCCGAGGAAGGAACGGCGGCGATTATCAACAGCATCGTAGGGCCGCTCGAGTGACAGATGGAGATACAATTCAAATGTCAAACGAAGGACTGGGCTGGTCACCCCTCCCCCCTTCTCCTCCTCCTACTCCCCATTCCCTCCCACCCCATCCTCCGTCTCCCCACCCCTCCACCACTCCCCTCCAGCACCCCTCCCCTCCCTCCGGCCCTGTAAATTCGCCCTGCATGTGTCCTCGTGTCAATCATCAAGGCTCGCAGCGCCGGGCGCTAATTACAAAGGATTAGTGGCCGCGGGGACACGCGCCGTGTCGGTCCTGCGGCCTGGTCGCGTCTGTTATGGGCCGGTGCGTCGGTAGTCGATCACACGGTGGACTCACCCACTCGCTCACTCACCCACTCACTTACTCAACCACTCACCCATTTACTCGCTCACCCACGCACTCACCCACCCACGCACTCAACCACCCACTCATTACTCACCCACCCACCCACTTACCCACTCACTTACTCACTCACCCACCCATTCACTCACCCACCCACTCACTCACCTACTCACTTACCCACCCATTCACTCACCCATCCATTCACTCACCCACCCACTCACCACCCACTCACCCACCACTCACTCACCCACTCACTCACTCACCCACTCACTCACCCACTCACCTACTCACTCACCACCCATTCACTAAACCACCCACCTACTCACCCACTCACCACTCACTCACTCACCCACCACTCACTCACCACTCACTCACCACACACTCACTCACCCACTCACCACTNACTCACCCACCCACNACTCACTCACTCACTCACCCACACTCACTCACCCACTCACTCACCTACTCACCCACTCACCCTCCCACTCACTCACCCACTCACTCACCCACCCACTCACTCACCTACTTACGCCACTCGGCGTCCGGTGTCTCGTCAGCACGTTTTTTATCCCTCTTTCTTTCTGTTTATTTATCTGAAGTCACACGGCACTCACTACCCAACCCCGCCGCCGCCCCTGCCTCACCTCCCTCTGGGGATGTTGCACTGCGGAGTCTAAATGGATTTAGCTTTCAAGGGCGCTGATGCGCGAACATCGAGGGTTCTTCTCTTGCATACCGGGGGGGGGGGCTCACCGGTGGTGAGTGGGGCCGTGGACTTACTGCGCGCGGAGACGCGAACATTGAAACACGGACACGCAGAGAGACACGGGCACGCGGAGACACACACACACGCAGAGACACACACATACACAGAGACACACAGAGACAGACACACACACAGAGACAGACACACACACAGAGACAGAGACAGACGGACACACAGAAACAGACACACACATACACAGATACACACACAGAGACACACATACACAGAGACACACATACACAGAGACACACACACGAACACACACATACACAGAGACACACATACACAGAGACACACAGAGACAGACACACACATACACAGACACACACATACACAGAGACACAGAGACAGAGACACACAGAGACAGACACACACAGAGACAGACACACACATAGACAGACACACAGAGACAGAGACACACAGAGACAGACTGACACACAGAAACAGACACACACATACACAGAGACGCACATACACAGAGACACACCGAAACAGACAGACACACAGAAACAGACAGACACACATACACAGAGACACAGACAGACAGAGACAGACAGACAGACACACACACAGACAGTTCACCATGGGACCATGGCAGTCCAGTTTACTGTGTTCAGGACTCGGCAACCTGCAGGTCATCAAGTACCGCGCTTCGTGAGCGCCAATGGTAACGGAGCGCCACCGTTTCGTAGTCACCACCACAGCGCAATGCGCCTCTTGAAATGTTGAAGTTGTTTATATCGACCGCCTTTGTCTCCCAGTGGCGATGTTTACATACCGCGCCAGGTACTCATTTGAGGCTGAGTCGACCGAGAGGAGCCCCAGGACCGGTTCAGATAATCGTCACCGGTGTTGGCCGTGAGCGGGAATCGAACCCGGTTGCCGGCTTTAGGCAGCGACGCTAACCGCACACCGCTCCCCACTCCAAACAGACAAAAGACAACCCCGTATAGCCTTCACAAACTGTAGGGGCAAGTGCTATTAGCGAGCACCTATGAAGGCCAGAACGGCACACGAGAGGATGGGTGGCCAGCACCACGCCCGACCGCCTTTCTCTCCCCAGTGGCAATGTTTACACACCGCACCAGGTACTCATTTGAGGCTGAGTCGACCTAAGACCGGTTCAAATAATCGTCACTGGTGTTGGCCGTGAGCGGGAATCAAACCCGGTCGCCAGGTTCATAGCGCAGCGCGCTAACCGCTACACTACCGCTCCCCACACACAGACACACACACACACACAGACACACACACAGACACGTATACATAGACACCCAAAACACACGCGCTTGCCGTTGTATAGCAACATTAAGCTGCGAGGTTGTAATCGATCCTTTAATGATTTTTCTCACCTCGTGTAAACAACCTTGCGGCCAATGACCACTATTAGGGTCGAAAGAGGGAGNAAAAAACACCTCCAATTACAGAGGCGGCTAATACATATACCGTAGTTGCGTTCTCGACACATTTAGTTAAGGGCCTGCATCGAATTAAGGGTGTGGGAGCAGTGGTTAGCGCGCTGCGCAAAACAAAACGTAAAGACGCGAACGACAAAAAGTCATCACAACAAACTACAGGTTGTTTTAAAACTATGGGCACAATTTCAAAGCAGTATATTTCACGATGGCAACATGCTACAATCACACGCAAAGTTACAAACGTTCAATTGGATTGGTGGGCTGGGTGGGAGGGGCTGGTCACCCCGTGGTCCCTTATAAAACTCAACGTTTAACCTACTCACGCCGGCTTGTGCCCGCCCTCACAGTCGGGCATATTTGCGGAATACACCACGCCCTGGCCGTTGACCCTGGCCATTGACCGAGCAACCCAACGTCCTACCAGCTCCCTCCGCAGGAATGTGTTTGGAGGTTGTGTGTCTCTCTCCCCGTGGTCGCGTGGATTTTCTCCGGGTCCCTGCACGTTTAGAATGGACGCGCGTTTAGAGTATTTTGCTGCTGCTATAATTCTCCACGTGATGATGCGCCCGTTCGTTGAGCTGTCATTTGTGGCAGCCAGGTCGCTTCTGNAAAAAAAGCTACATAGCTCGTGGGCCTTACCTGGTCAAATAAAAATAGTTTAGTTAACAGTTAGTATAAATATATGCTTCATTGACGATTTCTCACGTGTAGAGAAAGATGGAAGGAGGGATTTATTTACTCGGACCACAGATTTAATTCATATTCTCTAATTCTCCTCCTATCCTCGCATTCCGTCTCATCTCGTCCAGAATGAGAATAATTATGGACACTGGAGGAATCCGATGAGCTATGAAGCTCTTTTCACAGCTGCCCCCCTGTCCCCCCCCCGCCCCCCAGCTCGTTACGTGGGCTGCTTCGCTGATGATCCCAAGCAGAGGACTCTGCAAGGACTCGTGCTCTACGACTACCGGAAGATGACGCTCTTCCGGTGTCATGACAACTGCGCCGATCGGTGAGCTTGGGAGGGGGGGGTGAGTTTGGGGGGGGTGAGTTTGGGGGGGGCTGCGGCGGGGGGGGGGCGATGTGCGTGGCTTCTTCCCTTCGCATTAAGGTGGTGAAAACCTCCCCACGCCAACATCACCAGCAGCACCATCGTCATCACGAGCCGTGGTCTATCAACTGCTGAATGGAACTCTCCCCACGCAAACATCACCACCAGCACCACCGTCATCACGAGCTGTGGTCTATCAACTGCTGAATGAACTCTCCCCACGCAAACATCACCACCAGCACCACCATCGTCATCACGAGCCGTGCTCTATCAACTGCTGATGGAACTCTCCCACGCAAACATCACCACCAGCACCACCACCGTCATCACGAGCTGTGGTCTATCAACTGCTGAATGAAACTCTCCCCACGCAAACATCACCACCAGCACCACCATCGTCATCACGAGCCGTACTCTATCAACTGCTGAATGGAACTCTCCCCACGCAAACATCACCACCAGCACCATCGTCATCACGAGTCGTGGTCTATCAACTGCTGGATAGAACTCTCCCACGCCAACATCACCACCAGCACCATCGTCATCACGAGCCGTGGTCTTTCAACTGTTGGATGGAACTCTCCCCACGCAACATCACCACCAGCACCATCGTCATCACTCGCCGTGGTCTATCAACTGCTGGATGGAACTCTCCCACGCAAACATCACCACCAGCACCACCGTCATCACGAGCTGTGGTCTATCAACTGCTGAATGAACTCTCCCCACGCAAACATCACCACCAGCACCACCATCGTCATCACGAGCCGTGTTCTATCAACTGCTGATGGAACTCTCCCCACGCAAACATCACCACCAGCACCACCGTCATCACGAGCTGTGGTCTATCAACTGCTGAATGGAACTTTCCCCACGCAAACATCACGACCACCGTCATCACCGTGGTCTTTAACTGCGGAAACCTCCCCACGCCAGCACCACCATGATCATCACTCGCCGTGGTCTTTCAACTGCTGGATGGAACTTCCCCAAAATATCACCACCAGCACCATCGTCATCACGAGTCGTGGTCTATCAACTGCTGGATGAAACTTCTCACGCAAACATCACCACCAGCACCACCATCGTCATCACGAGCCGTGCTCTATCAACTGCTGAATGGAACTCTCCCCACGCAAACATCACCACCAGCACCACCACCGTCATCACGAGCTGTGGTCTATCAACTGCTGAATGGAACTTTCCCCACGCAAACATCACCACCAGCACCACCATCGTCATCACGAGCCGTGTTCTATCAACTGCTGGATGGAACTCTCCCACGCAAACATCACCACCAGCACCACCATCGTCATCACGAGCTGTGGTCTATCAACTGCTGGATGAAACTCTCCCCACGCAAACATCACCACCAGCACCACCATCGTCATCACGAGCCGTGGTCTTTCAACTGCTGAATGAAACTCTCCCCACGCCAACATCACCACCAGCACCATCGTCATCACGAGCCGTGGTCTTTCATCTGCTGAATGAAACTCTCCCCACGCAAACATCACCACCAGCACCATCGTCATCACGAGCCGTGCTCTATCAACTGCTGAATGGAACTCTCCCACGCAAACATCACCAGCACCACCATCGTCATCACGAGCCGTGGTCTTTCATCTGCTGAATGGAACTCTCCCCACGCAAACATCACCACCAGCACCATCGTCATCACGAGCTGTGGTCTATCAACTGCTGGATGAAACTCTCCCCACGCAAACATCACCACCAGCACCACCATCGTCATCACGAGCCGTGTTCTATCAACTGCTGGATGGAACTCTCCCCACGCAAACATCACCACCAGCACCACCGTCATCACGAGCTGTGGTCTATCAACTGCTGAATGGAACTTTCCCCACGCAAACATCACCACCAGCACCACCGTCATCACGAGCCGTGGTCTTTCAACTGCTGAATGAAACTCTCCCACGCCAACATCACCACCAGCACCACCATGATCATCACTCGCCGTGATCTTTCAACTGCTGGATGGAACTATCCCCACGCAAACATCACCACCAGCACCATCGTCATCACGAGTCGTGGTCTATCAACTGCTGGATGAAACTCTCTCCACGCAAACATCACCACCAGCACCACCATCGTCATCACGAGCCGTGCTCTATCAACTGCTGAATGGAACTCTCCCCACGCAAACATCACCACCAGCACCACCACCGTCATCACGAGCTGTGGTCTATCAACTGCTGAATGGAACTTTCCCACGCAAACATCACCACCAGCACCACCACCGTCATCACGAGCTGTGGTCTATCAACTGCTGAATGGAACTTTCCCCACGCAAACATCACCACCAGCACCACCATCGTCATCACGAGCCGTGTTCTATCAACTGCTGGATGGAACTCTCCCCACGCAAACATCACCACCAGCACCACCGTCATCACGAGCTGTGGTCTATCAACTGCTGGATGAAACTCTCCCCACGCAAACATCACCACCAGCACCACCATCGTCATCACGAGCCGTGTCTTTCAACTGCTGAATGAAACTCTCCCACGCCAACATCACCACCAGCACCATCGTCATCACGAGCCGTGGTCTTTCATCTGCTGAATGAACTCTCCCCACGCAAACATCACCACCAGCACCATCGTCATCACGAGCCGTGCTCTATCAACTGCTGAATGGAACTCTCCCCACGCAAACATCACCAGCACCACCATCGTCATCACGAGCCGTGGTCTTCATCTGCTGAATGGAACTCTCCCACGCAAACATCACCACCAGCACCATCGTCATCACGAGCTGTGGTCTATCAACTGCTGATGAAACTCTCCCCACGCAACATCACCACCAGTACCACCATCGTCATCACGAGCCGTGGTCGATCAACTGTTGAATGAAACTCTCCCCACGCAAACATCACCACCAGCACCATCGTCATCACGGGCCGTGTTCTATCAACTGCTGATGGAATTCTCTCCACGCAAACATCACCACCAGCACTACCATCGTCATCACGAGCCGTGCTCTATCAACCGCTGATGGAACTCTCCCCACGCAAACATCACCACCAGCACCATCGTCATCACGAGCCGTGGTCTTTCAACTGCTGAATGAACTCTCCCCACGCCAACATCACGACCACCGTCATCATCGTCATCCTTAAGTGCGGCGACCTTCCCACGCCAGCACCTTCATCATCATCAACATCCATGCTCTATCGACTGTTGGATAAATACCTCCCATAGTACCGCCGCCATCAATCATCATCATCTCGAGCCATGGCCTATCAACTGCTAGATGAGAGCTTCCCCAACACACCAACACCACTACCACCATCATCGCGATGATGGTGGTGGTCGTGGTGGTGGCAGGGCCCTCCTGCAAAAGAGCAATTGAACTCAGAGGTGGATAAATCATTTGTCTTTGTGCGTCTCTTCCGCGCGCTGCGCAGTGCGATGCTTGCTGAAAGGCCACGCCATTCCCATTGCATCGCGAGAAAATTATCGCTCACAAACCCCCTCGCCCCCAACCGCGGCAACTCCTCCTGCCTCGCGCAATGACGCCCCCGTGATACTGAATCAGCGACACCGCGCGCCGCCTTTCTGTGTCGAGCACCAGACGAAAGGACACACAGACAAAGACAACCCCCCCCCCCCCCCCATAAAGTAATTTTTACAGACTGTTGGAGCCAGTGCTGGTAGCGAGCAGCACACCCGGCCGCCTTCGTCTTCGGCGATGTTTACACACCGCACCAGGCAAAGATGTGGAACCAGCGGGAGGTCCCAAACGGTTCAGATAATTCATCGTAATAATTCACCGTAATAATTCACTTTAATAATTCACCGTAATAATTCATCGTAATAATTCATCGTAATAATTCATCGTTATCATTCACCATAATAATTCATCGTAATCATTCACCGTAATAATTCATCGTTATCATTCATCGTAATCATTCACCGTAATCATTCATCGTTATCATTCACCGTAATAATTCATCGTAATCATTCACCGTAATAATTCATCGTTATCATTCACCGTAATAATTCATCGTAATAATTCACCGTAATAATTCACCGTAATAATTCATCGTAATCATTCACCGTAATAATTCATCGTAATCATTCACCGTAATCATTCACCGTAATCATTCACCGTAATAATTCACCGCAATAATTCAGCGGTAGTTGGCCGTGAGCGGGAATCGAACTCGGGTCGCCGGATTTGTGGCGCAGCGCGCTGACAACTACCCCATCACTTCCCCACAAGACACAGACACACATGAACACACACACATCGTTATGACTGGGTGAGAACCCATCAGCCTGAAGATTCAACACAATGCAACGTTTGCGCAGCCTGTGCTGTCGCGGGTTTTTGGTTTATTTAGGGAGGCAGAGAGACAGTCTGTTAAGGCTATGCAGGGGGATCGTTGTCTTTGTGTGTAAAATATACATATTTTCTAGATTTGAAGCTTTCGTGACTGCAAGGATTCATATTCTTAGGTTTTTCGGTACAGTCACGTAGGTTAAAAATTTAAATTAAATTATTTTATTTTTATTTTACTTTTATTAATTTTATTTTATTTTTTACCTATGTGACTTTACCGAAAAAACCTAAGAATATACATATCTTTACCATGCTTTTAGATTATTTTTCTTATTTTGCTGCTATAAATGTGCACGTGGTGAGCCACTTCGTTGACCTGGCGAGGACGCTTCTCAAAAGAAGCTAATGTCTACGTGGGCTTTGCCTGGTAAGATAATTAAAAGAAGTATTTGCATTTGTACGGATTTTTTCGCTACAGTTCGCACTCCTATCGTGTTCTTGTATCGTTTGTTGTTGTGACGTTCTGACCCGCCCTACTGGGCGCTTCATAGCTCATCTGATTCCTCCAGGATACATGAAGATTCTAGATTTGAAGTTTTCGTGACTGCAAGGATCCATACGCTTTGGTTCTTTCGGTAAAGTCACGTAGATGAAAAATAAAAATAATAATAAAAAATAATAAAATGAAAATAACTAATTTCAATTTTGCTGTGGCTGTTCCACCTGATGACGGAACTTGTGTTGCCTCCGAAACGTCGTGATTTAATTTAGTTATTTCATTTTGTTATTATTTTCATTATATTTTTCATCTACAGGCTTTACCGAAAGAACCAAAGAGTATACATGAAGACGCTGATTCTAGCGTTGAGTGCTTGGGTGCTAAAGCCCTGGTTACACAGGGAAGACCTTTGTCTGTGTTTTAATTGTTGTGTTTCTTTGTTGTGTTTTAGTTTGTTATTTTATTAGTTGTGTTTTAATTGTTCTGTTCTCTTTGTTTGTGTTGTAATTGTTATTTTATTTGTTGTATTTTATTTCTTAGTGTTTTAATTGTATGTTTTAATTGTTGTTTTAATTGTTTGTGTTTTATATGTTGTGATTTATTTGTTAGTGTTTTAATTGTTTGTGTTTTACTTGTCTGTGTTGTAATTGTTATTTTATTTGTTGTGTTTTATTTATTGTGTTTTATATGTTGTGCTTTATTTGTAGTGTTTTAATTGTTTGTGTTTTACTTGTCTGTGTTTTAATTGTCTGTGTTTTATACCTTGTGTGCCGACCTGTCTGAATCAGAGTTCTTCACTCAGTTTCGCCGAGAGGACGCCGTCAGTGTGAGGGCCACAACACATCTGAAACCATTGCCGGATGTAACAGCGGCACGATGACGATGATGGGGTCTGCTTTAACCATTCGTGTGTTGTTGGGGCGGGGGGGACGCACGCCAGGGGCCGCACTAGAGGTCACCAGGGGTCACCAGGGGTCACCAGGGGTCACCAGGGGTCACCAGTGGCCCGCGCGGGCCTTGCAGTAAAGAACACTGCGTTTACTCGTGTAGGATTTCGTAACCAATATCATCCATAATAGAGGTTTTTTGGGGGGGTTAGATCGCGTAAAAATATATAAATGTGTCGTTAAAACCCCGCCAACACCCGACACAGCCAACTAGTGAGGTGCCAGTTTTGTACCAGTTTAAAGGGTAAAAACCTACTACTATATTTTGCCACTGGTAAAGGAGGTCTCATAGTGTAAATGCTTACCCCGGCTCTCAATACTCTAATAGTGCGTTGTTTTGAGTTGTACGCCTTTTGGCGTCATCTGGTCCAACACCAATGGAGACTAGGCTCTAAGAAAGCTGTCTCGGGTGTGGACCAATCAACTTCAAGAACAGTGCATATTATTACCATTATCAGAGTTGTTTCTTTTTGTTTGCATTTTGACTGCTTGTGTTGTGGTTATTGCAAACATGATGCCTTGTATAAAGGTGTCAGTTTTGTACCAGTTTAAAGGGTAAAAACTTACTACATATTTTGCCACTGGTAATAAAGGCTCAGTCTTTGTTATGTAGACTAGCCATAGTCTCAAGCCGCACCTTACCATAATAATAAAAGAGGGCCGGTCCTGGCCCATCCCCCTCCCCTAAACCAATATATACGGGGTAGTATCCCTTGGAATTTCTCATTACTTGATTACAGCAAGCGCGCTGTGACGGTTCCACCTGAAGACGAAAGCTTGTGTTGCCTCCGAAACGTGATTTTTATTTTGCTTTTATTAATTTTGATTTTTTACCTACGTGACTTTACCGAAAAAACCTAAGAATATGAGTAAGGGTTGTCTCGTAAACAGAACGTGCCATGGACAGGAAGGACAAGAGCAAAGGACTCGCATAATGTGCATGCATCATGTGGACTTCTCCACAAATCTGGCTGTCGCCTGATGAAGCTGGTTGTAATTACCGGCGAAACGTCGTACTCAGATTGTAAATGTTGTGGCTTGGCTCTCCAACACACCGGTTAGTGCTGTACTCGTGACGAATTGGCCACGTTCTGTTTACGTGACAACCCTCGCCAGTTGGCCGTGTCGGGTGGTGGCGAATTTATCGACACATTTATATATTTACGCGATCTAACCTAAAAAAACCTCTATTACGGAAGAACACTGCGCATAGGACCTGTCCGCTACCAGCACTTGCCCCATCAGTCTGCTCAGGCTACACCTCCGATTAGCACGTTTGGCTACGTACGGTGCGAAAGAAGTTCTACATGCATCTTGCAATGAAGAACACTGCTCTAAACCGTGACCCATGGTCTCGCACCCCCAATACCCATCCCTCCCCCCTCCACCCCCTCCGCAGGGGCTACCGCTACGCGGGGCTGGAGTTCGGGGCGGAGTGCTACTGGGGCACCGCGTGCAGGGCCGCAATGTGAGCGAGGAGGAGTGCAAGATGGAGTGCAAGGGGGAGCGCAGCTCGGTGTGCGGGGCGCCAACCGCCTCTCCATCTACCGCCTGGAGCTCGCGCACGACGTGGGCCTGAGATGTGAGCGGTGACGGTGACGGTGACGGCNGGGGTGGTGGCAGTGGTGGTGGTATTGACGGCGGTGGTGGTGGCGGTGGTGGTGGTGGTGGTGGTGGTGACGGCGGTGGCGGTGGTATGGTGACGGTGACGGTGACGGTGGTGGTGACGGCGGCGGTGGTGGTGGTGACGGCGGTGGTGGTGGTGGTGACGGTGGCGGTGGCNGTGGTGGTGGTGGTGACGGCGGTGGTGGTGGTGGTGACGGCGGTGGTGGTGGTGGTGGTGACGGCGGTGGTGGTGGTATTGACGGTGGTGGCAGTGGTATTGACGCGGTGCGGTGGTGGTGACGGCGGTGGTGGTGGTGGTGGTGATGACGGCGGTGGCGGTGGTGGTGGCGGCGGCGTGGTGGTCCTCGTTTGAGACGCGTTCCTCAAAGCGAAAACGATTTCGCCCGGAAGTGACGTGGGCGACGATCGGAGCCTGTCGCAGAGGTCGCAATCGGGTACCCGATACCCGTACCCTACCGATACCCGGCTACCCGTACCCGGCCAGGTACGGGTACGGGCCAGGTACGGGTACGGGTAGCCGTTTGCGACCCTGGTGCGGCCGGGTACGGGTACGGGTAGGTCGTGAGTCACTGGTGAGTCACCGTTTGTCACTCATTTCGGGTAGGGTACGGGTACGGGTAGGGAACGGGTACCCGTACCCGGCTGGGTACGGGTAAGGAATCAAAACCCGTTTGTGACCTCTGGCCTGCCGAGAGGCGATGCGCTACGACGCAGTGGGACGCCTCGACACGTAGCCGAAGATGCACCGCCGCCGCCGCGTTACTGCGTCCTTCCGCGCGCCGTATCACTCCGCTGGCCGCGCAGCTCAGGAAGTAGTTCGTCTGAGACCGCTCAAAAAATAAATATATAAATAAATAGACGCGTTATAACGGGCGGCGCGTTCTTCGCGTTTCGACGGTGCGCGAAGAAGTGTTCCCGAATGGTAAAACGGAGTAGCGAAAACGCGCTGTGCGAACACCGCGCGTTAAGCGGGACTTACCAAAGTGTCGCTGGGGAGGTGGGGGGGGTCCCTTGCCGGATCTGAAAATCTGAACCATCGCCATCACTCGACACCACCAACCACCAAAAACTACAAAAACTACCGTCGCCAAATCTGCGACTTGCCGCGGCACTGCAGAGACACTGAGCGACGGTAATGCATGATTAGAGCGGTCTGTCAGCACTAGATTATCCAATTACGCGCGTACGTATAATCCATACATTACTTAGGCAATGAGGGGTCAAGGTCGGCGTCATAAAATTGTCCACGGACATTTATAAGGCATTGATAAATCATGCGCGAGAGAGAGAGAATCATTATATTTGGAGCGATTCAACTGGTGTCCCACCGGACACTGGATAAGTGGGTCGGTGTGTGTGTGTCTGCGTGTGTGTGTGTGTGGGGAGCGGTAGTGTAGCGGTTAGCGCGCTGCGCTACGAACCTGGCGACCCGGGTTCGATTCCCGCTCGCGGGCCAACGCCAGTGACGGTTATCTGAACGGTTCCCGGGCCTCTCCTAGGTCGACTCAGCCTTAAATGAGTACCTGGTGCGTTGTGTAAACATCGCCAATGGGGAAACAAAGGCGGTCGGGCGTGGTGCTGGCCACCCACCCCCTCGTGTACCGTTCCGGCCTTCACAGGTGCTGCTAACAGCACTTGCCCCAACGGTCTGTTCAGGGCTATACGGGGAATTTTCGCCTCTGCCTTTGTGCACCTCGCATGGCACGAGCGCTGTGGTGACGTCACCGAAGCTTCGTTGTTGTTGTTATCTGACCCGCTCCTGGGCCTCCCCCTAGATCGACTCGGCCGTCAATAGGTTAGGGTGTGTAAATATCGTCGATGGGGAGACAAAGGCGGCCGGGCGTGTGTTGGCCACCCGCCCCCTCGTCTGCCGTGCTCTCCCGCCCCCACACAAGCACACGCAGACAATGGCAAAGATCCCCGGATAGCCTCAACAGACTTTTGGGGAAAGTGTTGTTAGAGAGTGGGTTGCCAGCACCACGCCGGCCGCCTTTGTCTCCCAAGTGGCGATCTTTACACACCGCACCAGGCTGAGTCGACCTAGGGGGGGGTAAGGCCCATGACCGGTTCAGATAAATCGTCACCGTTGTTGGCCGTGAGCGGGAATCGAACTCGGGTCCGCGGTTCGTAGCGCAGCGCACTAACCGCTACACTACCGCACCCCCCCCCTCCACACACACACACACACAGAGAGAGAGACAAAACAAACACAAGACACAGANACAAACACGAAAAGCGCTCCATAACCTCGCGTGAATAAACACAGCGGCGGTTTAACACGAGCCACAGATTCGTCTTAATAGGCGCGAGCGAGTGTTGGTTTATTATTCCGTGGCGATCCTACATTATGCATGCCGGCGACGACTCGGCTGCCCAAAGTGGCAACATTTTATTTTAATGAGAGATTTTTTTTTCTTCTTAGTTTGGTGGAGGGGGGGGGCTGTGGGAGGGGGGGGGGCAGTTGATAGTTGGACACCGCGGTGGCTAGGAGATGTTAACTCCCTCGCCTGGTATGCAGGAGGTCGTGTGTTCGATACCGACCCTGACGCCTACTGTTGATATTTGGAGTTTGCGTGTCTCGATACCGACCCTGACGCCTGCTGCTGTATATTTGGAGTTTGCGTGTCTAACTCTCATCATCTCTCATCATCATCACGGTGGCTAGGAGATGTTAACTCCCTCGCCTGGTATGCAGGAGGTCGTGTGTTCGATGCCGACCCTGACGCCTGCTGTTGTATATTTGGGGTTTGCGTGTCTCACTCTCATCATCATCACGGTGGCTAGGAGATGTTAACTCCCTCGCCTGGTATGCAGGAGGTCGTGGGTTCGATGCCGACCCTGACGCCTGCTGTTGTATATTTTGAGTTTGCGTGTCTCTCTCCCTCTCATCTCTCTCTTCTCCCCGTGGTCGCGTCGATTTTTCTCCGGCTCCTCCGTTTGTTCTCTCCACATTCAGTATCAGCGTCACGCGTTTTCGAGTATTTGGCTGCTGTGCATTTCCACGCGATGATAAGCCACTTCGTGGAGCTATCGTTTCTGGACAGGTCGCTTCTGGAAATCGAGCTACGTAGCTCAGTGGGGGCCTTACCTGGTGAAATAAAAACAAAATAGTTTAGACAGCGCTCGGCCTAAAGGCAAATGGTAAGAATCCCAAGCACATCAAGGGAGTCTCTGCCAACATGAAATACGGGGAGCAGTAGCGTAGTGACTAGCGCACATGCGCTTTGATTGCAACTCACGGCCAAAATTGGTGAATTCGCCTCGAATGAGTACCATGTGCGATGTATTCGCAGCGCAACTAAGGGATACAAAGGCGGCCGGGTCGTGTGTGCTGTCCATCCTCCTTCATCGTGTGCGGTGCCAGGCTGCACTCCCTTACACCGCGGGGCCTGATGGGAATTACATTTTAAGACTGTCTTCTGATGACTAGTTAATAACCATATTGAGTGACCTTCAGGATAAAAAATAATTGACTTTCTAAATACTAAATCCACCCATTTGTGCTAAAAGTAAAAACAAAACATCATTAATGTTGCTGGCGCGGGTCGCATTGTGTGGGAAGGAATTCTTTGTCGCGATGAGCGACTTTGTCGGCGGATTTCTGTTGTCTCGTCGCTGGCAGCGTGAGACGCGATTTTTTTTGGGGGGACCGGTTCTTCTGTTGGTCTTTCGCTCAGCATCGGTGAGATTTCAAAGAGGGAATTGCGGGCTGCGCTTTTGCTCGACACTAATTGAGGCAGTCTCCCCCCCCCCCCCTGGCTGGCTTCCAATTGTTCTCGCGTGACATCCAAAAATGTCACCAACACAATGGAAACAATGATATTGTTCTCAGCTAAAAACCGCAGCGTTTTCTATGCAGTACTGTATATCTAAATATTTAATTCTTTTGATATTTAAATAGTTCAGGGCTTTTGTCAGGCATTGCTTGGGGAAGCAGAGCTGTTCGATAAAGAGATAAGTAAATATTTTAGCAGAGAGTGAGATAAATTAGGCAGTAAGTGGATGAGTAGAAGAGGCTTCGTTCAGAATAATTCACTGAAATAGTAATGATTATTTATAATGCCCGGAGCCTCTTTATTGGCTTGATTTTTTTTGCAATTATAAAACGTTGTACACGTGATACACCATGACCGCCACCACCACGGAATGGGAGTCAAGGATGTAATGCATGAGAAAAGGGAATTGAACGGGAGAGGGAAGAGAGAAGATAAGGGCAGCATACAGTGGGCAGCAGGATGAGCACTCACTCACCCACTCATCACCCACTTACCCACTCGCTCGCTCGCTCACCCACTCACTCACCCACTCACCCACCCACTCGCTCACCCACTCACCCACTCACCCACTCACCCACTCACTCACTCACTCNCCCACTCACTACTTCACCCACTCACTCACCCACTCACTCACTCACTCACCCACTCACCCACTCACTCACCCACTCACCCACTCACTCGCTCGCTTCTCACCCACTCACTCACCTCCACTCACCACCACTCNCTCACTCCCACTCACTCACCACCACTCANTCNCTCACTCACTNACCCACTCACCACCCACTNACTCACTCACCACTCAACCCACTCCACCCACTCACTCACTNACCCACTCACTCACTCACTTTCTCANTCGCTCGCTCCGCTCACTCACCCACTCACTCACTCACCACCACTCACCCACCCACCACCCACTCATCCACTCACTCACCACTCACTCACCCCACTCACTAACTCACCTTACTCACTCACCCACTCGCACACTCACCCACTCACTCACCACTCACTCACCACTCACTCACCTACTCACTCACCCACGTCACTCACCATCACTCACCACTCACTCACCACTCACTCACCACCACCCACTCACCCACTCACTCACCCACCACTCACCCACTCACTCACCACTCGCTCGCTCGCTCGCTCACTCACTNNCCCACTCACACTCACTCACTCACTCACCCACTCACTCACTAACTCACTCACTCANACACTCACCACCACACCACTCACCCACNCACTCACACACTCACCCAATCANTCATCACCCCACTCCACTCACCCACTCACCCACTCACTCACCCACTCACTCACCCACTCACTCACCCACTCGCTCGCTCGCTCACCCACTCAACCACCCACTCATNCCCACTCACTCGCCACTCACCCACCCACTCACCCACTCACTCCCACTCACTCACCTACTCACTCACCCCCACTCACCCACTCACTCTACTCACTGCACCCACTCATCCTGCTCGCTCGCTCACCCACTCAACCCNCTCACTCACTCACTTGCTNACCCACCCACTCACTCACTCACCACTCACTCGCCACTCACCCACCACTCACCTACTCACTCACCCACTCGCACACTCACCCACTCACTCACCCACTCATCTTTAAATGACGACATATCCTGTCGCTTGGTTGAAGATTAAACCAAAATAAACTTGCATGAACCTAGACGAAATGTCAGAATACAGCTCTGTAGAATCAGTAGCCGAAAAGGGCAGAGGGAAGANGANGAGGAAGAGGGGAGAAGGAATGAGTGGGCCAGAAGTGAGCTGCACGGAGGAGCGGCGTCTGCTTTCAAAGTGGGCGGGACAAGGGAGTGGGTGTGGTCAAGCACACGTCACGTGGTTGACGGAGGCTTAAGCTGATTTCGAGAGAGAGCTTATTCCACCTGTGTCGTCATAGGGGGAGTGCCATATTTCTCGTAGCGAGCAGTGCATCACCCTGTGTCAACGAAGAGAGACACCCGTAAGGTAATGCCACGAAAAATTTTCCCCCGAGCTGCAAAACAGAACGAATTCGTCCATCTCCCGGTGTGGCGCGATAGAAACGGGCTCCATCCCAAGTTCGTCGATGACATTTATTTCGTGCATGTTCAAACTGACTTTTGTTTATTAACATGAACGCAAAGATGCGTGAATTATTTTTACATCCGCAAAGAAGAAGACAATACTAGTCATTATCATGATGATGGAAATTGATTAATAATAATTTCAGCAATTACAATTGTTCATGCCGATGTTAAAAAATATAATAACCCTGTGTGCCCTGACGTTTGAGCCACCCTGTATATACTGCACACGTGTACAGTACTATCAGCCCACACGTCCCTCGCTCCTTCCAGCCAGCCAGCAAAACTTTTATTTCTCACATGTATAAATCCGAGCGTCGTATGCTAAGGCGGAGTAAGCCACGAAAGAGTGAATAGTTTCGATTTAAAGCTTTCGTGACTGCAGGATTCTCTTCTTGGTTCTTTCGGTAAAGTCACGTAGAATGGAAATAATAAAATAATAAAAATAAAACATAATAAAATTATTCTCACGACGTTTCGCCACAACGCAAGCAGCCGTCCTGAGGTGAAGAACAGGTCTGTCGGAAAACAGAAAGACAGTCTTCCCGACAGACCGGAAGACAGTCTTCCCGACAGACCTGTTCTTCACCTGAGGACGGCTGCTTGCGTTGTGGCCGAAACGTCGTGAGAATTATTTTATGATGTTTTATTTTTATTATTTTATTATTTCCATTCTACGTGACTTTACCGACAGAACCAAGAAGAGTGAATAGTGACTGTAAGTGGCAGATCTCATCCCACTTGCGTTTATTTGTTCAACTTATGGCGACGTGGTGGACGGGGGGGGAGCTGCTCCAGAGACTCCCTCGATGTATTTCTTCTTAGACATTGACCAGCGCCGCAGTCAACACGACGCAAAGCCACGCGTGGCACAGAAGCCCAGCACGAGCCCCCCCCCCCCCCCTGGGTTCGATTCCTGACACGGGCGATGTCCTGTCTGCGTGTCGTTTGTAAGTTCTCTCCACCCGACCGCCCGTCCACGGGGGGTCTCATGGATTTATCAGGCTCTCCCATTTATACTCTGCCGGGCAGACGGAGGCTGTTGAAGTGGGGGGGAGATGGGGGTGGTTGAGGAACGTGCATTATTGTTTCAGCTGCGGCGCCGGGGTTGGGATTGAACCGGTGGCCTTCAGCTAAAGCGTCGCGCCGCGTCTGCCTCCTCCCTATTGGCTGAGCGGCAACTCGCGCGCGTGCGTGCGTCTGCTCTGCTGTGACCAGCACGCGTGCGGAATTCATATTTTCACATACGTGTGTGTGTATAGACAGAGGAATATACGACCACGGCTATAATCAATGCATCCACATCCCCAGCCTCACGACAGATCAGCGTGTCGTACATTTGAACGGTCACAATTAGAAGTTACACGGTGATGATAGTGATAAGGCATCTGTGCATGGCACTGTTGCATCACTCACAATGTTCTACGCGCTGTTCCGAGTGATCTGTCTCTCACTGATGCCTCCTCCACACGTGTTGAGGACTCGGACTGGTGTCATCTCTGGTCTTATACACCGCGTTCAGCCATCACCAACAACCACTCACTCACTCGTCCACTCAATCACTCACTCACCCATCCACACAACCACTCACTCGCTCACCCACTCAACCACTCACTCGCTCATCCACTCAACCACCCACTCGCTCACTTACCCACTCCACCACTCACTCACTCGTCCAATTAACTACCACACTGTAGGTCACAACATCACACTTACAAACACTCGCTGACACGCTCATTCAGCCACTCAACCAATCACCATCTCATCCACTCAAACACTCACTCAACCACCCACTCACTAACCCACTCTATCACTCCCTCAACCGTTCACTGACTCAGCCACTCAACCACCGCACAACAGGTCACAACATCACACTCGCTTACCCGCTCACTCATCCACACAACCACCCACTCACCACTCACCAACTCACCCACCCACCCATCCACTCACCACCCATCCACTCACCACACTGCAGGTAACCTCAATTCTCTCGCACCATTCCACTCTGGAATTCCCTCCTGCCTGCCATCGTCCTCCACCACCATCGCCACCCCTCCACCACCACCATCACCACCCCTCCACCACCACCATCACCACCTCCCCACACCATCGCCACCTCTACCACCTCACCCACCCCCATGTCCACCAACCTGTCGTCCCCCCCCCATCANCCCCCCCACCACACCCTCACACTTTCCGCTTAATTGATGTAATCACCTGATTCAATGGCTCCGTTGTCCAGGGTCACCCAGGGGCTACCGTTAATTGGATTGGGGCTGGAGGGGGATCTCTTACAGCCAGGGTGGGAATTGACGGCGGTNGGGGGGGGGTTGGGGTGGGGGACACGAGGGGTGGATGGGGGGGTAACAGTTTGAGGGGCGTCTAAACGTCACGCGTAAATTATTTATTTGTCTTTTTTTGTTACGCGCTATTCATTCCCCCCCCCTCCCTCCACTGCACAAAGCAGTATTCACTATACGTTATTCACTGCGCGCTCTTCTCTAAGCGTCATTGAGTCATGACCGGAAAGGCAGCCTCCTCCGCGTGCTGTGAAGAAAAGGGCCGTTGCCCGAAACGTCGGATTTTTTTTGTTTTGTTTACGTTCAAGTTGGCGTCGTGTTTCTGTGTGACGTCATTGTTTTTGTCGGAATTACAGTAAGCAACGTTACGAACGTGTCGGATCCAGGCCCCGATTTTCGGGATTCTTTTCAGATTTTCCTGACATTTTTCAGAATATTCTCAAAATATGGAGCACAACCTCCGAATGCATACATTATGTCTGCTGTTAATTGTTTCACGCTGCTGCTACTGCTGCATCAGGATTTGATGTGCAGGTACACCTAACAAAAAATACACTGTGTAACAATTGTTTTGGTTCCTGGGTAGTAAGTGTTATTTCCTAATTGCGTATGCCTCAAAATTACAGAAAATAGCTATTATACCCCACAAACTTTGCTTTTGTGACCAGGACAGTGATATTTTGAAATTTACCTATTTTCCAGATCAGTCTAGATTCAGTGCTGAGTAAACTTGGAGCAACTTCTAGAACATTCTAGAACTTTCCAGTAATATAAATAGTATAAATACAGGGGCCTTAAGCCCACCAGTTCAGTTTAGTTCCAGCTGCCTAAGTGGATACACATCTGAGATGGCATCAAGAGGCTGCAAGCATCCGGCTGACGCATTTTGCTCTGTCTGCGGCCAATTTATCAAGACAAGAACGAAAAAGTACTCTGTGGACTTTGAACGCCACTACCAAGGACAGTATAACGAGAACATGATGGGAAACTAATGTGGCGGCTGATTCGTGAAAGTGATTTACAGTTTAATCGTAAATCTCGAAAAACTACTCGCTTCTAAATCTTTTGTAGTAATTTTTGTATTTAGTATAAATACATGTAATTTTGATTCATGTTTTTTTTCTGACTTTATTGGTTTTTTCTGACTTTATGTGAACGAAAAGACGTAAATTCGCCCGTTTTCTCATTGTAAACTTAAAATATCACTGTCCTGGTCACAAAAGCAACGTTTGTGGGGAGGACAATTGCAATTTTCCATACTTTTTAGGCATAAGCAATTACGAAATAACACTTACTACCCAGGAATTAAAATTTTGTTACATAGTGCTATGGACAAATTTGTTGATATATATCAACAAGTTTGTCCATAGTATTGTGGCCCGAGCAGGAAATAAAAACAATACAACATGCGACGTTTCGGGCAACGGCCCTTCTTCTCAGAAAACATGTATTTACGTATTCAACGATTGAAGTTTTTGTTGCGTTATTTATGTAAAAAAAGGCAGTGTTTAATGACGAATCGGGTGCCTTGTGCTTGTTCAACAACGCGCGCGTGCGTGATGGGGAGCGGTGGCGCAGTGGTGAGCGCACTGCGTAACGAAGCCGGCCACCCGAGTTCGATTCCCGTTCACGGCCAACCGACACGGGTGAAGATCATCTGAACCGGTCCTGGGCCTCCCTCTTAGGTCGACTCAACCTCAAATGAGTACCTGTAGCGGCCAGCCGATGCCCTCGTGTGCCGTGTAGGCCCTAACAGGTGCTCTGTTGCAGCCTTCTCAGCAGTCTTTTAGGAGGCTATACGGGGGCACGTTCATCTTTGTGTTAGCGATGCGTCCGTTCTATCAGCACCCATTCATCACGCGAGGAAACCCGGTCGTGGCTTTTCGGCGGAGTCTCGACGTATCATTAATGGAGTGTCTAATGCGGCCGTAATTGATGCGCCGAGACTCGAAGAATAATTTAGTTGTTCGGAAAAAAAAGGTNGGGGGGGGGGTGGTNGGGGGGGGGCAGCTCGCGGTGAGAATGCTGAGGATGCTGAGGGTAGACCAGAGGTCGCAAACGGGGTTTGATTCCTTAACCGTACCCGTACCCGGCCACACCAGGGTCGCAGACGGGTACCTGCTTGCGACCTCTGGGATGAAGCCAAGTTGCAGGCGCGGGTGGGTTGATTCTAGGAACTTAAATTGTGAGAAGCGACAAGACGTTGGGAAATGAGTGACAAACAGTTACTCACTAGTGACTCACGGTCTACCCGGCTACCCGTACCCAGCCGCACCAGGGTCGCAAACGGGTACCCGTACCCGGCCGGGTACGGGTAGCCGGGTATCGGGTAGGGTACGGGTATCGGGTGCCCGGTTGCGATCTCTGTGGTAGAACCGGCACACACAACGATAAGATCCCCCGTGTAGCCTTCGGGCACACTGTTGGGGGCACGTGGCTGTTAGCGAGCACCTGTTTAAGGCACGAGGAGGCGGTGTAGCCATCGAACAAAGGCGGTCACCGCATCGGGCGCTTTCAGATGCGCTCCTGCGGCCGTCTGGAACGCTCTTCCTTCCGATGTTAGGAAGTCACTGGGAGCTATTCACTTTCAAATAATCTCGATTGAAAATAATTTTTTTAGGACTGCTTTTTTGTGTTTAGTTTGTTGTCCTTTCTAGATTTGAAGCTTTCCTGACTGCAAGGAATCATACTCTTAGGTTTTTTCGGTAAAGTCACGTAGGTAAAAAATAAAATAAAAAATAATAAAAGTAATAATAGAAATAATAAAAATAAATAAATTAATAAACCATTTAATAATAAATAAAATTTCCTTTATTTTATTTCTATTATTGCTTTTATTAATTTTAATTTCATTTTTTACCTACGTGACTTTACCGAAAAAACCTAAGAGTATTGTTGTCCTTTCCCCGCACCTGCGATTAGTGCGGTTGGCTCGGTACGGTGCCAAAGAAGTTCAACATACACACATACAAACGTGTAACATCACAAAACACACACAACATCGCACAACAACAACAACAACCGTCGTTCGCCACTGAGTGGTGGCGGTGACGTCACCACGGCGCTCGTGCCAGGCTAGGTGAACTAAAATGCAGTGTTATTTTTCTTATTCGATTTAAAGCTTTCGTTACTGCAGGGATTCATCTTCTTGGTTCTTTCGGTAAAGTCACGTAGAATGTAAATAATAAAATATTAAAAAATAAAACGTAAAATAATAAGTCTGTCTTCTCGACAGACCTGTTCTCCACCTGAGGACGGCTGCTTGCGTTGTGGCCGAAACGTCGTGAGAATTATTTTATTATGTTTTATTTTTATTATTTTTTATTTTATTCTACGTGACTTTACCGAAAGAACCAAAAAGATGCAGTGTTATTATTCACTAGTTTTTTTTTTGGTGGGTGGGGAAAGTTTTGTTCTATTAATTAATCCTGTGAATTCTACTTGCGCGTCACCGCCAACGCAGCAGCAGGAGCAGCAGCAGCAGCAGCATCACCGATATAATTTCTTAGCTTCGGGGCCCCCCCCCCGCCCATCCTCCCCCCTATCTTCCCCCATCCCATCCCACACCTCGCTATAGTAAATTACGGTAACCCGCCCCCACCGCCTCCCCCCCACTCGCCTTTCCTCTCATCTCACGTCCCTGCTATTTTACGAAGGCCAATGGACTGGCCGTAAAAATCCATCGAGGAACATCGCGCTCATGAATTTGCCGTCGTAATATTCGATTTGGAAATCTGCTCGCGTGCTCGCTCCTGTCTCTCTCCCTCTCTATATATAAATATTTTTCCAATTTTTTTTTCACCCCTCTTAAGCAATCTCTCCAATTTCTCGGCTTCCCCCCCCCTTCCTCTCTCTATATATATATTTGATTATTTTCTTCATTGGATTATTATTTTTTTGTATCTCCCCTTTTGATGAAAAGCACTCGTGTCGCAATGGTCTCTCGCTCTCTCGCTCTCTCGCTCTCTTCTGTGGAGCTGTTCGCGCGTAAAACGGGGGGAGTCTTGGCGAATTTCCCTTTCTCTAATCATTCTCGCCCGTGAACGACTCAAGTCGAGCAAGCCCTGCACCGGAGGTGCGCACACCCACGATGTTTTGAACTCCTGAGTTCGACAGGGGATGCGGGTGCGTGCCGTTGAAGGCGTGCCAGGCCCGATACGCCGTTTGTCTCCCAGAGAGGCGGTGTTCACCACGTGTCCACGAGACTTGCATTTGTAGTCGAATTGAGGCCCCAGGACCGGTCCCATGAATTTAGTCCACTAAGAAGCTGCTGTGTCGTTTTACATAACATTTCGATACTTTGCTAGGTTATTTAATTTAGTGTGTTCTTTCTCCCTCTAAGCCTGCGTACTTTACTACGCGTCTCTTCGTACTCATTAACATGTAAATGTTTTCTCTAACCCCTCCCTCTCTGCCTCCGCCCCCCTCTGTCTATTTAAGGCCACCCCACAGAGACGATCACCCCTCTCTGTACCTGTGTTGCTCTCTCTATGTATCTTGGTGATATCTGTCTGCTTATATGTCTGTCTATAGTTTTCCGGTTAGATTTTATGTCGCTATTTCATTATACCTGATGATGATTGCTTGTGTTGCAATCGAAACGTCGTATGCTATTATTTAATTTATTATTTTATTTTTATACGTGACTTTACCGAAAGAACCAAAGAATAAGCTGCTGCTAATCCAACAACAGCATCACATGTTCGTTGTTTACATGTCACGTGTAGTTGTTAGACGGACGATGATGATGATGAAGAGTCTGCCGTTTAGACCGCTATTGCCCGGCTATGTTACACGGCGGCCAGCAGTAGCGACTAAACGAGGGCAAACGAACCCCCCCCTCCCCCGTGAACATCGCGGAGAATGATTACAGCGGGATCCTGGAGGGATGTTGTTCACCTCGCAAGCCTGGATGTTGAACGGTCGCGATTTGTCAACATCGCTACAAGGGAGACAAAGGCGGCCGAGCGTGGTGCTGACCGCCTCGTGTGTCGTGCCGGCCTTCATAGGTGCTCGCAAACGGCGCTTGCCCCGAACGGTCTGTTAAAAGGGCTATACGTGGTGGTGGTGGGTGGGGGATATCCATTGTACTCTTTGGTTTTTTCGGTAAAGTCAAGTAGGTGAAAATAAAAATAAAAGAAAAATGAAAGCAACAAAAATTGTACGTAATTTTTATTTTCACCTACGTGACTTTATCGAAAAAGCCCAAAGATCATAAATCCTTGCAATCACGAAAACTTCAAATCTAGATATCCATTGTGTAATTGTGTTGCAGACGGGAGTGCAGTCTTCCGCGGCTGTTTCCAAACCCCGGAGAACCTGTCGCTGGCTCTTCCAGTCGTGGCTGTCATCCACAACCTCACCGTGGGCGCCTGCGTGGACTTCTGCACTCAGAAGGTGAGGAGCCGGTGGACGCCACGGTGGTGAGGAGATGTTTACTACCTCGCCAGGTGTACAGGAGGTCGTGGGTTCGAGCCCGAAACTGACCCTGCTGCTTAATCTTCTTGGTTCTTTCGGTAAAGTCACGTAGAAGGGAAGTAATAAAATAATAAAAATAAAACATAATAAAATAATTATCACGACGTTTCGGCCACAACGCAAGCAGCCGTCCTCAGGTGAAGACCAGGTCTGTCGGGGAGACAGTCTTCCTGAGGACGGCTGCTTGCGTTGTGGCCGAAACGTCGTGAGAATTATTTTATTATGTTTTATTTGTATTATTTTATTACTTCCCTTCTACGTGACTTTACCGAAAAACCAAGAAGATGAATCCCTGCGGTCACGAAAGCTTTAAATCGAAGCCTGCTGTATATTTTGAGTTCTCATGTCTCTCTCTTTGTGGATTTTTCTCCGCGTCCTCCGGTTTTTCTATCCACACTTAGATTCAACATCACGCGTTTAGAATATTTGGCTGCTTGTCAATGTCCATGTGATGATAAATCCACTTCGTTGAGCTACCATTTGCGATAGCCAGAGTCGCTTCTGGAAAAGGGCTGTGTAGCAGCTCAGCTTACCTGGTCATTACAACCAGCCTCATCAGACGAACGCCTGATGAGGTTGTCGCCTGGAGTCGTGATGTTAACTACCTCGTCTGGTATGCAAGAGGTCGTGGGTTCGATCCCGATCCTGACGATGCCTGCTGTATATTTAGAGATTGCGGTGTCTCTCTACCCTCATCCCCGTCTCGACTCACTAGCTTGTCTCCGTGCTCTCAACTGGCTCCCCATCGCCAGTAGGGTCATATACAAGACCGCCTGCCTCTGCCACAATGCCTTCATATCCGCCTGCCCGCCGTACCTCTCTTCATTATTGACAACTAGCACACAGCAGATGCCTGCGCAGCGCGACTCACGACCACCTCTTGATACCAAGATCCAGGATGGTCATCGTGTCTATGCGCCGCTTCTCGGTGGCAGCCCAACAGTCTGGAACGATATCCCTCTGCACATTCGCAGCATCACCTCAATCGCCTCCTTCAAGAGACACTTAAAACTCACCTCTACAATAATGCTTTTGAGCGACTCTGAGCTTGGCTCCGCGCCTCTGAGTTGCGGCCACTACGTCTGCAAATTTGCGCGCGTTACAAATTGAACTATTATTATTATTACCCGTGGTCGCGTGGTTTTTGCTCCGGGTCCTCCGGTCTTTGCTTCCACGTGTAGTTTCAGCGTGCTTCTAGATTACTCGGCTGCTATAAATGTCCACATGACAGGCCACTTCGTTGAACTTTCATTTTGTGGCGAGGTCGATTTTGACAAAAAGAGCTCTACAGCTCAGTGGGCCTCACCGGGTAAAATAATGAAGTTGATTCGTTTTAATATTGAAGTACATATGTACGTGTGAATGCATGTACACCCACAGCATTAATAATTCGAGCACCCAGACTTATAATGTTTGTTATGGGTTTGGGGGGGGGTCAAGAGAACCCGGCGGAAAATCTACGCAGAACAGGGGAGAAAATTCGTACAAACGGCACATTCACGTACACAAAGACAAAGATCCCCCGTGTAGCATTTGCACTCTGTGTGGGGCAAGTGCTGTTAGCGAGCGGCACCTCTGAAGCACGGCACGGCACACGAGTGGGTGGGGTTGACGGCACCACGCCCGGCCGCCTTTGTCTCCCCAGTGGCGATGTCCACCAGATATTAATTTGAGGATGAGTCGAGGCCCAGGACCGGTTCATGATAACCGTCACCGGTGTTGGCCGTGCGTGGGACGCCGGGTCCAGAGCGCAGCGCACTAACCGCTACACTACCGCTTCCCCGGACACGCAAAGACAAAGATCCCCCGTGTAGCCTTTGACCAGAGTGTTGTGACTCTGATGCACCACACACCCTGTAGAACAGAGGGCTCGGCAACCAACATCACAAGAAGAGCATTTTTTAGTTGTTGTTGAATTCGGTCAAACAACAAAACAAAAAACCGTCACTATTCAAGAGAGCCGTGATTACGCGCGATGAACACGAGTCGTTGGGTGCTTAATCATAAACAACGCGGCACAGGCAGCCCCGACAGCAGCCGCACGGTGCAGACCCCTGTGCTGGAGCAGGTGGTGGGGTGGTGCGGTGCGGGAGTGGACGTGCAAAGCTACCCCGACCCAGCCGCGGCACCCCGAGTCGCGACTCGAACCCGGGGGGGTGGGGACGAACTCGCTCGGCCTACCCGGCGAAGCGTGACATCGCTCGCTGTGGTCGTTGTTCCCTCAACATCCTCCTTATCCTCCTCATNCCTCCTCATCCTCCTCATCCCTCCTCCTCAACCTCCTCAACCTGCTGCTCATTATTATCCTCCTCATCGTCCTGCTCCTCCTACTCCTCATCATCCTCCTCCCTCCTCCCCTCCCTCCCTCCTGCTCCTACTCCCTCATCATCATCCCCTCACCTCCTACTCCTCATCATCCTCCCCTCCTCCACCTTCTCATCATCCTCCTTCTCCCCTCTCCTCCCCCCCCCCCTTCTCCTCCTCCTCATCCTCCTCCCCTCTTCATCCTCCTCATCCTCCCCTCCTCAACCTCCTACTCATCTCCCCCTCCTCCTCCCCCTCCTCCTNCCCCTCCTCCTCCCCCCCCTCCTCCTCCTCATCCCCTCCTCATCCTCCCTTCCTCTCCTCCCTCCTCCCTCTACTCCATCCTCAACCTCCTCTCCTCCCCTCCTNCCCCTCCTNCTCCCCCTCCCCCTCCTCCTCCTCCCCTCCTCCCCTCCCCTCATCCCCCCCTCCTCCTCCCCCTCCTCCTCAACCTCCTACTCTCCTCATCCTCCTCATCCCTCCTCCTCCTCCCCCTCCCTCCTCCTCCTCCCCTCCCCCTCCTCATCCTCCTCATCCTCCCCTCCTCCTCAACTTCCTCCTCCCCTCATCCCCCCCCTCTCCTCACCCCCTCTCCCTCCCGTGCTCCTCCTCCTCCTCAACCTCCTACTTCTCCTCATCCTCCTCATCCCTCTCCCTCCTCCTCCCCTCCCCTCCTCCTCCTCCTNCCCCTCCCCTCCTCTCCTCCTCATCCCCTCCCCTCCTCATCCTCCTCATCCTNCCCCTCCTCCTCCTCCCCCTCCTCATCCTCCCCCCTCCCCCTCCTCAACCCCCCCCCTCCCCGTGCTCCTCCTCCGCGTGCCCCAGGAGTGGGTGCTGGCTGTGGTGGGTGCGGGCCCGCTGCTGTGCCGCTGCGGGTGGCGACGCCGCGGTTCGCGCTGCGGGAGCCGCGCGCCGAGCGACTGTGCGCCGCGTCGCGCTGCCCCGGCGAGCCGAGCGAGGCGTGCGGCAGCGACTCGCACGTGAGCGTCTACCAGACTCAGGTGTCCGGTGAGTCTGTGTGAGTCTCGGTGCCGTGTGTATGTGTGTGTCTTTGTGCGTGTGTGTGCCTCNGTGTGTGTCTGTGTGTGTGTGAGAGAGTGTGTGTGTGTGTCTGTGTGTGTCTGTGAGTGTGTGCGTGTGTGTGTGTCTCTGTGTGTGTCTGTGTGTGTGTGAGTCTGTGCGAGTCTCTGTGTGTGTGTCTTTGTGTGTGTGGGGGTCTGTGTGTGTGAGAGTCTGTGTGTGTCTGTGTGTGTGAGAGTCTGTGTGTGAGTCTGTGTGTGTCTTGTGTGTGTGTCTCTGTGTGTGTCTGTGTGTGTGTGAGTCTGTGCGAATCTCTGTGCGTGTCTGTGAGTCTGTGCGTGTGTCTTTGTGTGCGTATGTGAGAGAGAGTATGTGTGGGGTCTGTGTGTGTGTGTGAGAGTGTGTGTGTCTCTGTGTGTGTGTGAGAGAGTGTGTATGTCTCTGTGTGTGTCTGTGTGTGTGTGAGTTTGTGCGAGTTTGTGTGTGTCTTTGTGTGTGTGTGAGAGAGAGTTTGTGTGGGGTCTGTGTGTGTGTGTCTCTGTGTGTGTGTGAGTCTCTGTGTGTGTGAGTCTGTGTGTGTCTGTGTGTGTGTGAGTCCGTGTGTTTGTGTCTGTGTGAGTATTTGTGTGTTTGTGTGTGTGAGTCTTTGTTTGTCTGTGTGTGAGTCTGTGTGCGTCTGTGTGTGTCTGTGTGTGTCTGTGTGTGTTAGTCTGTATGTATCTCTGTGTGTGTGAGTCTTTGTTTGTCTGTGTGTGTGTGTCTGTGTGTGTCTGTGTGTGTGATTCTGTGTGTATCTGTATGTGGCGGAGCGGTAGTGTAAGTGGTAAGCGCGCTGCGCTACAAACTCGGCGACGCGAGTTCGATTCCCACTCACGGCCAACACCGGTGACGATTACCTGAACCGGTTCTGGTCCTCCTCTAGTTCGACTCAGCCTCTAATAAGTATCCGGTCCGGTGTGTAAACATCGCCACTAGGGAGACAAAAGCGGTCGGGCGTGGTGCTGGCCACCCAACCCCTCGTGTGCCGTGCTGGCCTTCATATGTGCTCGCTAACAGCTGGCACAGTAGGGGGCACGGGTGGTACATCGGCCAGTCATCTCAGTCAGTCAACCTATGGCAGCGAGCTTCGACAATAAACATGGCCTCAAAGTGCACCTGGCCTGGCACAGGCGCCGTGGTGACGTCACCGCCAACTTAGTGGCGAATCGCGGTTGTTGTTGCTGTGAGGTTGTGTGTGTATGTGTGTGAGAGTCTCTCGTGTGACTGTGTGTGGGGAGCGATAGTGTAGCGCTACGAATCCGGCGACCCAGGTTCGATTATTGCTCACGGCCGACACCAGTGACGATTATCTGAACCGGTCCTGGGCCTCCCAAGCTCGACTCAGCCTCAAATGAGTACCTGGTGCGGTGTGTAAACATCGCCACTGGAAGACAAAGACGGTCGGGCGTGGTGCTGGCCACCCATCCCCTCGTGTGCCGTGCCGGCCTTCATAGGTGCTCGCCAACAGCACTTGCCCCTACAGTCTGCAAAGGCTATACGGGTGTGTGTGTGTGTAGTGGCTGCATAGGTGCTCGCCAACAGCATTTGCCCCTACAGTCTGCAAGACTATACGGGGGATCTTTGTGTGTGTGTAGTGGCTGCATAGGTGCTCGCTAACAGCCCAAGCGTCAACAGCTTGTTAAAGTCTACACAGCGGGGTGGGGGTGCTGGGGGATCTTTGTCTGTGCATGAGTGATGGCGTGCCGTGTCCGTGCGTGCACGCGTGTTTACATTCGCGCGTGCGTGAGTGTGAAGGGGTCAGGGCCTCGCCGTTTCCACCCACAGACACCAAATGATTGATTACAAATCAGGGCTCTCCACTCCCCAAGACAAAGATCCCCCGTGTAGCCTTGACAGACTTTTCGGGGCAAGTGCTGTGAGCGAGTAACAACCTATGAAGGCCGGCACGGCACACGACGGGGTGGGTAGCCAGCACCACGCCAAGCCGAATCAGGTGACCCATTTAAGGCTGAGTCGACCTAGGGGAGGCACAGGACCGGTTCAGATAATCGTTTTTGGTGTTGGCCGTGAGCGGGAATCGAACTCGGCTCGGCAGGCTCGTAAAAACACGCGCGCACACACGCGCACACACACACACACGCGCACACACGCACACACACGCGCACACACGCGCACACACGCGCACACACACACGCACACACGCGCACACACGCACACACGCGCACACACACACCACACACGCACACACACACACACACCACACACGCACACACACACCACACACGCACACACACACCACACACGCACACACGCGCACACACGCACACACACGCACACACGCACACACACGCGCACACACGCACGCACACACGCACACACGCGCACACACACACCACACACGCACACACACACACACACACACACGCACACACACCACACACGCACACACACACCACACACGCACACACGCGCACACACGCACACACACGCACACACGCACACACACGCGCACACACGCACGCACACACGCACACACGCGCACACACACGCACACACACACCACACACGCACACACACACACACACGCACACACACACCACACACCACACACGCACACACACACCACACACGCACACACCACACACGCACACACGCGCACACACGCACACACACGCACACACGCACACACACACGCGCACACACGCACGCACACACGCGTACACACACGCACACACACACCGCACACACGCGCACACACGCACACACACGCACACACACACACGCACACACACGCACACACACACCACACACGCACACACACACACACACGNACACACACACCGCACCCGTCTGCGGGAGTGGCCTCCTCGTCTTATTTATTGATTTAAATATCAAACAAATTATGAACTTCCCATCACGAAAGGATGTTGGCGTGTGTGTGTGTGCTGTGTGTGTGCGTGTGTGCGTGTGTGCGTCTGTGCGTGCGTGTATGCGTGCGTGTGTGTGTGCGTGCGTGTGCGTGCGTGCGTGTGCGTCCATGTGCGTGCGTGTGCGTGCGTGTGTCTGCGTGCGCGATTGTGTGCGCGTGCGCGCGTGTGTGCGTGCGTGTGCGTGTGTGCGTGCGTGTGCGTGTGTGCGTGTGTGCGTCACCCGAGTTCCAACCAAGACGCCGCCACTGGGCGTGCTGCTGGCTACCCCGACCCTTCATGTGGCCGTGCCGACCTCCGTATAGGTGCGCGCTTTGGAGCAGCACTTGCCCCATCAGTCGATAGAAGGCTATACGGGGGAATCTTTGTCCTTGTGTATGTGTGTGTGTGCAACGCGTGTTTGTGTTGACATGAAGTGTGCACGCATTAGCCGGGGACACGTTCGCTGTGACACTGCTGATGCTTCGTGGCCTCCAGAGTTAATCCAGAAGTGAGCCCCCCACAACTCCCTCCCCACACCGCCCCCACGATCTGCATTCACCCCAGCTCTCACACACTCAGGGATCTGTATGCGCAGCGGCGTTAGCCGACACTAACCGATACTCCCCTCTATTTATAGACGCAGGGACACAGAGACTCGCGTGCACACGGACAGACAGATCCACGCGTGCACACAGACAGACACACACACGTGCACACAGACAGACACACACACACGTGCACACAGACATATACACACGTGAACACAGACAGACAGACTCGTGCACATAGACAGACACACTCGTGCACACAGACAGACACACACACGCACATGCACACAGACAGACACACTCGTGCACACAAACAGACACACACACGTGCACACAGACAGACAGACTTGTGCACACAGACAGACACATTCGTGCACACAGACAGACACACACGTGCACACGGACAGACACACACGTGCACACAGACAGACACACACACATGCACACAGACAGACACACTCGTGCACACAGACAGACACACATACGTGCACACAGACAGACACACACACGTGCACACAGACATACAAAGATCCTCCATATAGCCTTTAACATACTGTTGGGGCAAGTGCTGTTAGCGACCGACCAATGAAGGCCTGCACGGCACACGAGGGGGTGGATGGCCAGCAACCACGTTCAGCAGCCTTTGTCTCCCTAGTGGCGATGTTTACACACCGCACAAAGTACTCGGTTGAGGCTGAGTCGACCTAGGGGAAGCCCAGAACCCGTTCAAACACTCGTATTGACCGTGAGCGGGCAATCGAGTTCGGGTGGCCTGTGTTCAAACACAATAGTAGCAGCAAATTACTCAATTAGGATAAGCCGCACAGAAGCTGAACATCCCTCCACTCTCAACTGCAGCAATTTGTTTTGGTATTCTGCCAGGTAAGAGCCCCACGAAGCTATGTAGCTCGTGTTCAGAAGCTAGCTGGCTATCATCTTCTTGGTTCTTTCGGTAAAGTCACGTAAAAGGAAAATAATAAAGTAATAAAAATAAAACATTATAAAATAAATTCTCACGTTTCGGCCACAACGCAAACAGAGGCTGCCTTCTCGACAGCCCTGTTCTCCACCTGAAGACGGCTGCTTGCGTTGTGGCCGAAACGTCGTGAGAATGATTTTATTTATTTTTATTATTTAATTATTTTCCTTCTACGTGACTTTACCGAAAGAACCACGAAGATGAATCTCTGCAGTCACGAAAGCTTTACATCGAAATCTACCTGGCTATCGCAAATGAAAGCTCAACGAAGTGGCTCGCCAACACGTGGACATGTACAGCAGCAGCCAGATACGAGTGATGTTGACTCTAAATGTGGAGGGGGGGGAAACAGGTAGGCCTGGGAGGAAACTCGACGTGACCATGGGGAGAGTGAGAGAGACACGCAACCTCTAAATATACAGCAGGCGTCAGGGTCGGGTTCGAAGCCACGCCCTCCTGTATACCAGGCGAGGTAGTTAACATCTAGCCACCGTGATGATGATGAGAGTGAGACGCAAACTCCAAATATACAGCAGGCGTCAGGGTCGGGATCGAAGCCACGACCTCCTGTATACCAGGCGAGGTAGTTAACATCTCCTAGCCACCGTGATGATGATGATGAAAGAGAGACACGCAAACTCTAATTATATAGCAGGCGTCAGGGTCGGGATCGAACCCACAACCTCTTGCATACCAGGCGAGGTAGTTAATATCTCCAAGCCACCGTGATGATGATGAGAGAGAGACGCAAACTCCAAATATACAGCAGCAGGCGTCAGGGTCGGGATCGAAGCCACGACCCCCTGCATACCAGGCGATGGAGTAAACATCTCGACCCTCCTGGAAAAGAGTCTTGAGACTCACTAAAGCTTTGTTGGGTAAACGAAAGTCCCGGTAATACATAGAAAAGTAGCCGCTTTTTATATTGTTTATCGGCTGAGAATATGCATCATGTACCGCGGGGTTGGAGTCGCCGTTTGGCAAATATGCAAATGTTTGCCACTGTTAAACCGAGAGAAATTATTCTCGCTCTCTCTGTGTGTCTCGTGTTGTTTTTTCTTGCAGTCAGAACTCGTGCAACTGGGTGGCGTTTCGGGGAGGGGGTTGTGGAGGGGTGGTGATGGTGGTGGAGGGGGGGGGGCTATTAAATTTGTATGCAAATTCGGGCGCATGTTTTGAAATGTGAAGGGAAGTTTTTTCCCCCCCCCAAATTAGCGGTGGACCTGCACGTGTTCGTCTGTGTGCTGTGTGTGGGGAGCGGGAGCGTAGCGGTTAGCGTCGCTAAACCGGCGACCCGGGTTCGATTCCCGCTCATGGCAACCCCAATGACGATTATCCCCTAGGTCGACTCAGCCGCAAATGAGTACCTGGTGCGATGGGGAGACAAAGGCGGCCGGGCGTGGTGTTGGCCACCCACCCCTCGTGCCGTGCTGGCCTTCATAGGTGCTCGCTAACAGCACTTGCCCCTACAGTCTGTTAAGGCTATACAGGGGATCTTCGTCTTTTGTGGGAGCNGTAGCGTATGGTTAGCAGCCAGAAGCCAACGGGTTCGCCAACACCGGCGACGTTATCTGAAGCGGGCCTGGGCCTCCCCTAGGTAGACTCAGCCTCAAAAGTACCTGTTGCGGTGTGTTAAACATCACCACCAGGGAGACAAAACAGTATAGCGTGGTGCTGGCCACCCACCCCCTCATGTGCCGTTCCAGTCTTCATAGGTGCTACCGCACTTGCCCCAACGTATATTAAGGCTATACGGGGTTCTTTGTCTTGTTTTTTTATTGTTACCAGACAGTTTGTGGAAAGCTGTGGGGGGGGGGGTATTTGTCTTTATTGTGATGTGTGTGGGAAGGATTGTGCAGTGGTTAGCGCAATGCACTACCAACCCGGCTCCCAAGTTCGATTCCCACTAACGAACAATATCAATTAACCAATACTCTATATGAACCGATCTCCATGTAAGTCGTCGATACATATATGCTTCTGCGAGTCTCTATGGATCCCTACGCGAGTACATGGATCTCAGTGCGAGTACAGTATATGGATGTCAGTGTGAGTCTGTGGATCTCAGTGTGAGTCTGTGGATCTCTGTGTGAGTCTATGGATCTCAGTGTGAGTCTGTGGATCTTTGTGTGAGTCTGTGGATCTCAGTGTGAGTCTATGGATCTCAGAGTGAGTATATGGGTCTCTGTGTGAGTCTATGGATCTCAGAGTGAGTATATAGGTCTCTGTGTGAGTCTATGGATCTCAGAGTGAGTATATGGGTCTCTGTGTGAGTCTATGGGTCTCTGTGTGAGTCTGTGGATCCCAGAGTGAGTCTATGCATCTCAGAGTGAGTCTATGGATCTCAGAGTGAGTCTATGGATATCAGTGTGAGTCTATGGGTCTCATTGTGAGTCTATGGATCTCTGTGTGAGTCTATGGCTCTCTGTGTGAGTCTATGGATCTCAGAGTGAGTCTATGTATCTCTGTGTGATTCTGTGGATCTCAGTGTAAGTCTATGGGTCTAGTGTGAGTCTATGGATCTATGTGTGAGTCTATGGATCTCAGTGTGAGTCTATGCGTCTCTGTGTGAGGCTATGGATCGCTATGCGAGTCTATGGATCTCAGAGTGAGTCTATGGATCTCAATGCGAGTCTATTGGTCTCTGTGTGAGTTAATGGATCTCAGAGTGAGTCTATGGATCTCAGTGTGAGTCTATGGATCTCTGTGTGAGTCTATGGATCTCAGAGTGAGTCTATGGATCTAAGCGTGAGTCTATGGATCTCAGAGTGAGTCTATGGATCTAAGCGTGAGTCTATGGATCTCAGAGTGAGTCTATGGATCTCTGTGTGAGTCAATGGATCTCAGAGTGAGTCTATGGATCTCTGTGTGAGTCTATGGATCTAAGCGTGAGTCTATGGATCTCTACGCGAGTCTATTGGTCATTGGCTCTGGTGCAAGGAATTGGCAGGAGCATCCAGTGCGCTCCTCCGGGTTGGTGGGCTACCTTTGCGGAACTGCTGGGTGGGTGGAGGTGGACTTGCTGCACCGCCTGTGCGCTCTTTATTGATCATCTATTGGAGAAAATAAAAGTGTTGCAGGCTGTCTGGCTGGCTGGAGGGTGGGGAGAGAAGGACGGATGGATGGTCACGTTGAAAGGAACGTGCGGGCTGCGAGTAACAACAACGACGACGATGATGATCGTGATGATGGTGATGATGATGATGACGATGATGATGATGACGATGATGATGATGGTGATGATGATGATGATGATGGNGATGATGATGATGACGATGATGATGATGATGATGATGATGATGATGATGGAGATGATGATGATGATGATGATGATGATGATGACGATGATGATGATGATGATGATGATGGTGATGATGATGATGATGACGATGATGATGATGGTGATGATGATGATGATGATGATGACGATGATGATGAACCCACGTGTCTGTGCTGCTGCCGTGAGCCTGCGGTTCGTGTGAGTGGTGGCGTGGTTGGTGGTGGTGGTGGTGGCGTGGTTGGTGGTGGTGGGGTGGGTGGTGGTGGTGGTGGCGTGGNGGTGGTGGTGGTGNCGTGGTGGTGGTGGTGGTGGTGGCGTGGTAGTGGTGGTGGTGGTGGTGGTGGCGTGGTTGGTGGTGGTGGTGGCGTGGTGGTGGTGGTGGTAGTGATGGCGTGGTTGGTGGTGGTGGGGTGGCGTGGTGGTGGTGGCGTGGTGGTGGTGGGGTGGTTGGTTGGTGGTGGTGGCGTGGTGGTGGTGGCGTGGTGGTGGTGGTGGTGGTGGCGTGGTTGGTGGTGGTGGTGGTGGTGGTGGCGTGGTGGTGGTGGTGGTGGTGATTACGTGGTTAGTGGTAGTCGTGTTTGGTGGTGGTGGTGGCGGTGATGGTGGTCGTGGTGGTGGTGGTGGTGACGTGATTGGTCGTGGTGGTGGTGGTGGTGGTGATGGTGGTGGTGTTATGGTGGTGGTGGTGGTGGTGGTGGTTATGGTGGTGGGTGTTGGTTGTGGGTGTTGGTGGTGGTGGTGTTTATGGTTGTGGGTGTTGGTGGTGGGTGTTTATGGTTGTGGGTGTTGGTGGTGGTGGTGTTTACGGTTGTGGGTGTTGGTGGTGGTGGTGTTTATGGTTGTGGGTGTTGGTGGTGATGGGTATTTATGATGGTGGGTGGTGGTGGGTGTTTATGGTTGTGGGTGTTGGTGGTGGGTGTTTATGGTTGTGGGTGTTGGTGGTGGGTGTTTATGGTTGTGGTGTTGGTGGTGGTGTTTATGGTTGTGGGTGTTGGTGGTGGTGTTTATGGTTGTGGTGTTGGTGGTGGGTGTTTATGATGGTGGGTTGGTGGTGTTGGTGGCGTGGCTCGTGGTGGTGGTGGTGGTTATGATGGTTGGTGGTGGTGGTGGTGGTGGTGGTGTTGATGGTGGTGGTGTTGGTGGTGTTTATGGTTGTGGGTGNTGGTGGGTGTTTATGATGGTGGGTTGGTGGATGGTGGTGGCGTGGCTCGTGGTGGTGGTGGTGGTGTGGTTGGTGGTGGTGGTGGTGGTGGTGGTGGGTGTTGATGGTGATGGTGTTTATGGTGGTGGTGGTGTTGATGGTGGTGGTGTTTATGGTGGTGGGTGTTCATGGTGGTGATGGTGGTGGTGGTTGGTGGTGGTGGTGGGTGTGATGGTGTGGGTGTTATGGTGGTGGTGGGTGTTGATGGTGGTGGGTGTTTATTGTGGTGGGTTTTCATGGTGGTGATGGTGGTGGTGGTGGTGGTNGGTGTTGATGGTGATGGTGTTTATGGTGGTGGTTGGTGGTGGTGGTGGGTGTTGATGGTGATGGGTGTTTATGATGGTGGTGGTGGTGGTGGGTGGTGGTGGTGGGTGTTTATGGTGGTTATGGTGGTGGGTGTTGTCCGCACACAGACAAGCGCTGCGTGGAGAAGCGGTTCCTGCCGGCGCGGGGCCGCAGACTCACGGCCCTCGCCAGCTTCCCCGGAGCCGGCAACACGTGGACCCGTCACCTGCTGGAGCTCGCCACGGGCTACTACACGGGCAGCTTCTACTTCGACGGCTCTCTCTACAACAAGGGTGCGTCGGGGCGAGTGGTGGGGAACCGGAGCGTGGATTAAAACTATAAAACGAAATTCTAGATGTGAAGCTTTCGTGACTGCAAGGATTCATACTCAGTTTTTTCGGTAAAGTCACGTAGGTAAAAAATTAAATTAAAATTAATAAAAATAATAAAAATCACGACGTTTCGGAGGCACAGCCAGATTTGCTGCAAATCTGGCTGTGACGGTCCCACCTGATGACGGAGACTTGTGTTGCCTCCGAAACGTCGTGATTTTTATTATTTTTCTTAATTAAAATTTCATTGTTTTACCTACGTGACTTTGCCGAAAAAAATAAGAATATAAAACGAAAGTGTTTTTTTTTATGTTGCCATGTATGCGTCCCACTAAGCTGCCAATTAGCTCTGTTTGACAAGCGACGGGGCTTTCACGAATGATAGCTCAACGCAGTGGCTTATCGTCATGTGTGGACATGCATAGCCACGCGCGATGTTGATTCCAAATGGGAGGGGAAGAACCCGGAGGACCCGGAGAAAAATTCCACGCGACCACGGGGAGAGAGACACCGCAATCTCCAAATATACAGCAGCAGCAGGCGTCAGGGTCGAGATCGAACCCACGACCTCCTGTACACCAGGCGAGGTAGTCAACATCTCTGAGCCACTGTGGAGCGCTACGAACCCGCCAGAGCCGAGTTCGATTCCCGCTCACGGCCACCTAAACTCTAACATCCCCTCCCCATTACCCACCCCCACCTCCCCGCCCCCCCACCTCCCTCTGCCATCCCCCCCCCACCTCCCCGCTACCCTGCCCACCCCCCCACCTCCCCTGCCACCCCCCACCTCCCCGCTACCCTGCCCACCCCCCACCTCCCCCGCTACCCTGCCCAACCCCCCCACTTCCCCCTGCCATCCCCCCCACCTCCCCGCTACCCTGCTCACCCCCCACCTCCCCTGCTACCCTGCCCCCTCCCCCACCCCCCTGCCATCCCCCCACCTCCCCCGCTACCCTCCCCCCCCACCTCCCCCGCTACCCTCCCCCCCCCACCTCCCCCTGCCACCTCCCCCCTCCTGCCCACCCCCCACCTCCCCGGCCACCCACCCCCCCCACCCCCCCGCCCCCCCCCCAGGCTTCAAGGGAGAGAAGGATCACTGGCGCAGCGGGCGCACGCTCTGCGTGAAGACGCACGAGAGCGGGCGGCGTGAGATCGAGGCGTTCGACTCGGCCATCCTGCTCGTGCGCAACCCCTACCGAGCCCTCGTCGCCGAGTTCAACCGCAAGTACGGGGGACACCTGGCTACGCCTCCGAGAAGAGGTGGAGGGGGAAAGGTGGGTGGTGGAAGAGATGGTGGTGGAGGTGGGGGGGGGCTGTGAAGATTCATCGATTTGTCGATTGGCGTTGATTCTAACCTCACTTCACTCACCCCACCCCTCCCCACTCGCCTGTCCTTTCACCGCTTCCATTACCCCGCTCACCCACCCCTTACCTGCCCCTCCTCCACCCTATCCCATCAACTCCTGGAGTGACTCACTCCTCACCTCATCCCTCATCATTCCTCACCAACCACTCTCCCATTCCCTCATCCCTCAATTCTTCGACTCATCACTGCCCCGCCTCCACCATCCCTCCCTCTCCCCCACCACCCCTCCTTACCCCCTCCCATTACCCCCCCCCCCCCCCCCATTATCATTCTTCATCCTCCCCCACTCTCATCACCCCCTACATCTTTCCTCCCTCTTCCAAATCCCCTCCTCCCTTCAATTCTTCAACTCGTCACCCCCCCCCCCCCCCCCGTCTATCCCCTTCTCCCCCTNCCCCCCTTTATCCCCTCCTNCCCCCCCCCTCTCCTGCCCCCCGCCCCCCGCGCGCAGAGTGGCCGGACTTCGTGCACAGCTACGCGCCCTGGTGGGTGTCCCACGCCTCGACTGGCTGCGCTACGGCCCCCGCCGCCGCCTCCTCGTGGTGCACTACGAGCGGCTGCGCGGGAGCTCCACGCCGAGATGCGGCGCATGGTGGCCTTCCTGGGCGCGCCGCCTCTCGCCACGCAGCCGCCGCAGACGCCGCAGNACCACCACCACCACCACCACCGCCGCCAGCAGCAGCAGCGGCGGCAGCAGCGACACCAGCAGCACCAGCAGCAGCTCCAGCAGCACCACCACCAGCAGCAGCAGCAGGAGCACCAGCAGCAGCAGGAGCAGCTCCAGCATCATCAGCAGCAGCATCAGCAGCCCGCTGTCTACTCCAACTCCACCACACCGTCGTCATCATCATCGTCGTCATCTTCATCCCAGTCTCAATCGTCACCAACAGCGCCGCCGTCGCCTCTTCCTCCTCCATCATCATCCTCGTCATCCTCATCGACGCCCTCGTCCGCGGAGTCGTCGTCAGCGGCGGCGGCGGCGCTGCTGGAGGAGCGACTGCTGTGCACGGAGGCGCACAGGGACGGCAGCTTCAAGCGCTCGGGACGCCGCAAGTTGGCCTGGGACCCCTTCACGGCGCCGATGCGGGCCGCCATCGACGGCTACATCCGCGTGGTCAATGACGCTCTGCTCTCGGGGGACACGGGCCCCTGCCCAGCGAGTATTGCTGCCCCCCAGATGATGCGAAGCAGGGGAACGGACGGAGAGGAAGGCAAAGATTCTCACACCCCCACTTNCCCCCCCCCCCCACTTCGTCCTCCTCCCCCCCCACTCTCATCCCCCCCCCCCACTCTNCCCCCCCCCCACTCTCACCCCCCCCCACTCTNANCCCCCCCCCACTCTCACCCCCCCACCCCCTCCCCCCCCCCCCTCTCCCCCCCCCCCCCCCCCCCTCCCCACCCCCCCCCCTCTCACCCCCCCCCTCCCCCCCCCTCTNCCCCCCCCCCNTCCACCCCCCCCCCTCACCCCCCCCCCCCCCCCCACACTCTCCCCACCACTCCCCCCACTCTCCCCCCTTCTNCCCCCCCCCGCTCTCCCCCCCCACTCTCCCCCCCCCCCCCCCCCCCACTCTCCCCAACCACTCTCCCCCCCACTCTNCCCCCCCACTCTCCTCCACTNCCCCCCCCCACTTCCACCCCCACTCCCCCCACTCCCCCCCCACTCTCCCCACTCCCCCCCCCCCACACTCCCCCATTCCCCCCCCACTNCCCCCCCACTCCCCCCCCACTCCCCCGTGTTGCCTTTTAAGAGACTGCTAGAGGCGGGGGGGGGTCAAGGTGCTGTGAGTGAGGATTGCCTGCGAAGGCCGCTACGGCGCGTGGCGACGCGGCGTGGTGGTGGTGCTTCGTGTTGGCGGTCAGCGCCGCGTGGTCTCTTGGGACCCAGGACCCGGTTCAAATGTTCGCCGCACCGCGGCCGAATCGAACCTCGGGCTCGCGGGTTCTGGCGCAGGGCGCCAAGCGCCGTGCCGACGCTCCACGCAAAGACAAAGGTCCCCCGTATAACAGCTCCTTGGGGCAAGTGCTGTTTGCGAGCACTACACAAAGACACATATCCCCCGTATAGCCTTGACAATGTTTTGGGCAAGTGCTGTTAGCGAGCACTAATGAAGGCCGGCACGGCACGAGGGGTGGGTGGCCAGCACCACGCCCGGCCGCCTTTGTCTCCCCAGTGGCGATGTTAACACACCGCATCAGGTACCCATTTAAGGCTGAGTTGACCTAGGGGAGGCCAGGACCGGTTGAGATAATCGTCACCGGTGTTGGCCGTGAGCGGGAATCGAACTCGGGTCGCCGGGTTCGTAGCGCGCTACACTAACACACACACTAACACACGCACACTAACACACACACTAACACACACACACTAACCACACACACAGATCTGGCTTGGGCGCTTCTCGAATGGGGGCGGAGGGCGTGTGGGGGGCANGGGGGGGCCATGGCAGTGATGATGCACAGCGCCCCCCACTAACGCCGGCCCCGCCCCTCGCCCCACCCCTCTCCCCGACGCCTACATCAACAACCAAACACCGAGACCCATACCGATACCCACACATGCAAACCTACTCCCCACCCCCAGACATGAATCTGGTCTGGTTATTCACGTTGTGGATGTGACGTGGATCAGTGGTGGTGCAGGTGGTGATGGCACAGGTGGTGGTGCAGGTCGTAGTGGTGTAGATGGTGGTGGTGCAGGTGATGATGGTGTGGTGTAGGTCGTAGTGGTGGTGGTGCAGGTGATGGATTTTAATGCGGAATTAACTGTGCTGTGTTGTTGAGCGAACAACACTTGTGTGTGGTTGACCTACGGATGGATATTCTCGACTTGCTCTCGCCATAGCAACGTGGAATTTCCACCACTGGCTCTGCAGGGCTGTGAGCAGAAGATCACTCTGTGTCGTTCATGATCCTTGGTAGTGATATGATTCACGGATGATGATGATGATGACTGGCAGTGGTCACAGAGTGGGGAGCGGTAACTGTTACAGTCATCGTGCTGCGCCATGGACCTTGTCCACTCAAGTTCGATTCCCGCTCAAGGCACCCAATGGCGAATGTCTGACCCGGTACCCTGGGCCTCCCCAATGTCAACTCAGCATTGTGCCATGTGTAAACATCGCCTCTGGGGAGACAAAGGCGGCCGGGCGTGGCGTTGGCCACCCACCCCCTCGTGCGCCGTGTGGGCCTTCATATGTGCTTACTCGCAAACAGCACTTGCCCCAACAGTCTGTCAAGCTTGTATGGGGCATCTTTGTCTTTGGGAGGTTCTATTTCTCTGGGGCTGTATTTTAATACTGAAATGACTGCCCTATGTTGCCGATGGATACGAGTTTGTTTGTTTTTTTACAGATATTTGGTTGAGGATGCTGATCATGATGATGCTGATGATTCAATTCTCTCTCGATGGCTGCTCGTAATTATATGGTGATGATTTGATCGAAGCATGATAATAATGATTATCATGCTGACTGTGACTGATGCATGCTGATGATGATGATTGTTATCATGTTAATCACGGTGGTGGTGGTGGTGGTGCAAGTTGTGAGTTAGCGCACTACGCTATGAACTCGGCGACCCGAGTTCTATTCCAGATCACCGCCAATTACAGTGGCGAATATTTCAACCGGCTCTGGGCCTCCACTAGGTCCACTCAGCCTTCAACGCGAGTACCTGCTGCGGCCGGGGCTGTGCGTGGTTTTGGCCACCCCCATTCCAGTCGTTGTGAAACTCGCTAACAACACTTGTCCCCCAACAGACTATTTAAAGCTACACGGAGGATGTTTACCTTTGGTTGTGGAAGTGATTCTAGATTTCAAGCTTTCTTGACTGCAAGGATTCATACTCTTAGTTCTTTCGGTAAAGTCATGTAGGTAAAAAAAATGAAATAAAAATTAAATAATAAAATCACTATTATTTTATTTTATTAATTTTAATTTCATTTTTTTACCTACGTGTCTTTACCGAAAGAACTAAGAGTATGTTGGAAGTGATGGTGGTGGTGGAGGTGGTGGAGGTGGTGGTGGTGGTGGTGGAGGTGGTTGTGGAAGTGATGGTGGTGGTGGAGGTGGTGGTGGTGATGATGGAGGAGGTGGTGGTGGTAAGTCAGTTCGAGTCATTGAGACCAGTTGGTCTCGCGCACTCCAGTCCATCACGAATGCGCACAGGTGTGTGTGTGTGTGAGTTGGTTAAATAACTACGCCGGGATTGTATTTTAATACTGAATTCGCTTTGTGCTATGTTGTTGATGGGGGTATGGTTTTTAACAGAGGAGATGTGGTCGATGGTTATGATCATTGNTTTTTTTTTGCTTGCTGCTAAAAATTATTGGTGATGACTGCTGGTTGGTATGATCGATGGGCGAACTTTCTCATGATGCCCGTGGGTGGTGGCGTGGTGGTGAAAATATTAAACTGGGTTGGATTTAAACTCTTCTTTGACTGTATTATGTTGTTAGTGATGTCGTTGGCATCCGTGTGATTGTACCGACCTTAGAGTAATGGTGATCGAGCATCTAATTGTTTATTCGTAATAAACGTGTTTTGGTTAGATCGCGTTATTTATACATGTGTCGTAACCCTCCACCACCCGACACGGCCAATCAGTAAAAAAGTGTCACGTTCTCAAAAGACAAATAGTTCACTACTTGAGCCACCGGTGTGTTGAAGAGTGAATCCACAACATTAAAAAATTGTTCATCCCGAATGACAGTAATGCAACGACAACAATAACGTCACATTTAATAATGTTGTGGATTCACTCTTCAACACACCGGTGGACTCAAGTAGTGAACTATTTGTCTTTTGTCAACGTGACACTTTTTTATTGATTGGCCGTGTCGGGTGGTGGAGGGTTACGGCACATTATAAATAACGCGATCTAACCCAGAAACGTTTATTATGAATAATATCGGTCGCGAAAGCCTACGTGTTAAACTTATTGTTTATTATTGATGGTGAAAGCTGACGTTGACTGATGGTGCATGGTGATGATGATGTTGGTGATGATAATTGATGATCATGATGCTATAATCAGCATGACTGTGACTGATGGATGATGATCATCATCGTCATGGTGATTCATTAACTTAATTTGTTTAATTTCAATAGCAAATTACACATTGTTCGTCCCGAACGACAGTAATGCAACGACCAATAACGTCAAAAGCATTACCTGTCAATCACTGGACTCTTCGAACGCTTCCGTCAACTAGTGAAACATTAACACTGACAAGATGAAAGATCACAACTTCAGAGATGTCCAAGGATCACTCGACGCGCAGAACTTTCAACTCTGAATAAAGTTGCGCAGACACGGACGCACGAAGTACCGTCGACAATCCAGTGCGCACACTCCGTGTGTTTCTCGCTGTCAAATTAAAACTCGTTACCACGTGGAACTCACTACCACCTAGATTCGTAACCACGTGTAACGGTACCACGTGGAACTCGCTACCTGAAAATGAGGCTTTTTCTGGTCTCTTTAGATCTCATCTGGTTACACAACATAAGCTTACAAAGTGAAACTCACTCACGCACGCGCACTCTCTCATTCATTCATTCACCCACCCACTAATTTCACTCATTCACCCGCTGACTCGTCGGCCACTCGCCCCTTGCAAACCAAAACGAGATTCTGCCCCGGCATCTTGAGCTTCTCAACTGAGTCGGTGTCAAAAAAAAAATCACTCGAGGCTCGAAATCGCGTCAAACAACTTGTTAAAACTACCCTTCAGGCAAATACCAAGTCCCGTGAACGCATCGACACGTGCTGAACCGTGACAGCTCCCACTCGCGGCCTTCACAGACGCGCCGTGACATTCACGATCCTGACAGTTGTGTACTCAACCACTCGGACACCCCAGACCCTCCCTTACAGAGCCAGGAGCAGTCCACGTAGTTTGTTTGATGATTTCACATCACGCATTTTCATTTTGTGCTGTTTCATAAGTCATCGTCATCATCAGCAGCGGCAGCAGCATCTACAATCTATCTACTGCTCGATAAGGTCCCCCATTACCACCCCCCCCCCCCCAAAAAAAACATAGCCGGTCTTGTGATGTTACAAAGACAAATATCCTCTTTAGAGCCTTCACAGACTTTTAAGGCAAGTCCTGCCAGCACGGCGCACTAAGTGGGTGGGTGGCTACCAGCACCACGCCCGACCGCCTTTGTCTCCCCCAGTGGCGATGTTTACAGACGCACCGCACCGGGCAGTCACTTGAGGCCGAGTCACCTAGGGGAGGGCCCAGGTATCCTGCCTGAGATAATAATCGTTACTCTGTGTCGGTGGTGGCCGTGAGCGGACAATAAATAGAACTCGGCCCTGCCGGGTTCGCCGCGATGCGACAATCCGCTGATTCCATGCTCCATCTCCGCGCAGTGCCGGAGGGCCGAGGGTTCGTTCCCCTTGTGTGCGTTCTCCACGCTTTCCCGTGGCATCGTCCTCCCCACGCGAAGGCCACACACGTGTGCATTTGCTCGCCGATTTCAAAGTCCACGAGAACCACAGAGAGAGAGAGCGAGCAGACGAGCGAGCGAGACTTCGCGAGGCTTTTGCCGAGTGAAATAATTCACATTCATCATTACCACCGCTACTGTTACTCCTACTACAATCGGCAAATTTGACAGATATATATAATTCATCGGCAGTATATATATTTTTAAAACGATTAGGGCAAGGGTGTGTATTATTTAAAACATGTATCGATGTATCAGTTGAAGCCCGCATTTCCATATCGTTGCAGAGAGATATATATACACGGGGGGAGAGGATGGAATGTCAATATGCATCGAACTGCGGCTGATGCATCCGATCAAAGGACAGCTATCGAGCCGATTCAAACATTATCGTTGTACTCCGAAGTGGAAATGCTCGCTACAGACCCATTAATATTAATATCTGACAAATAGTGTTGCGAAACGCACTTTGTTTACCAAGGACGTTGGGTATTGATGGATCGGACTCAACGGGTTCTTTGAGAGAGAGAGAGAAATAAAATAAATAACTTAAGTTCGGTTGAATAAATGATGATTATTATTCTTATATCTGTCATTGGTAATGTTGTCATTCTCTCGGTCCGCGAAAGCACCGTGCAGTGAGCATTGCACCACCGTATAGAGACACAAAAAAAGATCCCCGTGTAGCCTCAACAGACTGTTGGGGCAAGTGCTGTTAGTGAGCACCTATGAAGGCCGGCACGGCACACGAAGGGGCGGGTGGCCAGCACCACGCCCGGCCGCCTTTGTCTCCCCAGTAGCGATGTTTACACACCGCACCAGGTACTCATTTGAATGAATCTAGGAGAGTCCCATGACCGGTTCAGATAATCGTCACCGGTGTTGGCAGTGAGCGGGAATCGAACTCGGGTCGTCGGGTTCGTATCGCAGCGCGCTAACCGCTGCGCCACCGCTCCTCATACAGACGTGTACCCACACACGGACACACGGAACACACACACACACGGAACACGTGNACACACACACACGGAACACGCACACACACACACACGGAACACGTGAACACACACACACAGAACACGTGAACACACACACACGGAACACGCACACACACACAGAACACGTGAACACACACACACACGGAACACGCACACACAGAACACGTGAACACACACACACACGGAACACGCACACACACACGCACGGAACACGCACACACACGCGCGGAACACGTGCACACACACGGACACACGGAACACGCGCACACACGCACGCACTGAGAGCGTAATATGCATCTCAGCTCTATTTACGCAGACAGCGTAACTGGTTAAGTGCGTCACGGGCAGGGCGTGTTGAACAATCATCGGTCGCGTGCAGCGTGGAACGAGTCAATGTGAATGGGGAGGAGCAAACGCGACACGACGGAGCGTGGTGGAGGTGGTTGGGGTAGTGAGGACTGGAGTTTGGAGAGAGATGGAGAAAGATGGAGAGACAGAGATTTAGAAATATCGAGCGAGCCCGTGAGACGTAATGAGACAAATGCAGCAATTGATATGAAGAGAGTGGAGAGAGAGAAGCAGTGACAAGAGTCATGGAGAGAAGCAGATACGTCTCAAGCAAGACAGAGAGATTCGAGATTTGAAGCTTTCGTGACTGCAAGGATTCATACGCTTTGCTTTTTTTCGGTAAAGTCACGTGGGTAAAAAAAATCAAATAGATGAAAACAACTAATTAAATCACGACTTTTCGGAGGCAACACAAGCTTCCGTCTTCAGGTGGAACCGTTAGAGCCAAAATCACTGTAGTCGTGATTTAATTGAGTTGNTTTTTTTATTTTTTACCGACTTGACTTTACCGAAAAAACAAAGACAGAGAGAGTTAGATCAATATATAAGCACAACGAGAGGCATACATAGAGACAAAATATTCCCGTATAGCCTTGACAGACTGTAGGGCAAGTGCTGTTAGCGAGCACCTATGAAGGCCGGAACGGTACACGAGGGGTAGGTGGCCAGCACCACGCCCAACCGCCTTTGTCTCCCCAGTGGCGATGTTTACACACCGCACCAGGTACTCATTGAGGCTGAGTCGACCTAGGGAAGCCCAGGACCGGTTCAGATAATCGTCACCGGTGTTGGCCGTGAGCGGAAATCGAAACTGGGTCGCCAGGTTCGAAACGCAGTGCGCTAACCGCTACACCACCGCTCCCCATAGAGNCACACACACACAGACAGACACAGCGACACACACACAGACAGACACAGCGACACACACAGAAACAGATTCGAGAGACTTGGTAAGAGAGACACAAAAAGAGGGAAGACAAAGACAGACATTGACATACAGACACCTACAGAGAGACATACCAACACAAAGACGTCGCATTCACTGTGTCACGAAGAACATTTTTTTGGAAACTGTTATTTACTAATTGTTGTGCCTCGAATGTGCAGAAAAATCTAGATTTGAAGTTTTCGTGACTGCAAGGATCCATACTCTTTGGTTCTTTCGGTAAAGTCACGTAGGTAAAAAAATGAAAAAAAATTAATAAAAAATAAAATAATAAAAACTAATTTTATTTTTATTAATTTTATTTCCTTTTTTTTACCTACGTGACTTTACGAAAGACTAAGAGTATGTTGGAAGTGATGGTGGTGGTGGAGGTGGTGGAGGTGGTGGTGGTGGAGGTGGTTGTGGAAGTGATGGTGGTGGTGGTGGTGATGATGGACGTTTCGGAGGCATCAGGTGGTACAACCACAGCAAAAAAACATAATTACTGTAGTGGGCAGAGAGAGCTATTTGTGACAAGCGATTATATATATTTATTTTTTCACCTACATGACTTTACCGAAATAACCTAAGAGTATAGTGCAGAACATGGCTCTTATTCCCACAAACTTTGCTTTTGTGACCAGGACAGTGATATTTTGAAATGTACCTGCTTCCAATAAGAAATCGTGTCCATTTGTGTCTTTCGTTCACATGAAGTCCTGGTCACAAAAGCAAAGTTTGTGGGGAATAATGTAATTTTCTGTACTTTTTCGGCATAAGCAATAAAAAAATAGCACTTACTACCCAGGAGCAATTTTTCTTTTACAGGAACAAAAAATGTGTTCCATAGTGATGTAATCATAGAGACGACGATAGACAGGGAGAGCAAANCACACACACACACAGACAAGGACAGAGAGACACCGAGAGAAAATGAAAGTGAATAGTGGGGGTGAGAGTGAATATGGAGAGAGAATATTGGGATAGTGAATATGGATAATGAATAGTGGGAGAGTGAATAGTGTGAGTGAATGGTGGGAGTGAGAGTGAATATTGGAGGTGATAGTGGGAGAATGAATAGTGGAGAGTGAATAGTGTGAGTGAATGGTGGGGTGATAGTGAATATTGNAGGTGATAGTGAATAGGAGAATGAATAGTGGAGAGTGAATAGTGTGAGTGAATGGTGGGGTGATAGTGAATATTGGGGTGATAGTGAATATGGAGAATGAATAGTGGGATGAGAGTGAATAGTGAGGTGGGGTGAATANTGTNAGAGTGAATAGTGGAGTGAGAGTGAATANAATATTGGGTGNATAGGGGAGATTGAATGGTGNGGTTGAGTGAATNGGTGAATAAATTGTGGGNAAGAGTGAATAGAGTGAGTGAATAGTGGAGTGAGAATAGTGGNAGCGAGAGTGAATAGAGCGCGTGANGGGGGGGGGTNGAGAGAGGGATNGGAGCGTTATCTCACAGAGCTGTCACCGTGAAAAGGGCAGTGTGAGCCTCACACACACACGTGTACACACACGCACATCTGTGTGTGTATGTACACGTGTGTGTACATGTGTGTGTGGGAGCGGTAGTGTAGCGTTTAGCGCGCTGCACTACGAACCTGGCGACCCCGGTTCGATTCCCGCTCACGGCAAACACCAGTGACGATTATCTGAACCGGTCCTGGGCCTCCCTAGGTCGACTCAGCCTCAAATGAGTACCTGGCGCGGTGTGTAAACATCGCCACTAGGGAGACAAAGGCGGTCGGGCGTGGCGCTGGCCACCCACCCCCTCGTGTGCCGTTCCGGCCTTCATAGGTGCTCGCTAACAGCACTTGCCCTACAGTCTGTTAAGGCTATACGGGGGATCTTTGTACACGTGTGTGAGTCGACACTCACAGGCTTGCTCTCACCCCAAGCTCGCCCACACCCCCCTCTTCCCCCCCCGCACCGCGTGACATTTGCCCAAGGCGCCTCCTCGCGCCGCGAAGGCTTTCGCGGGTGACTGCCGCCGTCCAAATGCCGCCACGGCCACAGCGAAGGCACGATCCTCGTTTTAATATTTCACGTGGCATTAGCAAATAGCACAACCCCATCTCCAACCCTCAATTCCCCCCGCCCGTTCCGTCCAAGCCATCCTCCTCCCAACCTTCCCCACCCAAGATCGACCCCCACCCCCCCCATATAACCACCCTCTCCCCCATACCCACCGCTATCCCTCCCCACCCCTCCCCACCCCACCCCTCCCATCGCGTAGCACCAACCCTCACCGTGACCCGTACGGACAAGCCAATGAGAGAACAGCTACAGCTGTGACCCGAACCTGACCCACGCTGGAGTCAGACGGCGCAACGCGGATGACCGTGGTGATGGTGGTGATGGTGGTGGTGGTGATGATGGTGGTGGTGGTGATGGTGGTGATGGTGGTGGTGGTGATGGTGGTGGTGATGATCATGGTGATGGGGTGGTAATGGTGGTGGTGATGGTGGTGGTGATGATCGTGGTGATGATCGTGTCGATGGAGGTAGTGGTGGTGGTGATGATGGTGGTGGTAATGATCGTGGTGGTGGTGATGGTGATGATCGGGGTGATGATCGTGGTCATGGTGGTGATGATGACAACGGCGGTGCTGCTGCTGCGTTAGCGGTGATGCACACACAAACAAAACTACACTGTGTCCTTAAAATGTATGTATAAAATATACGACGTTTCGGAGAATCGACCGTCGTTTCTCCCGGACGAAACCAACCGCTTCACCGTGTTCACGTGTGGGTGGGCCTCTGTGGGTCTTTCTACGTGCGAGCGGGGAGCGGTGGCGCAGTGATTAGCGCGCTGCGCTTCGAACAGGCGACCCGAGTTCGATTCCCGCTTTCAGACCAACATCGGCGAGGAACCAGTCAGTCACCTGTGCCTCCCCTAGGTCGACTCAGCCTCAAATGATCACCTGGTGCGATGTGTAAACATCATCACTGCGGAAACAAAGGCGGTGGGGAGTGGTGCTGGCTACTCGCTAACAGCACTTGCCCCAACAGTCTTGTCAAGACTATACGGGGATCTTTGTCTTTGTTTGTCTATACACGGTGCTTAAAAAAATTGTTACCACTTCTGAGAATGTTGCAACAACACCACCACGACAAAATGTGCTGCCTCCAAGCTCTGGAGACCACCTGGAGAAGATTCCAGCACGCGTTGACAACGATGGCGAACAGGTGGAGACTCTTTGACTTTGTGAAGCTATTAACTAATCATTTGTTATGCTACGGCGTATTATTGTCCGTTGTTTTTCCATTAAAAACGATAGTCCCATATGAGTGTTAACATTTTTTGAAGCAACCTGTATATGGTGTGTGGGCAATGCCACATCAAATGATGTTGGCCTTGGCCGGTGATCGAATGGAATTCGATTCGCGGCCACGGTTAGTTGCACAGTGTAAAGTGCCATTGTTCTCACCGCCGCTGATGATAACGCGGAGATTTTTTTTAATTTAAAATAATTTCTTTAAGATTTTCCCAGCTTGTTTTGTTCGATTTTTTTTATGACTCACGTAAAGAGATCTCTATTTTGCGCTTGTCTGATACGCGGACCCCGCGTCTCAACGTCGCCAGATAATCGAGAAGACACCGGCTCTTAGCACGAGTCCCCGTCGAAACCACCACGCGGTCGCATGCGCGAAGATGCGCGTTGGGAGGATTTGGCCCACTTGCTGTACCATTTCCACACGACTGTTAAGCCAACTTTGTTGAGCCTATCACTCGAGATAGCCAAGTCGCTGCCTTAAATAAAAAAAAATGATGCGTATCTCCGTGGGCCTTTACCCTGGTAAAATATATATTTAAAAAAAGTTGTTTATTTTGGTTTACATTCCTTACACGTTGGCTCATTCGTTCACGGACGCGCTCGTGCCTTCGTCTCACTCATCCGTCTGCTGACCGTGGTGTACCACGAGTGTGGGCACGTGGTACACCACGAGTGAGGGCACGTGGTGTACCACTAGTGTGGGCACGTGGTGCACCACGAGTGCGGGCACGTGGTGTACCACGAGTGCGGGCACGTGGTGTACCACGAGTGCGGGCACGTGGTGCACCACGAGTGCGGGCACGTGGTGTACCACGAGTGTGGGCACGTGGTGCACCACGAGTGTGGGCACGTGGTGCACCACGAGTGTGGGCACGTGGTGTACCACGAGTGTGAGCACGTGGTGTACCACTAGTGTGGGCACGTGGTGTACCACGAGTGTGGGCACGTGGTGCACCACGAGTGTGAGCATGTGGTGTACCATTAGTGTGGGCACGTGGTGTACCACGAGTGTGGGCACGTGGTGCACCACGAGTGTGGACACGTGGTGCACCACGAGTGCGAGCACGTGGTGTACCACGAGTGCGAGCACGTGGTGTATCACGAGTGCGGGCACGTGGTGTATCACGAGTGCGGGCACGTGGTGCACCAAGAGTGTGGACACGTGGTGCACCACGAGTGCGAGCACGTGGTGTACCACGAGTGCGAGCACGTGGTGTATCACGAGTGCGAGCACGTGGTGTACCACGAGTGTGGACACGTGGTGTACCACGAGTGTGGGCACGTGATGTACCACGAGTGTGGCACGTGGTGTACCACGAGTGTGAGCACGTGGTGCACCACGAGTGCGAGCACGTGGTGTATCACTAGTGCGGGCACGTGGTGCACCACGAGTGCGAGCACGTGGTGTATCACGAGGGCGGCACGTGGTGCACCACGAGTGCGAGCACGTGGTGTATCACGAGGCGGGCACGTGGTGTACCACGAGTGCGGGCACGTGGTGCACCACGAGTGCGGGCACGTGGTGTACCACGAGTGTGGGCACGTGGTGCACCACGAGTGCGGGCACGTGGTGCACCACGAGTGTGGACACGTGGTATACCACGAGTCTGGGCACGTGGTGTACCACGAGTCTGGACACGTGGTGTACCACGAGTGTGGGCACGTGGTACACCACGAGTGCGGCACGTGGTGTACCACGAGTGTGGGCAGGTGGCGTACCACGAGTGCGGGCACGTGGTGTACCACGAGTGCGGGCACGTGGTATACCACGAGTGTGGGCACGTGGTGTACCACTAGTGTGGGCAAGTGGGTGGAGGTGGTTATTTGGGGGTGGTTATNGGGGGCTATTTGCTCATGCCACGTGAAATATGAAAACGATGATCGGCCTCGCTGCGGCCGTGGCGGCATTTGGAGAGCGGCAGTGTGTGCACGTGTACACACAGTCGTTGTACACGCATGTGCAGCCCCTGTTATGCCATGGTTCAGTTATCCACCGGCGTGTGATGTCAGCCACTCGCCCATCCACTCACTCACCCACCCATACATATATATACATTCATGCTCACTAAATTAATTGACCCATCCATCCACTCACACACTCACTCAACCATCACACACACACATCCAAACAATAATTATATCCCCGACCCAGGACCGTCCATACGAGGGTGCGAGGCAAATCAGACTGTGTGCCCCCCTCCCCCAAAGCGCGGGGCCCGGGCGGTCGACCGATTATCCGTTGCCTATGGACGGCTCTGCCCCTACCCATTCACCGACCTTTCCATCCATCCATCCACCTACTTCTTCCAAAAACCCACTCATCCGTAAGTTCAACCACTCACCAACTCACCGCATCCATCCACTCACCCACCTACTCATTAATTCACCCATCCATCCCACCTATCCGCCCACCTACCCACATACTCAGCCAACCACCTGTTCACTCACTCATCCCTGTGCGCCCACACTCATTATCCCCACCACTCACACACGAACTCACTCACCCAACCAATAACTCACCAAAGCACTCATGAACCCCAGCCACTCACCCGCCCATCCACATATCTATCTACCCACTCACTCATCCCTGTGCGCCCACACTCATTATCCCCACCACTCACACACGAACTCACTCACCCAACCAATAACTCACCAAAGCACTCACTACCCCAACCACTCACCCACCCATCCACATATCTATCTACCCACTCACTCATCCACTCACTCACCCATCCATTATTCTATTCAACTAACTCACCCATGCACCAATTTGCTCACTCATCCTAAAAACTCACCCAACCCACCCAACCCACTCACTCACCCACTCACCCGCCCATTTACTCCTCTGTCCACCCACTCAACCATCGCCTCACCTACCCGTTCAACCACTCACACATCCACCAATCCGCTCACCCATCTGCGTACCCACTCACCGCCCACTCACCCGTCCACTCACCCGCCCATCCCCACCCACTCACCCACGGCGTGTGAATGCGCGCAGTTGCCATGACCACCGGCTCTTGGCTCAGTCTAATTGGGGACAACTACCGCTAATTGGTCGTGGTCACCCTGCTGGAGCGAGAGGGAATCGCCCCCACCCCCAACCGCCCCAGCCCCCTCCACCCCACCCCCTATACCCCAACCCCTACCCCCATACCCCCACCCTCCACCCCATACCCCCACCCTCATTATAATTTCACTGATTGGTTTTCTCACTCGCTCTGCACAATACAAGGCCATCTGAGTTCAATTCCTGGCACACAGCGAATATCTATAAATGCCCCATACATACACGGACAAAGATCCCCGTATAGCCTATGTTAACAAACTGTGAAGTGCTTTTAGCGAGTTGCACGGTGGGGTGGGTGGCCAGAACCACGCTCGACCGCCTTTGTCTCCCTAGTGACGATGGTTACACACAGCACCAGGTACTCATTTGCGGCTGAGTCCACCTAGAGGTAGCCCAGGACCGGTTCAGATATTCCTCATGACCGCTCACACACACACACAAACAAACACTTCCCCGGCTCTCATCAGTGGCGAGTGACATCGGAACCGGTCCTAGGTCCTTCCCTAGGTCGGCTCAGTCTGAAATCAGTACAATGATGACAAAGGCGGATCAACCCTCATTGACCAGAGTGGTGAAGTATGGTCAAACAAACCCCAGGGCTGACACGGCGCGGGTGGGAAGGGCCACACCGGGTTCTTATTTAAGACTGAGTCGACCTAGGAGAGACCCAAATACCCGTTCAAAAATTATAATTGGTACGAGCAGGGAGGCCTTCAATATGGCAGTGGATTGACATCAAAAGCCTGCGAATGAATGCGATTTTTGTTTGAATCTATATTTAATTATTGTTATTATTCCTGCATAATTGTTTTAATTGTCCACTCCACTGGGGAAATGTCAGCTGTGGGCGAGGGGAGGGATGGGGGCTGATAGGGGAGGGGAGCGGGGGGCAGGTTCCGAGTAAAGCGAAACAATGCATAAATTAACCATCCTCAGCCATGGTCAATCCACTGCTGGATGAAAACCCCCTCCGCAAAATTTCCTGCGAGGTATCGACCCATTGCATCCATCCATCCAGCACCTGCATGTATGTGTAATGTGAGGTTACACCTGGGAGATAGTGATTGGCTCTGCCGTCCTCAGCCCGCAGCCAATGGGGAGTCGAGCCAGGGGCGTGGCCCTGGAGCTGGACAGTATCTTCGAGAAAGTTCCAGGGGTGCGGCTGAGGATCGGCTGCGTGGTATCACGTGGGCCAGGGATTATAAGGGGTGGAGAAAGACAGCAAGTGGTCAGCGTGTGGAGGAACAAAGGGGGAAGCCACGTGGCTGGTGCCGTGGTCCCGCTCCAGCCACGTGGCAGTCTCTCTCACGCTGTCAGCCAGCAGCGTGAGGTGGCGGAGAGGGAGGCGAGGGAACCGAGTGTGTGTGAATGCGGTGGAAGGCTGTGAACGTGGAAACGAATAAACACTCTGAAGTCAAGACGTCGTCTGAACAGGATTTGTTACACATGTGTAGTGAGTCATTCAGAGACGCTATTTAGGAGGCAGCGTTAATTCTACACTTCACGCAACACCGTTACGCACGGGACTAAATACACATATTCTCACTCTTGTTACGTTTAGAACCACCATACACCTATTTCTCTTGCATACGGGATAACTATCATCGAGTCAGAGCAGCCAACGTGCTGCCTGACCCATGATGTCGAAGAGGGGGATGAAGACATAGATGCAGCCCTTGGGTTCCACTTCACCTGCAGACAGCCCGGATCTGTGCTCGGGGCTTCCCTTTTATCTCTCTCCTCGCGGCCTGGCTCCACCCTCGGCCACGCCTTCCGTCCAGAATATTCCCGACGGTTCCAGGCAACGCCGCACCTGTTCCCTCTCTGGATCTGCCCTTAACCACGCCTCTGCCGGGAACTCTCTAGACATTCTCAGCTACTCCCTTCCCCGTGCCCCCTCGTTCACCTTTGGCCCACATTCCTCACCCCGGCCCATCACATGCTTCACCCGGTGCCTGGGTGACTCGTCCCCACATGGCCCCTAACACCAGCCGCCCCCACCGCACTCTCCAGCGGCCCCTCTGTGGTGATTCCCTGCGGCGCTGGTGGAGGCGGCAATCCCCTCCCTACTCTGTCGCTAGGACTCTTAAGTCTTCCTTCTGCAAGCACCAGAGGTCGCAATCGGGTACCCGATACCCGTACCCTACCCAATACCCGGCTACCCGATACCCGGCTACCCGTACCCGATACCCGTACCCTACCCGATACCCGTACCCTACCCGATACCTGGCTACCCGATACCCGTACCCTACCGATACCCGTACCCTACCCGATACCCGGCTACCCTACCCGATACCCGTACCCTACCCGATACCTGGCTACCCGTACCCAATACCCGTACCCTACCCGATACCCGGCTACCCGATACCCGGCTACCCTACCCGATACCCGTACCCTACCCGATACCCGTACCCTACCCGATACCCGGCTACCCGTACCCGATACCCGTACCCTACCCGATACTTGGCTACCCGTACCCGATACCCGTACCCTACCCGATACCCGGCTACCCGTACCCGGCTGGGTACGGGTACGGGTACCCGTTTACGACCCTGGTGCAGCCGGCTACGGGTAAGGAATCAAAACCCGTTTGCGACCTCTGGCTCGCACCCAGTAACATGCCCCGAGTGGCCCACTGACTGGTACTGCACGGTGTGTTCGCCTCTGCGCCTGTTTAAACGCCACTTGGCGCTACGCATAACTACATATGTATTGGCCTGTATGTTGAGCTTCTTTCGCACCGTACGTAGCCACCCGTGCTGATCGGAGGTGCGGGTGGTGGGGTCAACAAGTTAAACACGAAAGGCGTTTCCAATCTAGCTGCACGTGACCTGACTTCCGTTGCTCCATCTCCTCCTGGATCCAAAGGGCGTTCCGTTCCTTCGGTTGTATTCCCACTCCGGACATCGTCCGTTCTGGTATAAATAAGTAAATGAAATGCATATATATCTTATCTTATTTAATTGCTTAAATTCGTTTAGGAGCGTCACGTGGGACATCGGGCGCGTGCAGAGCGGACAGAGTTACATTTGTGTTTGAACGGGGAGGAGTGCAAATTGGTGAACGTGGAAATAAGGAGCGTACAGAAGATGACAGTGTTCTTGGTTTTTTCGGTAAAGTCACGTAGAAGGGAAATAATAAAATAATAAAAATTAAGCATAATAAAATACAATTCTCACGACGTTTCGGCCACAACGCAAGCAGCCGTCCTCAGGTGAAGAACAGGTCTGTCGGAAAGACAGCGTCTGAATGAACACCACCATGCTTGGCTTTTTTTTTTTTTATTATTTCCCTTCTACGTGACTTTACCGAAAGAACCAAGAAGATGAATCCTTGCAGTCACGAAAGCTTTAAATCGAAAAGATGACAGTGGTTAAAATTAGATCAATTTGCGTGCTGATGAATGTATAATCTTGAGTAGAAGCTTTCGTGACTGCAGGATTTCATACGCTTAGGTTCTTTCGGTGAAGTCATAAATAATAGATCACGACGTTTCGATCGCAACAACAAGCGATCGTCCTCATGTGAAAGAGAGAAACACGCCTTGTGACGAGGCATTATAGAGGGGAAGAGGGGAGTAAAGGGGCGAAAGGGTGAAATTGCATATAATAATCTACGCATTGTTCTTGAAACTGATTGGTCCACACCAGAGACAGCTTTCTTTTGAGCCTCGTCTCAAACGGTGTTACACCAGAGGACGCCAAAAGGCGTACAGCACAAAAACAATGCATATATTTCGAGTANTTTTTTGTTTGCATTCTCAACACAAGTATTGCGGTTAATGCAGACATGATTCCTCGTAAAAAAGGTTTCAGTTTTGTTGCCAGAAAAAAGGGGAAAAGCCTATTCTTATATGAATGTGTCGTTAATCCCGTCACCACCCGACACAGCCCATTAGTAACGTTTGTACACAAATTATTGGGTGGTGGCGGATTTCATGACACATTTATATTTACGCGATCTAACCAAAAACATATTCTTAAAATTGGTCGCGAAAAACCTACGTGTTAAATTGATGATGACAGTAATGATGATGGATTACCTGTTGGATGGCAATGATAAATTAATAATGATCATGTTGGTTGATAGGCGATTATGGCTATAACTTGATCCATGTAATTTTCATTATAATCATGTCATAATTATAATTACCATGTCATTATGATTTGCTTACTATAAATATAATCACCATATAATTATATCATTATAATCCTATCATTATAATCATATCATAATCATATAATAATTATAATAATCATCATGTCATAATTATAATTACCATGTCATAACTATAATCACCACGGCTGATTGACAATAACGGCCCAGTGNACGCGCGTGTGAATTGAATGAAGACGACACAAATGAAATAGTTGANAAGTAATTAACGATTTAATCAATTAATGAGTGAATGAATTAATGAGTCAATAATACATGCTTTGCATGAACGCATTATTTAATGAGCGGGTNCCGATGAATAATGCGGTTAGATTAATGAAGAGGTTAGTTAATTAATCATTTAATTATTGAATCAGCTCGTATGGTCTCATCCCAACCGTGGAGGTTGTTTATCTGTCCCCCCCCCTCATCTNCCCCCCCTCCTTCAACTCCCCTCCGCCCTCAATTATTTAACTCATCACCGCCCCCCTCTCCACATCCCCATTGTAGGATGGTGTAGAATATTCACTCCACTCTCTCTCTCTCGTTCTCTCTCTCTCGCTCTTCCCTTCTCTCCACCGTGCACCGCTGTCTCATGAGCAATTCTCTCGCATGCTGCACACTCGATCGCGCGTGCGTGTGTGTGTGAGTGTGTGAGTGCGTGCGTGTGTGTGAGTGTGTGTGTGCTTGAGTGCGTGTGAGTGTGTGTGANTGTGTGTGTGCGTGTGTGTGTGCGTGTGAGTGTGTGTACGTGTGTGCGTGAATGCGTGCGTGCGAGTGTGTGTGCGAGTGTGAGTGTGTGTGTGATTGTGTGTGTGAGTGTGTGTGTGAGTGTGTGTGAGAGAGCGGTGGCGCAGTGGTCAGCGTGCTGGCCCTGCGAACCCATGGAGACCCCAGGACGGTAGGTGGCGGTGAGTCGTCTCCCATAGGTGGGCCGCGTTGGGAAGCGATTATCGCGAAGTCTGGGGGTCGTGGTGGTGGTGGGTGGTGATGGTGGTGGTGGGTGGTGGTGGTGGTGGTGATGGTGGTGGTTGGGTGGTGGTGGTGCTGGGTGGTGGGTGGTGGTGGTGTGGTGGTGGTGGTGGGTGGTGATGGTGGTGGTGGTGCTGGAGTGGTGGTGGTGTGGTGGTGGTGGGGTGGTGATGGTGGTGGGGTGGTGATGGTGGTGGTGGGTCGTAGTGGTGGTGGGTGGTGATGGTGGTGGTGGGGTCGTGGTGGTGTGGGGTGGTGGTGGTGGGTGGTGATGGTGGTGGTGGTGGGTGGTGGTGGTGCTGGGATGGTGGTGGTGGTGGTGGTGGGTGGTGGTGGGTGGTGATGGTGGTGGTGGGTGGTGGTGGTGGGTGGTGATGGTGGTGGTGGTGGTNGGTGGTGATGGTGGGGTGGTGGTGGTGGGGTGATGGTGGTGGTTGGGTGGTGGTGGTGCTGGGTGGTGGTGGTGCTGGAGTGGTGGTGGTGTGGCATTGCAGTTGTGGGCCGTTGGAAGGGGAGGGGGGGGCTCCGCGCCTGGTAATGAGACAGCGGCGTGATAATGTAATTAGCTCCGTGGAGTTAAGCGCTCACGAATGAGACCCGTCTGGGGACCACCCCCCACTCATCTCCCCCATAACAGAAAAAAACCACCGGGTTCAAACCTCAGCCGCGTCCACAGGGAGACGCGCGTGACGGCTCAATGCGCAGCCCGTACACGGGCACTGGGGAATTCAAAAAGGGTTACCGGTTAAATGGCGTTGTGGCTTTTACTCCTCAACGCTATAACCGGTGTGCTGAAGTCGTAACTAATTGGCGCGTTTCGTTTACGTGACAAACCTTGCCGTAATTTGGCTGTGAGGTCGGGTGGCGGTGACGACACATTTTTGTATTTACGCGATCTAACCCCTCCCCTCCACCCCCATTGTGACGTCACAATAGCGCGCAGTCCGCTTTACAGCCACGAGGCCGTTTCAATGAAATACGACAGCCACGACGTCGTTCATGAGCGACTGCAGCAGAAGTCGACTGACGGCTGTCAGCCATCCGCGTGAACACGGAGGAGGAGAGGTGAGCGGGTGAGCGCACGCTAAGGGGTGTGAGCGAGTGGTGAGCGAGTGGTGAGCGAGCGAGAGAGAGGGAGAGAGGGCGATTAGTATGCGAAGATGCAGCAGCAGTCGAAAGGCACGCGCGAAGCGTCTCGCAATTAGAACCCCGGAGAGAGAGATGATTTTATATGAAATAAAAAAATAGCTAATTACATTGAAATTAAGAATTGTTATTAATTATAATTTTCAAAAGCATCGCCAAAGCATGTTAAGTGTGTGAGCCGGGTGACGTGTGGATACAAAGACAAAGATNCCCCGTATAACCTTAACATATTGTTAGGGCAAGTGCTGTCAGCGAGCAATTATCAGAGGTCGGCACGGCCAGCACCACGCCCGGCCGCCTTTGTCTCCCTAGTGGCGATGCTTACACATCGCACCAGGTACTCATTTGAGGCTGAGACGACCTTGGGGAGGCCCAGGACTGGTTCAGGTAATCTTCACTGGTGTTAGTCGTGATCTAGAATCGATGTCGTGTCGCCGGGCTCGTAGCGCAGCGCGCTACCGCTCACACACACAAAAGACAAAGATCACCCGTATAGCCTTAACAGACTGTAGGGGCAAGTGCTGTTAGCGAGCACCTATGAAGGCCGGAACGGTACACGAGGGGGTGGGTGGCCCCACGCCCGACCGCCTTTGTCTCCCTAGTGGCAATGTTTAAACACTGCACCAGGTACTCATTTGAGGCTGAGTCGACTTAGGGGAGGCCCAGGACCGGTTCAGATAATCGTCATTGGGTGTTGGCCGTGAGCGGGAATCGAACCCGGGTCGCCGGATTCATAGCGCAGCGCGCTAACCGCTGCACTACCGCTCCCCCTATCCACACACACACAGACGTGTACACACACACACACGTGTACACACACAGACGTGTACACACACACACGTGTACACACACACGTACACACACACACAGACGTGAACACACACACACGTGTACACACACGAGAGAGAGGGAGATGGGGTGAAGTCAAACTTTGTTTAATCTCGTATTTCCTCCCGTGACGAGGACGGTGACATTTCCCATCCCTCGCCCCCCTCCAATCCTCCTCCTCAACTCCATCACCCCCACCCAACCTCCCCACTCACTCCCTCCCCCGCCCGTAGCGATCGCACTGCTCTGCGTCACTGCACGCCGCAATTATGACGCTTCGGTCGCTGTGACGGCACCTTGCCGCGTGGACAACGACGACGATGCACAGATAAAGGCGCGGCGCTGCAATTGCCCGCTCTCACCACCGCTGGTGGACAACAGGCTCCACCAGAGGGCACCTCGCCCCCCCCCCCCCCCTGTAGGATTTCGTTTTTTGTTTGGGCACGCTCGGCTTCGTTGTGGATGCCCACACTTTACCCCGCCGCTGAATGCCACCTGCCGATACATCTTCTTGGTTCTTTCGGTAAAGTCACGTAGAAGGGAAATAATAAAATAATAAAATAAAACATTATAAATAATATAATATTTTATTATGTTTTGTTTTTATTATTTTATTATTTCCCTTCTACGTGACTTTACCGAAAGAACCAAGAAGATGAATCCCTGCAGTCACGAAAGCTGCCGATACACGTTACTGTGGTGTAACTCGTGTAACCCAGACGTGATGGAGGGGGAAGGGGATTGTTTCAAGCTGGCGTGCCGGGAGATCGCATCGAATCGGCGGTTTGATAACGGAACACATTTGATGATGATGATGATTATAATAATTATACAATAAAAAAGCATCATACTGAACCAGAAAGCCCTTGCCGAGTCTCAGGAGTATGTTTACTGGCATACGCTGTGTTGATGTCCCCCCCCCTCGCCTCGGATTAGCAAGGTTTGCTACGTACGGTGCGAAAGAAGTTCAATATACGTACGCGCTGTGCGTGGATCGTTCCATCGCGGGATCGTGCGAAGCGGCTTTGGGGAGGAAGCCTTCATCCAGCGGTGAATTGAGCGTGGCTCATGATGAGAATCATTATTTAGACTGCAGGAGGAGGAAATCCGATGAGCTCGAGCTCTTGATTTGAAGTTTTCGTGACTGCAAGGATCCATACTCTTTGTTTTTTTCGGTAAAGTCACGTAGATGAAAAATAAAAATAATAAAATGAACATTAATGTAGTGATTTTGCTGTGGCTGTTCCACCTGATGACGGAAGCTTGTGTTGCCTCCGAAACGTCAATTTAGTTTTTTTTTACATCTACGTGACTTTACCGAGAGAACCAAAGAGTAGAGCTCTGAAGCTATTTTTGTGCAGCATGGGGTGCTCGGCGTCAGGAATTGACGACAAGTGCGGTGCAAAAAACACGATATGGGGTGCAACGTTTCGGAGAGACGAGCAAATCACAAAATTAAAATATTGTTCTATGTTGCCAGGCAAAGCCTACTGAGCTCTGTTAGCTTCTGTTTCATAAGAGACCCGGCTACAAATGACAACTCGACGCAGTGGCTTATCGTGTGTAGATTTACAGCAGCAGCAGCTGCAAAATAATATTATTTGGTTCTTTCGGTAAAGTCACGTAGAAAAAAAAAGTGAATCAAAAATATCACGACGACCGCTTGTGTTGCGACCGAAACGTCGTGATATTTATATTTATTTATTTTTTATTTTTTTATTCACTTGGTTTTGGTATTTTTTCTATCTACCGGACTTTACCGAAATAACCAAAGAAAATGAATTCCTGCAGTCACAAAAGCTTTAAGTCAAAAAGCTAAATAATAATGACGTAAGCCCACGGATTTTTTTGTTAGCTATTTTTTGGGTGTAATTATTTGGCTTCATCATCAGCCACATCGTTCGCCTTCTGGCGCAAGTTGTCATCGCATGCGTGAACTTAAAGTGAAGGGAGTGAATCTGCGAGTGGGTCAATTAGCCGGTGAATTGAGACGCCGATGTTGGTTTTGCGCTGATTACTCTCTCTATAATACGTGTAGTGTGTGTATGTGTCGAACTTCTTTCGCACCGTACTAGCCAACCGCGCCAAGCGGAGGTGCGGGGGAAAGACCACAAACTAAGCACAACAAGCAGCGTTCATTTGGTAGAAATGTATGTAGCTGTACACTTTTGACTGATGATCACCAATCAATGTGATGCTCAGTATAGCTCTCTACTTTTCGGAGGCAACACACGGCGTTCCACATCTCCCGGCTGTGCCTGCGTCCAATTGAAAGGGCGTTCATTTGGTAGAAGTGTATGTAGCTAGACACTTTTGACTGATGATCACCAATCAATGTGATGCTCAGTATAGCTCTCTCTGACCGGGATTTCCTCGGCAGGTTGTAACTGAGCTTGGCTCACCGATGATGGCTCATTATAACGAAGCCATATATGACACCCTCGGCTGGGTATGACGCCCCGTTGGTTGGCCTCCACGCGAACTAAAATATGGACTCAATTAAGGAGTCCCTGTCGCTCCTGAGTGTGAGCGCTTCGCACCTGGTCTGCAAAGAAATGGGTTCTCAATGTAGGGTTTAAAACTGCACAGCTCCCCGCGCCGGAAGGAAGAACGTTCCAGACGGACGCACGAGCGCATCCGAAAGCGCGCGACGCGGTGGCTGCTGTCTGTGTGTGATGGCGAGCAGCCAAAAGCGGCAGCAGCTGCAGCTGCCGCTGTTGCTGCGAGGATGACGAGCGCAGTTCGCGTGATGATGTTTTAGTGAGTGAGTGAGTGAATTGAGAGACTGCATTGAAGCAGCTGCCCGTGAACCCGCCTAATCTCTCCATATTCTCGGGGAACGGTCTCAATTATGCACGCGGCATGCACAGGGTGCTCCAGATGTAATTATCTAAAACTTAATATTTTGCAAGTAAGTTTAATTCAAAAATTTTTAGGTGAATATGGAAATTGCAAGGGTCAATACATTGTGGGTCACATGTCATCTGGACCACAATCCCTGTACAGTATATTCTATGAGCGGATTTTGGATGTATTACCATTGCTTTAAACAGAAATGGGAGAAAAAGTTAAATATACAGACTGAAATTAATACATACGTAAATAATGAATTTCTCGATCTACAGTACCAGTACTATTTAAGTAACAATAACATTAGAATCAGATATTAATTTTCTTGCTTCTTTCGGTAAAGTCACGTAGAAGAGAAATAATAAAATAAAATAAATTAAACATAATAGAATAATTTTCACGACGTTTCGGCCACAACGCAAGCAGCCGAAACGTCGTGAGAATTATTTTATTATGTTTTATTTTTATTATTTTATTACTTCCCTTCTACGTGACTTTACCGAAAGAACCAAGAAGATGAATCCCTGCAGACACGAAAGCTTTAAACAGATATTAATTATTGAGCACTGCGCATGGCGATGTGTCGTTATGTATGCCATTTTTTCATAAAATATAATATTACGTTCATTATAAATTGTCTCTGTTTAAAATATGAATGGTAAAGTCACGCTGTGTTTACAGTGTGCAAATGGTAAGCTACGAAAGGCTGGCAACGCATCCTCAACGTACGAATGTTATAACGTCTTCAATATCCGACGTTTCGGTATTACCAACAAAGCTCCAGCAACGCGTTTCATTCGTATCACGAGCTATTCGGGGACATGTGCGCGTGTGTGTGTTTGTGTGTTTGTGTGTGCACATCCTGGATACCATCCGAGTTGCTCCGCTACCCACCAACACCAAGACGTGTTAATTAGGCGCGGAAAATACTTATATAAATTGAGTGACACTCTCCCCCCACCCTTCCCTCTCCCCCCCCCACCACCCCGAACCTCTCCCACGACTCACACGCCGTGTAGAACATTGCACATCAATTGTCTCTTAATTGGCCGTCGTCTGCACTGAGTGTCTCTCCCCAGGTAGACTTGGCCGCAAATAAAGCGCGCGCGCGAGAGAGCGAGCGAACCTTACAAGGGCTGGAAACAGCGAACGTTGCGCTTAGGGGAGAAGGGGAGAGAGCGAGGGGGAGGAGAGGGGAGGGGAGGGGGGAGGGGGAGGGGGAGGGGAGGGGAGAGAGAGGGGAGAGGGGGAGGGGGGGGAGAGGGGAGGGGGAGGAGGANGGGGAGGGGAGAGGGGAGGGGGAGGGGGAGGGGAGAGGCGAGGGGAGGGAGAGGGGGGAGAGAGGGGAGNGGGGAGGGGGAGAGGGGGANGGGGAGAGGGGAGAGAGCGAGGGGAGGGGAGNGGGAGAGAGCGAGGGGAGATGGGGGAGAGAGCGAGGGGGAGGAGAGGCGAGGGGGAGAGGGGGAGGGGAGGGGGAGAGAGCGAGGGGAGGGGAGAGGGGAGAGAGCGAGGGGAGGGGGGAGGGGAGAGGGGAGGGGAGGGGGAGAGAGCGAGGGGAGAGGGGAGGGGAGAAGGGAGAGAGCGAGAGACACGAAGAGGAGGAGACTGGGTACACGGGGGGACACGGGGAGAGACNGGAGAGGGGGAGGAGAGTGCGGAGACGTGGAGAGAGGGACGGGGAGGAGAGAGGGGGGACGGGGGAGAGAGGGGGAGGAGAGAGGGGGAGGAGAGAGGGGGAGGAGAGAGGGCGAAGACGGGGGGGGAGAGAGGGGGGACGGGGGAGAGAGGGGGAGGAAAGAGGGGGGAGGAGAGAGGGGGGAGGAGAGAGGGGGAAGACGGGGGGGAGAGGGGGGAGAGGGGGGACGGGGGGAGAGAGGGGGAGGAAAGAGGGGAGACGGGAGGGAGACGGGGGGAGAGGGGGGACGGGGGGAGAGATGGGGAGGAGAGAGGGGGATACGGGGGAGGAGAGAGGGGGAGACGGGGGGGGAGACGGGGGGGGAGACACGGAGAAGAGAGGGGGGTGTAAATGGGATGTTGTGAGGGGGAGGAGGAGGGAGAGAGGCTGTGGTGAGTGAGAGAGAGAGTTTGTATCTAAGTCGATTCCCGCTCACAGCCAACATCAGTGCCACATATCCCCTAGGTCGACTCAGCCTTAAATGGGTTACTCCGTGCGGTGTGTTAATATCAGCACTGGAGAGACAAAGGCGGCCGGGCGTGATGTTGGCGACTCACCCCTCGTGTGCCGAGTCTGCCTTTATAGGTGCTGCTCGCTAACAACACTTGCCCCAACAGCCTGTAAAGGCTATACGGGGGGTTTTTGTATTTGTGTATTTTTGTGCGGGAAAAAAACTTCAAACGCACTAGAATCAATGAATGTATTGACCAATACCAGTGGCTGACTGGTGCGGTGTGCGATAAGAGTGGTCCCAGGTTGGTTGAAGGGAAAACTGTGTAGTGTATAGTGTAGTGTAGTAGTGTATAGTGTAGTGTAGTGTANAGTGTAGTTAGTGTAGTGTAGTGTATAATGCATAGTGTAGTAGTAGTGTAGTGTATAGTGTAGTGTATAGTGTAGTGTATAGTGTAGTAGTGTATAATATTATGTATATTGGAGTAGTGTATAGTATTGTGTATTGTGTAGTAATGTACAGTGTAGTGCAGTAGTGTATAGTGTAGTGTATAGTGTAGTGTAGTAGTGTATAGTGCAGTAGTGTATAGTGTCGTGTAGTCGTGTATGGTGTAGTGTATAGTGTAGTGTAGTAGTGTACAGCAAAAAACGGTAGTGAGGCCGGTGGTGTTGTATGGGGCCGTCCATAAATGACGTCACGCACCTAGGGGGTGAGGGGGTCAGACATTTGTGCCGATGTATGACGAGGGGGGGGGGTTGAGAAATGTGACGTCACATCAAAATGCGCAACTTTAAATAAATATAGACAACACGTTCTACTTAATTAAATACACTTTTTAATAAATGTTTCTCCTACAGCATCAGAGTGCAGCACCACATTAAATACGCACTACAATGACAATAGTTTAAAGCGATTTGAAGCATGTTTTTTTTTTTTGGGGGGGGGGCAGAGCATTGTGACGTCATATTTGAGGGGGGGTTGACTTTTGTGACGCCGTGTGACGAGAGGGGCTCAAAAATCGTCCAAAATCGCGTGACGTCATTTATGGACGGCCCCAAGCGCTGGGGCACAAGCCAGAGGGAGGAGCTATGGCAGTCACAGAGAGGAGGATGTCGCGGTGGATGTTGGGTTAACAAGGAATGACAGGGTGAGAAATTAAGAAGCGAGAGCAAAACTCAAGGTGGTAGACATCACAGAGAAGATGAGAGAGAGAGAGAAAAGGCTCTGGGTGTGGTTCGGTCACGTGGAGAGACAGCAGGGAAATTAACGAAGGTGCTGGTGATGCAAGTGGAAGGAAAGAGATGAAGAGGAAAGCATGAAAATAGGGGGGGGGGGATGGGGCGATGTGGTGCAATGGGACACGTTGGTGGGAGAGCGGATAGAGAGACGGCGCAGGACAGGGCAGCGTGGAGAATGTATTCTTGGTACTCTTAGTTTTTTCGGTAAAGTCACCATGTAGGTAAAAAATGAAATTAAAATTAATAAAATAAAACAATAAAATCACGACGTTTCGGAGGCAACACAAGTCTCAGTCATCAGGTGGGATCGTCACCGACAGATTTGCTGCATCAAGTGAGGCAGGGATTCAAGATGCAAGTTCTTAAATACACATCCCCCACCCCCTTTCCCCACCACCACCACATCCTGTATACCGGGCGAGGTAGTTAACATCTCCGTGGCACCGTCACTTGATGCAGCAAATCTGGCTGTGACGGTCCACCTGATGACGGAGACTTGTGTTGCCTCCGAAACGTCGTGATTTTATTGTTTTATTTTTATTAATTTTAATTTCAATGTTTTACCTACGTGACTTTACCGAAAGAACTAAGAGTATGAATCCTTGCAGTCACGAAAGCTTCAAATCTAGAAATATATAGGGTTTTTTTCGGTAAAGTCACGTCGGGTAAAAAATTAAAATTAAAATTAATCAAAGTAAAAAAAATCACGTTTCGGAGGCAACACAAGCTTCCGTCTTCAGGTGGAACCGTCACATCACGCTTGTTGTATCAAGTAAACGAGTAGTGTATAGTGTAGTGTAGTAGCGTGGTGAAGGTTGGCAAAAACAGCGGAACACCCCCCATGAGTGGGACAGGCATTGCGTTGTCTTTGTTTGAACTATGGGTGGGATGGGCAACTGATGAAGCCGGAGGAAACCCCACACAGAACAGGGGAGAGAGAGAGAACAGACAAACTCCACAGAGAAGGCGCCCGTGCCGGGAATCGAACCGAGGGTCTCATGGCTATGCGGCGCAGGCGTTACCCCACCACTGGGGCTGCCAACGCAGCGCAAACAACCCACGCACACGCGCACACCGTCTCTCTACCCACTCTCTCTCTCTGTCTCTCTCTTTCACACCATAGATCATGGCTGATAGACCAGTGGATAGACCATGGCTGATAGACCAGTGGATAGACCATGGCTGATGTACCAGTGGATAGACCATGGCTGATGTACCAGTGGATAGACCATGGCTGATAGTGCAGTGGATAGACCATGGCTGATGTACAGTGGATAGACCATGACTGATAGGTCAGTGGATAGACCATGGCTGATGTACCAGTGGATAGACCATGGCTGATAGATCAGTGGATAGACCACGGCTGATAGCGCAGTGGATAGACCCATGGCTGCCGGTGATGACTAGGATGATATTGATGGTGGTAATGATCCTAGTGATTCCATCTGGGTAGGGACATAGCTTTCCCCTCTCTCGGGGACCTTTATTTTGAAAGCCCGCGGCCACTAACACACATTCGTCCATTATTAATCGTATACATTATTTAAATTTTGATCTGTGTTTCTGCCCGAGAGGTTATCGGCTGTATCGCTGCAGCGAGTCCCTCCAATTTTGCACTGCACACGCGCACGCGTACACACGCATGTACTTTACATGTATTCAATATATGTATTCTGCATTATATAAATATTAAAAATTAAGAGAAGATGTCGCGGTGGTTAATAATGGTCAAGCACGCTTGGGCATGCATTAGTCGCCCGCGAGATACAATCTCCCGGCGCGGCATTTGGAACAGCGTGCGAGTTTCAGAATAAGCACCCCCCCCCTCCTCCTCCTCCCCGCTCGCCCCCACCTCTTGTCCACCCACCACTATGCGGTGTTCATGGGATGCATCATCACGGTTAGTCGATCGGCCGCGCGTCTGCAACGCGGTGGGGTAAAGTGTGGGCACTCCCCGCCTCTTCGAAGGCGTTCGCTCGGCGCGGATGAGTAGGCCTAAACACGCCGTCGCGAGCTCCCTCTTCCAGTGGAGGGCCCTGTCGGCCAGCAGCGGCAATTGCAGGGGCTGCGCCTTTCACCTGGGGTGGGTTTTTTTTTGACATATAATGAAATGCATCCAAAAATAGACGAGCATTATTTCTTGACAGCCCCATTCCCAAAGCCAATCATTTACCTTATGTCTACCCACACTGCCCCCCCCCTCCCACACTCCACCCCCCTGCCCCCCCCTGCCCCCACTACCCACACCGCCCCCCTCGCCACGATCACCTCTCGGCGTTCCAGTCTCCGCGCATCTGAAGTGGGCCATCCTAGCTCGAACCACGTGGTCCGCTCTACGAGCTCGCTGTGTGTGGGGGGGGGAGGTCCCTGCCGCGTCGATGACCTTTCGCCGTCTTCGATGAGGTCAGTCGTTTCGAAGAGTCATCATCCTTCACGTGAATGTGATTGTTTTTGATGACGACAACGACAACGACAACAACAAAATCAAGGAACGTTGTGTAGCCGTGGCACGCCAAACACGGGAAGCGGAGTGGAGTCAAGGATGACCGCGTTAATATGTCGGGGATGATGAGAGGGTGGTGGTCATGATGATGACGATGAGAGGGTGATGATGATATGGTGATGATGATGAGATGGTGATGATGAGACGGTGTTGATGATAAGGTGGTGATGATGAGAGGGTGATGATGATAAGGTGGTGATGATGAGAGGGTGATGATCATAAGGTGGTGATGATGAGAGGGTGGTGGTCATGATGATGACGATGAGAGGGTGATGATGGTATGGTGGTGATGATGAGAGGGTGATGATGATAAGATGGTGATGATGAGAAGGTGATGATGATAAGATGGTGATGATGAGAAGGTGATGATGATAAGAGGGTGATGATGAGAGGGTGATGATGATGATAAGATGGTGATGATGAAAGGGTGATGATAATGATGATGATAAGAGGGTGATGATGAGAGGGTGATGATGATGATAAGATGGTGATGATGAAAGCGTGATGATGATATGGTGGTGGTGGTGGTGGTGATGATGTGAGGAGAGGGGAAGAGAGAAGGAGCGAGCAGAAGTGAGCTCCACGGAGGAGGGGGGAGGACAAGAAGGAGCGTCTGTTTTCACAGTGGGCAGGGCGAGAGGGGAGGGATTCAGAGTGGGGGTGACCACACACGGGGGTCACGTGATTTACGATAGGCATGAGCTGATTTTGACATACAGTGCTGGACATAAATGGATGTCACCCAGGTCCTCTGATGTCCTTTCGCGTGAAGCAAAAAAAACCTCTGAAGCGGAATTGAACAAACATCCCAATGTTGCAGGTAAAACAAAAAATATATTTTTTTAGATAAAGGCGCATACCTGCAATAGCTCGCACACGTCACTGCTGGCGAACAGATTCTCCTCCACCAGAGGGAGCTCTGGACGAGAGCTCGTCCCGACGCTGCGTCTCACCTCCCTCCCATCCCGACGTAAGAGGCTCGGAGTTAACCCACGACCCACCGCACGCGACCTGCCGCTGGGCGGGCAGAGGTCGGCGGGTTAAAATGAAATCCGGGCAATCTTGAAGATGAGTATTGAGTGCGGCTTAGCTCCATAAATTACATCATTGTTATTAGTAGTAGTAATCATGACCCCGACCCTGACCCTGACGTTGCCTGGCACCTGATGAGACGATGTGACTGGGTGGTGTGATGGTCATTGTGGCATTTCGCGTTCAAACTTTGAACAAAACCCGGACCCGGACTCGAACCGGGACTTTTTGTTTGCACACAGAGAGGGGGAGGGGGCAGGGGGGGGGGCAGGGGGGCAGGGGGAGGGGGCGACGTGGCCGTCCGTGGGCATTAAGACGAATGGGATTGTGCTCGTCATAGCCAACACGTCGCCCATGGCAACGTGGGGTGGGTGGGAGGGAAGGAGGGGTGGGGCGAGGGGCGGGTGGGAGGGGTGGGGCGAGGCGGGTGGGAGGGGGGCGAGGCGGGTGGGAGGGGGGCGAGGCGGGGGGAGGGGGGTCGAGGGGCGGGTGGGAGGGGGGGGCGAGTGGGAGGGAGGGAGGGGGGTCGAGGCGGGTGGGAGGGGGGGCGAGGCGGGTGGGANGGGGGGGGCGAGGGGCGGGTGGGAGGGGGGCGAGGGGCGGGTGGGANGGGGGGCGGGGTGGGAGGGGGGGGCGAGTGGGAGGGAGGGAGGGGTGGCGAGGCGGGTGGGAGGGGGGGCGAGGCGGGTGGGAAGGGGGCGAGGGGGGTGGGAGGGGGGGCGANGGGCGGGTGGGAGGGGGGGTCGAGGGGCGGGTGGAAGAGGGGGATTTGTTTTGTGTTTTGCTTAAGCGACCTCACGCAATACATCACGCGAGTCGTGGTGTCATTATTCAGCCCGGAAGCCTCGCGGAGTCTCAAGTCTCGTTTCAAAGAGGGTCCTGCTACAGACACTTAGTGTACACTATGAGACCTCCTGCTACTAACACTTCGTTGTTTGGCCAATTACATTTTATTTTAATCGTAAGTAGATTTGGTGGTGGTGATAATGATGCTTATGATGCTCTTGGTGATGACAAGTGATGATGGTAGTGGTGACGATGCTGGTTGCTGGTGTCGATGGTGATGAGAGCAGTGGTGATGGTGGTGGTGATGATGGTGACGGTAAGGGTAGGTCAATTGTTGTTGTGGTGGAGGATTGGAGGGGAGAGTGGTGGTGGTGGTGGAAAGTTGAGTGAGTGGGGGAGTAGGGGTGAGTAGTTGGTGGTGGTTGGAGGGAGGGAGGGGGGAGCGAGTAGGGAAGGGAGGGGCCGGGTGGGGGTAGAGGGGTGGGGGTTGAGGGGGGACTTCTGATCAGTGTTTAATTTCAGCCGGAACCAGTTTCTAAATCCTCATCCGGCAATTAGTCACGCAACATCCATCTTGCCTGGGCTTGCCCATTTAAGTTGTCTAAATGTGTTTTTTTTTTCATGGGAGGGTGGCGGTACGGTGTTATACGATAACACATCGTAACTGCGGATCGGCGCTATCTTGCACTCTAGTGGTAGTGCCTTACGCCGGCAATCACCAAGCGCTCCCCGAGTCGCGGCACGAGGCAGTCGCCTTCCGGAACATCGCGAGCGAGCAGTGCATCCCTGAGTGAGGTTCATTGTGTGGCGGAGAGTGTGGGGGGGGGGTCAAGAATAGGGAGGTGAGAGAGTAGAGGGGGGGGAGAAAGAGGGGGGGAGGAGAGAGGGGAGGGGCCCATGGGTGTTGTAGCAGCAGCCTCTAACAAAGAGCACTCAGTGGCGAGCTCTGATTTATTGCTGTAATTTCAGTACGAGAAAGAACTCCATTTATTAAACACGATCACTTCACGGCCGGGCAAAGTGGCTAAGATCTGGCTGAAGGATGGCTGTGTGGGAGGGGGGCAGGTCGGAGTGGAGGTGGGGAGGTAAGGGGCTAGGAAGGGTCATTGCACGCTACCCGGAGCGTCGTCTCTCTGCTGTGCAGAAGGTCCGTCGCCCAAAACGTCGCCTATATATTTCTCGTTTGTTTTTTTCGCCCTACCACGACGACGGCCGTTTGGACGAGGAGCTTGTTGAGTTCTGTGTGATCTGTGCCTAAGCACCACCGCCAAGGTGGGAGTCATATCACACACACCGTGCCTAATGATGATGTCTCCCCCCCACCTCCACGNCCCCCCCCCATTACCCCCCACCACCACCCCCCCCCTATTACCCCCCACCACCACCCCCCATGTTTTATGTTTACTGTAGCTCAACTACTCTTGTCGTTGGGATGAGATGGTAAGAAAAATGAATTAGTCGGTAGACCTGGAGTCGGCCACGGCACTCCCTTAACGCGGCTCATCTGTCAACAGCTGACTCGCGGGGGGCCGGTGGGGGGGGGTCAGGCGACGAAAGTTAACGAGGCTCTAGGGTCAACCGAGATTTGTCCTTTCGCGGGAGGGGTGGGGGGACAGGGGTTAAGTTCGCCGTGTGTGTGTGTACGTGCATGCTGAACTTCTTTCGCACCTTCTTGGTTCTTTCGGTAAAGTCACGTAGAAGGAAATAATCAAATAATAAAATAAAACATGTGAAAATAATTCTCACGACGTTTCGGCCACAACAAGATTGCCGTCCTCAGGTGACAGGTCTGTCGGAAAGACAGCTGTGGCCGAAACGTCGTGAGAATTATTTTATGTTTTGTTTTTATTATTTTATTATTTCCCTTCTACGTGACTTTACCGAAAGAACCAGAAGATGAATCCCTCAGCACGAAAGCTTTAAATCGAAAGTTATTATGTTTTATTTTTATTATTTTATTACGTCTCACGTGACTTTACCGAAAGAACCAAGAAGATGAATCCCGCAGTCACGAAAGCNTTAAATCGAAATGTTATTATGTTTTATTTTTATTATTTTATTATGTCCCTTCTACGTGACTTTACCGAAAGAACCAGCCCTTCAGAGTGTCAGCACGAATTGTTTTTGGCCGTGCTGGGTGGTGGAGGGCGTACAACACAACGCGTGGATTTTTCTCACGCGATCTAACCCAACAAACCAAAAAAAAAAACCCGCAAATCATGATCACGAATAAATGTTGTGANTCATAATAATTTGTTACTTTTGGGTGAGTCGTGTTGCTTNATGCAAATTGCGAGATGTTAACTGCTTCGCCTGGTATGCAGGGGGTCGTGGTTCGATCCAACCCTGACGTGCTGCTTATATTGGAGNTTGCATCTCTCTTCCTTCNCGATTTTCTCCTGCCTCCGGTTTTTCCTCNATATTTAGAATCAACATCCCGCCTCTAGATTTTGGGCTGCTATAAATGTCCACGTGATGATAAGCCACTTCGTTGACTATCATTTGTGGCCACGTCACTTCTGAAAAGAGCTACATAGCTCATGGCCTGTCCTTGTCAATAAATAATATAGTGNACCCTCCACCACTCAGAGAAGCTACCAATTGGAGATGGAACGCTCTTCCTTCCGATATTCGGAAGCCACTGGACTATGCACTTTCAAACTAACTTAAAGACTAAATTTAGGGCTGCTTTTTGTATCNAGTTTGTTGTCCATTTCCCCACCACGTCCGATAGACTCNACACGGTGCGAAATAAGTTCACACATACATACATAGACTCACAGAGACCCACAGACTCACACAGAGACCCATAGACTCACAGAGACCCATAGACTCACAGAGACCCATAGACTCACACATACACCCACAGACTCAGAGACCCCATAGAGACACAGACTCACACAGAGACCCATAGACTCACAGAGACCCATAGACTCACACAGATACCCATAGACTCACACAGAGACCCATAGACTCACACAGATACCCATAGACTCACACAGATACCCATAGACTCACACAGATACCCATAGACTCACACATACCCCACAGACTCACACAGAGACCCATAGACTCACACAGAGACCCATAGACTCACACAGATACCCATAGACTCACACAGATACCCATAGACTCACACAGATACCCATAGACTCACACAGAGNACCCATAGACTCGCACAGAGACCCATAGACTCACACAGAGACCCATAGACTCACACAGAGACCCATAGATTCGCACAGAGACCCATAGACTCACACAGAGACCCACAGACTCACATAGAGACCCCAGAGAATCCATAGACTCACACAGAACCCATAGACTCGCACAAGACCCATAGACTCACACAGAGACCCATAGACTCGCACAGAGACCCATAGACTCACACAGAGACCCATAGACTCACACAGAGACCCATAGACTCGGACAAAGACCCATAGACTCACACAGAGACCCATAGACTCACACAGAGACCCATAGACTCACACAGAGACCCATAGACTCGCATAAGACCCATAGACACACAGAGACCCATAGACTCAGACAGAGACCCATAGACTCGGACAAAGACCCATAGACACACAGAGACCCATAGACTCACACAGAGAGCCCCATAGACTCGCACTAAGACCCATAGACACACAGAGACCCATAGACTCACACAGAGACCCATAGACTCACACAAGAACCTATAAACTCACACAGAGACCCATAGACTCACACAGAGACCTATAGACTCACACAGAGACCCACAGACTCACACAGAGACCCATAGTTTTTTGTTCTTCCCCCGCACCTCTGATCAGTACGGTTAGCTACGTACGGTGCGAAAGAAGACGATACATACGTCACGTGGGCAAACGTGCGCATTGATTTGGGAGTTTCATCCAAACTGTCGTGCAAGCATCAGGAGCTGGAGGAGAATCAGCAACGCTGAAGAGCAAAAACACACCTGATGACGGTTGCTTGTGTTGCCATCGAAACGTCGTGTTCTACGATTTGTTTTCTTTTCTTTCTCCGTGACTTTACCGAAAGAACCAAAGAGACGACTTCACGTCGCGGCGTTTCCCGCCGGAGATTGCGGCGAGCGTCGTCAGGCGTTCACGCAGCTCGGCGCTCGCGAGAGCTTCAGACGGTCAACGTCGAAGACACACTCGGCTGTCCTGGGAAGACGTCGCGAGACTCTGTGAGCCTCTTCTGTGTAAACAAGTGTACGGTATGCAAATTATTTTGTCAAGGCGCTCTTCCCCCTCCATCCCAGCTTAAATAGACGCTCCAACCTGGGGTGTTCATTCAGACCTGTTCTCCACCTGAGGACGGCTGCTTGCGTTGTGGCCGAAACGTCGTGAGAATTATTTTATTATGTTTTATTTTTATTATTTATTATTTCCATTCTACGTGACTTTACCGAAAGAACCAAGAATATGAATCCCTGTAGTCACGAAAGCTGTAAATCGAAAAAAAGTGTACGTTGTGAACAACAACAACAACAATAATAATAAGCCATGATACAGGGGGGGGGGGGGGGGGGGGGTTGGTTATATCGCGTAGATATATAAATGTGTCGTTAAACCCGCCACCACCCGAACAGCCAACTAGAAGGTTGTCACGTAAACAGGACGTGGCCAATTCGTCACTAGTACAGCACTAGTGTGTAGTGTAGTGTATAGTAGTGTAGTGTGTTGTAGTGTATAATAGTTAGTGTGTAGTGTAGTGTATAGTAGTGTAGTAGTGTAGTGTGTAGTGTTGTAGAGTGTAGGTATATTATGTAGTGTTACATGTGTAGTGTATAGTAGTTAGTTAAACCCGCCACCACCCGTAAGTAGTGTATAGGATGTAGTGATAGGTGTATTAGTATAGAGTGTATTAGTCTATAGTGTTGTATAGTAGTGTAGTGTGTATGTANTGTATAGCANTGTAGTGTATAGTAGTAGTGTAAGTGTAGTGTATAGTGTAGTGTATAGTAGTGTAGTGTATAGTAGAGTAGTGTATAGATAGACAGCACACCGGTGTGTTGGAGGATCCACACCATTAATCTACGACGTTTCACCAGTAATTACAACCAGCTTCATCAGGCGACAGCCAGATTTGTGTCGGGTTTAACGACACATTTACATTCACCCGATATAACCCCGAAAAAACTATATTATGGATGATATTGCTCGGCAAACCCCTGAACTAACGTAATATTTACGGCAGGTCCCGTTACGCGCCATGGNAGATGCGTCCCTGAACCGCGTCATGCGGAACATCCCCGTAAGTGCAAGACGATTACGCGTCCTGGCNAGATGCGACAGACGACCGCGGGGTCCTTGTACTCTTGTGTCATCCGAGTCCCCCCGTACCACCCCACGTTGGTCACAAGTCATGTCACCCCACGTCACTGCCCGATCGTGGTCTCGCTGGTACCCACGCCCCCAGTCAGTACCAGCACTGNGCCCCTTTATTGTCTTGTCACCCCACCACTGTGACGTCCTGTGGAGTACTGTTCACCCGGCCCCACGTCCTGCCATGAGTACTGTGTCCCCCACTGACCCGTATGTGCCTGAGTTGTGTCACTCCGCGTCCCCACGTCATGTNCCACTCGAGACCCCAGAGTGTACCCACGTCGTGTGTCTAGGCTGTGTCACTCCGCTGTGTACCCCACGTCACTGTGTACCACGACTGTGCACTGTCACTTGTACTCACTGTGTCACCCCACCACTGTGTCACCCCACTGTGTCACTCCGAGTGCTGTTCACCGCTGGTCCCCCACGTCACGTGCCATGAGTCACTGTGTCCCCGAGTCGCGTTCACTCCACTGTGTCACCCCACGCACTGTGCCACTCGAGTCCTGTGTCACCCCACGTCACTGTGTCACCCCCACGTTACTGTGTCACCCCACGTCACTGTGTCACTCCGAGTCGCTGTGTCACTCCGCTGTGTCACCCCACGTCACTGTGCCACTCTGAGTCACTGTATCACCCACGTCACTGTGTCACCCCACGTCACTGTGTCACCCCACTGTGTCACTCCGCTGTGTCACCCCACTGTGTCACCCCACGTCACTGTGCCACTCCACTGTGTCACCCGAGTCGCTGTGTCACTCCGCTGTGTCACCCCATGGTACTCTGCCACTCTGAGTCACTGTGTCACCCCACGTCACTGTGTCACCCTGAGTCGCTGTGTCCACCACCTCATCACGTGTGTGCAGTACGAGTGTAGTGACATCGCGGATGTCGCTGTGTAACGCCGGCTCTAGAGGCACGGCGTGCGATGTATTGACATCTCGGGCACCACGTGTATGTGAATGCAGTACCGGCCCTAGAGGGGCTTGGTGAGCGCTGACTGGCAGTGCTGAGTGGCGCCACGCTCTGCGTGCAGTGCCGACCCCTACAGGATAGGGTGTGAGAGTGCCGGCCACAGTAATGGGTGACCAAGGGCCATGGCACTCTGGTTGACCCCCAAGGACACGTGACCGGTAAAGTCTACACAGGGGCCCCAGGTGGGGCTAGGGGCGGTCACGTGTCAGGGCCGAGATCCTGCTCGAGGGTTCTAGAAGGTGGGCGTGGCTAAGGGTGGAGCCAGTCACACCACAGAGGATATAAGCCGGATCCCTGAGCGGGACCGTCTGCTGTTGTTCATCCTGAAGAATCTACGTTCTACGTCCTACAGAGTCACCAACACGTGGACCTGGGCCCAAGCTGTGGTCCAGTCCGTTGTAGCTACTCCCAGTGTAACTAGTGCAGTTAGCCTGGTGGTCCACCACCACAGGTTGTTATCTGGCGAAGGGCAGTTACCCCTTTGTGTTGGTATCAATAAATGTGTTGCCTCCAAAGAGTACGTCTGCGACTCAGTTGAACTCACTGCACAACTAGAGAACACATGATACGTGTGCGGTAGCGCGGCGAGGCCGGGTTCTGTTCCTGCTCACGGCCGCCACCAACACCGGCGGCGATTATCGGAACCGGTTCTGGGCCTCCCCTAGGTCGACTCAGCCTCAAGTGAGTAACCTGGTGCGGCGGGTAGTAAACATCGCCACCTGCACCCCCTCGTGCGCCACGCCGGCCTCCAAAGGTCGCCCATCGCACACAGCACTTTCCCCGACGGTACGCTAAAGGCCGTGCGGGGGCTCTTTGTCCATTTTGTCGCGGTAGAAATGTCTGCGGCGGGCCCCTGGCTTGCCCAGCTGATTGGAGCGCGACCTTCGGTGACCTTTTGGTGACCTTTTGGTGACCTGAGCGTGCGCGCCGTGCGAAGGTCTCCTCGCGGTGACTCGAGGAGACCTGGGGGGTGGGTGGGGGGGCGTGAAGAGCCTTTGACTCCCCCGAGATCATACTCTTAGGTTTTTTCGGTAAAGTCACGTAGGTAAAAAAATAATAATACATAATAAAAAATAATAGAAGAAATAATGGAAATAAAATTATTTTTATGATTTATTTTATTATTATTTTTTCCCTACGTGACTTTACCGAAAAACCTTAGAGTATGAATCCTTGCAGTCACGAAAGCTTCAAATCTACAATCCCCGAGATCGCCTGAAGCGCTGCCTCGATTGTCGCCCCCACCCGCTCTCTCTCTCGCTCTCTCTGTCTCTCTGAGCGAGAGAGTGTTGCGTGTCTGGGGAGCGGTGGCGCAGTGGCCACTCGAGTTCGATTCCAGATCACGACAGACACTGACGGCGACTAATTAAACCCGGCGCGCCTGGACTGCCCTCGTTAGACTCGGTCTCAAATTTAGTACCCGGTGCGGTGCGTAAGCACCCAGAATTAGAACCCGTATTTATACTGCAGGAGGAATCCGATGAGATGTGAAACTCTTATTTTCACAGATGCCCAGGCGGAACGGGTCAGAAAGTTACAACAACAAACATCAGCGATGGGGAGGCAAAGGCGGCCGGACGTGTGCTGGACCGGCCTCCATAGGGACTCGCTTATAGCACTTGCCCCAACAGTCTGGTCAAGGCTATACGGGGTATCTTTGTCTTTACGCTTTACCTCCTCACCCCTCCCTCTCGATCTCACTTCATCGCATTGTCTGTCTGCGTGTTTCTCTGTCTGTGTTTCTGTTTGTCTCTCTCTCTCTGTCTGTCTCTCTCTTTATGTTCTGTCATCCTGTCTTTCTGCCGCTCAATCACTATCTGTCTGTCTGTGTCTATCTATTTATTACGTCTCTCTCGCTCTGTCACTCTCTCTTCTCTCTCTCTTTCACCTCGTCTCTCCGCTCTCTCTCTCTCCTCGCATCCACGGACTCTCGCTCCAATCAGTACACCCGTCACGCGCCCCACAGTCGTGGCAGCAGCCTCTGTGAGTCTCAGTATTCAACACACATCGGTGGAAATTCAACACACCGTGTATATTCAACACACTATGAATATTCAACACACCGTAGAAATTCAACACCGTGTAAATTCAACACACACCGCGTAAATTCAACACACTGTGAATATTCAACACACACCACGTAAATTCAACACACACCATGTATTTTCAACACACCGTGTAAATTCAACACACATCGTGTATATTCAACAGACAATGTAAATTCAACACACACCGTGTATGTTCAACACACGATGTTTCTATTCAACACTGTGAATATTCAATACACACCCTGGTATATTCAACACACACACCGTGTATATTTGTAGTGACGTTGAATGAGTCACTGGAGCGCGTGCCGCTGGGACATTGGTAGACAATGGGATTGTGAGCAACAACGCGTGCTACCGGTTGCACCTGTGGGCAAGGCACGGAGCCTTCTGGGAGATCCAGAGGGGTGCGTGGCCGAGGGCGGTGCCTGGCCACGCTGGGCAGGATAAAAGGACGAGCTCCGACTCACAGTCGGGGCTGTTGCGAGCTGGAGTGGAACTCGTCGTGCTGCCGTCTTCATTGTGATCATCGCCATCTTCAAGCTGTAGGTCTGGCAGCGTGTTGGCTGTCCCGGCCCAGTACGTGGTTATCCCCTAAAGGCTGTGAAGGCCGGAATAGAAGAGAGAGTACCTCCTACTAGTGTCTGTGAATTAGCACACGGCATATTCAACACACACCGTGTACAATGCCGTACAACATGTTTGGAATCGTCAGGAGTAAAGTTGGTTCTTGCGAGCAAAAATCGACTTACGAACAGACCTCTGGAACCGAACTCGTTCGTAAGTAGACGAGTTCGTGTCTTCGTGTGCACCGCTGGGAACGCGGCTCAACGAATGTTTTTTAATATCGATTTAAAGCTTTCGTGACTGCAGGATTCATCTTCTTGGTTCTTTCGGTAAAGTCACGTAGAATGGAAATTTAAAAAAAACGTCGTGAGAATTATTTTATAACTTTTTTTTTATTTCCATTCTACGTGACTTTACCGAAAGAACCAAGAAGATGTTTTTTTTTTATTAGGTGGGTGAAGGCTGCTAACAAAAAAACATCCCAAAAAACGATTCAAATAAATCCTCGGAAGAATGAGCCACGGTGGGGTCGTGCCAGCCACGCTTCTATTTGGTTGTTGTTGTTGTTTTTTTTGCGCCGATTGCTGCTTTTGCTTCGTCGCTGCTCTACTCTATTTGTGTTGCGTGTCGGGCATGTCGGTGACATCCAGGCCGTTAAGGGGCCGTCCATAAATGACGTCACGCACCTAGGGGGGGGGGTAGACATTTGTGACGATGTGTGGCGAGACGGGGTGAGAATGTGACGTCACATCAAAATTCGCAACTTTAAATAAATATAGACAACACGTTCTACTTAATTAGACTTTTTAATCAATGGTTTCTCCTACAACATCAGAGTGCAGCACCACATTAATACGCATTACAATGACAATCGTTTTAAGCGATTTCAATCATGTTTTATTTGGGGGGGGGGGCACAGCTTTGTGACGTTATATTGAGGGGGGTCTGACTTTTTGTGACGCCGTGTGACGATTGGGGGGGGGTAAAAAATCGTCCAAAATCGCGTGACGTCATTTATGGACGGCCGTTCATGCGATTTAGACCTCCTCGATCCCAGCCACTCACCCACCTCGCATTCACTCGCTCATCACTCGCTCACATATTCAGCCAAACATTCACATACTNAACCACACGTTCACGCACTCAACCACGCTCTCACACACTCAACCGCACATTAAACCACACACTCCACCAAACATTCACGCACTCAACCTCGCACACTCAACCACTCGACCAACATTCACACACTCCACCAGGAGCTCAGAGCACATTAAACCACACACTCCACCAAAATTAAACGACCTTAAATCACCGCACATTAAACCACACACTCCACCAAACATTGGACCATTCCCCACACCACAGCAAAATCACCCGTACCTTTAACAGACTGTTTGGGGCAAGTGTCGTTAGCGAGCACCTATTACGGCCGGTTCGGCACACGATAGAGCGGTGTGTGGTCAACACGCCACGCCCGACCCGCCTTTGTCTCCCCAGTGCCGATGTGACCACGCCACGCTCGGCACTCTTTTAAGGCTAAGTCGGCCTTCGGGAGGTTCTGTACCCGTCCAGATATTCGTTACTGATGATGGCCGTGAGCCGAATCGTCAAAGACAAAGATCTCCCGTATAGCCTGAACAGACTGTTGGGACAAGTATTCTTAGGTTTTTTCGGTAAAGTCACGTAGGTAAAAAATTAAATTATAAAAATAAATAAATAAATAAATCACGACGTTTCGGAGGCAACACAAGCTTCCGTCTTCAGGTGGAAGCTTGTTGCCTCCGAAACGTCGTGATTTTATTTTATTTAANTTTTAAATTAATTTTACCTACGTGACTTTACCGAAAAAAACCTAAGAATATAATCCTTGCAGTCACGAAAGCTTCAAATCTAGAATGTTGGGGGGCGAGGAGCACCGAAGTTGGTCAAGAGGCACACCCGCCCGGCCCCTTTGTTCCCTAGTGGCGATGTTTACACACCGCACAGGTATATTGAGGCCTCGGGAGGTCCCAGGCCACCGGTTCAGATAATGTCACGGGTTTGGTCGGGAATGAACTCGGGTCACCGGGTTTGTAGCGCAGCGAGCGCTAACCGCTACACCACCTCTCGTCACACACGACACTCACGCAACCCGGACGCAGAGTTCGTCTCCTCACGGCCACCAACACTTATCTGAACCGGCCCTGGGCCTCCCCTACGTCACCGGCCTCAAATGAGTAACTGGTGCGGCGTGTAGACATCAAAGTTCAAAGTTCATTTAAAAGTTCAAAGTTCATTATTAGGTATAGCCCTATGAGCCTCCTCTTGATCGGGTCAACCGCAAAAAACAAAAACATGAAACATCGGCACTGGGAGAAAAGGCGGCCGCGGTGGTGGGCCACCCATCCCCGCGTGTGCCGTGCCGGCCTTCATAGGTCATTTCTTATCGCACTTGAGGCAGCGGGGGGCGGGCACTTTCGTTGATAAAACCATGTATTTGAGCACACATTGGGAACCATTGCCTCGTGTTTACGGATCCGACGTGATCAGTACCGGATTATCCTCGAGCACAAGTAGCACATCTTTCGATTTAAAGTTTCGTGACTGCAGGGATTCATCTTCTTGGTTCTTTCGGTAAAGTCACGTAGATAAAATGAAATAATAAAATAATAAAAATAAAACATAATAAAATTATTCTCACGACGTTTCGGCCACAACGCAAGCGGTCGTAATCTTTTATTTTTTTTCTACGTTATAATTAATAATGTATTTTTATTATTTTTCCATCTACGTGACTTTACCGAAAGAACCAAGAAGATGAATCCCTGCAGTCACGAAAGCTTCAAATCGAAATTTAAGTAGCTACATGATATGTACTATGTAGTAGTAGTAGCTACCTCATATCCCGTAGCTACGGGCCCCGCACTTTCAAGGACCCCGCGCTAAATGCTTTCAAGCTATCAATTCCGCTTCAGTGGTTCGGCACTTGCTCTATTTATACTATAGTACTACTAGAATGTTGCCCGCCAAGGACGACGAGTGTATTTCAGTAAAACTGAAACTTGCAAGCGCAAAAGCAGAAAGCGAAGTGATATGCATTGCATCAATGCGTGTGCAATTTGTAAGGCCGCGGTGACACAGACTTATTTCATTTAAATGTTATAATCCCTTGTTCATCATGACGTCCTTTTTACTTCAATGTCTCAACAGCGTTACGGAGATCGCGTGACGTGAGGGTTCTGCCTTTGTAGTGAGGGTTGTGAGTTGACGCCGAGGAGGGGGAGGAGGCGCCCCCCCCCATGTGGAGTGACGTCACCCGCTAATTCATATTAATGAGGGGGCTGTTCGATGTGGAGTGACGTCATCTGCTCATGATTATTAATGAAGGGGTTCTACATGTGAGTGACGTCACCCGCTCATGATTATTAATTAGGGGGAGGGTCCATGTGGAGGACGTCACCTGTTCATGTTTATTAATGAGGGGTTGGCCGACGTGGAGTGACGTCACGCGCGGGACACACAGACAATCTTGGCTCATTATAGTAGTAAATACTGGCCTTCAACTTGTGAACGACTAAGTGTTCAAGGTTAGCGATTTGCCCTATTATATGGCTGTATAGCAAATACAAAAATACAATTACTTCACTATGCAAGTTAAACATGCGTGTGTTTTAATATTTACGTTTTTTTATTTAGGGCTCCTTTATAACATATGCTACTGGACCTGCCCAAGCTTAATCCGGCACTGACGATGATGATGATGATTGTGGTGGTGTGGAGGGTGTAATCCTGTGTATGTGTGCAACGCATACGTTCTACTCGCTGCCGACACTTGCCCCATCCGTGTGCTCAGGCTACACGGGGGAGCTTTGTGTCTTTGCCTGTGAAGGATCACGTGGTCGTTTTCACGTTTGCAATATTCTCCCCGTGAAAATGTCACCCGACGGCAAGAGACGTCCGTGTCTTTGCTGGGCCCTGTCCCGCGTTTAAAGCAAACAAATTATATCTGCCGATGGCTGCTGCCGCTGATGATTTGGTAGTGATGGTGCACAAGTATATACAAACAACAACAACGCATTCGTTCATAATAACACTGTGTGTCGCCTTATAATAAACATTTTTGGCCGACGTTTCAGGCAATGGCCCTTCTTCATTGTACATAGTTTGATAATTGGTTCTTTACCCTTCTATCTGGCAACAAAACTGACACCTTTTTGCAAGGAGTCATGTTTGCATAGACCGCAATACCTGCAGTCATAAATACAAACAAAAGACATAACTCTGATAATGTGCACTGTCCCTGAAGTTGATTGGTCCACACCCGAGACAGCTTTCCTTCGAGCCTAGTCTCATATGGGTTGGACCAGATGACGCCTTTTGGCGTCATCTGGCCTTTTGGCGTCATCTGGTCCAACCCATATGAGACTAGGCTCGAAGGAAAGCTGTCTCGGGTGTGGACCAATCAACTTCAGGGACAGTGCACATTATCAGAGTTATGTCTTTTGTTTGTATTTATGACTGCAGGTATTGCGGTCTATGCAAACATGACTCCTTGCAAAAAGTGTCAGTTTTGTTGCCAGATAGAAGGGTAAAGAACCAATTATCATATTTTTACTGGCAAATGAGGTCCCCATAGTGTACATAGTTTGTTGTCCGTCCCCCGCACCTCCGATTAGCGCGGTGGCTACGTACGGTGCGAAAGAAGTTCAACGTACATAGCACATACATTATGTGTGTGCTATGAAAGAGGGCCATTGCACGAATGGTCACAAAATACGTATTACTGCTATAATGAGCCAAGAATGTTTGTTTGTGTGTAACGCGCGTGACGTCATTCCACATGCCGCACCCCCGTCATGAATATTCATGAGCGGGTGGATTTTTACACTCACGCAGAAGAAGATCGAGTGGAAATATATTTTTTCGGAAATTCGCTTTAAGATTGTCATTTCTTCATTGAAAGTGAATCTAATAAATAATTTTACGCAGCAACAAAGCGGATTTGGTGTTTTTATTTATTTCTTCAGCACTCGAGACAAAAAGGAAAGTCTAATTTATGCTTCAACATTATGGTGAAATCGACATTTCTCGGTGATTTTCCAGATACAGTATTATATCGAATTCCAATTTCTTTCAACCCCAGCGACCGAAAGCAGCCGAGAATAAAATATCAGAGCAGTGAATTTGAATAAATTGAAGGTCAGTTATATACAGTGCTACAGTGACATGAAGTGAGTGTTTTATGACTTCGCTTTGTGCCAGATTCACTGCCATGAATACAGCGCTACAGTGAACTGCAGTGAAGTGTTTGATAACACACTTTCGTGCAAGATTCACTGCCATTACATTGACACACGATACAATAAAACTCTGCTCAATTTTTTCGTAAACATCACTGCTTCCGTCCTAGAACGGGCAAACAAGCTGGTACATATCTAGTTGTGGTTATTTTTTTCAGCCACCGTTTTTGACAAATGCGTTGAGCTGCGTTTTGTTCGGGTTGTTGTTTTAGTTTGATACAAACGACGGCTGCGGCATTTGGCACCGCGATTGCCCGAGTCTCGACCGACATCGTGGCCTCGGCAGCGGCAGCAGTGGAGCGAGCAAAGCACCGCGTGGTGGTCGCGCGCTGCGAGACGGGCGGCCGCGTGATTGACGTCCTCTGCCAAAGCCGTGGGGGGCGGTGGTGGGATCTTTGTTGTTTTGATGTCGCTGTGAAGCGCGCAGGGAGAGAGAGAGAGTGAGAGAGCGAGCGAGAGAGCGAAAGCTCCCAGGCAATCCGCTGTATTGCATCGCGCGGTCGCAGATCTCTCTGAGCGCCTGTCACGGGCGTTGCGAGCGCGCGTGCGTGTCCGCGCGTGTCCGTGTGTCTGTCCGTTGTTGCTGTTGTTGTTGTTTAAGTTTTTTTTAGTGGGGAGCGGGAGTGTAGTGGTTATTAGCGCGCTGCGCTATACGAGGCTGCCGAGGCGGGTTCGATTCCCGCTCACGATCAACACCGGTGACGATTTTTCTGAACCGGTAACCTCGGCCTCCCCTAGGTCGACTCGGCCTCAAATGAGTACCTGGTGCGATGTGTAACATCGTCACTGGGGAGACAGAGGCGGCCGGGCGTGGTGTTGGCCACCCACCCCCTCCTGTACCGTGCCAGACTTTACAGGTGCTCGCTAACAGCACTGTTCCCAACAGTTGTTAAGGCTATACGGGAATCTTTATATCTGTGTGTCTGTCGGTTGTTAAGTTGTTTTTAGTGGGGAGCGGTAGTGTAGTGGTCATTAGCGCGCTGCGCTACGAATAACCCGGCGGGACCCGAATTCGATTCCCGCTCACGGCCACCAAAAACACCAGTGACGATTATCTGAACCGGCATTGGACCTCCAACAGATCGGCTCGGCCTCAAATGAGTACCTGGTGCTGTGTGTCAACATCGCCACTGTGGAGACAAAGGCGGTCGGGCGTGTTACTGGTCACCCCCCCCCCTCGTGTTCACTGCCGTCCTTCATCGGGTGTTCACAAACACCACTTGCCTCAACTGTCTCTCAAAGACGATACGGGGGTGGGGACTCCGTTGTCTTTGTGTATGCACGAGCGGGCTGTTCGCGTGCTGCTGTGAGTAAATCAACAGCCGTCAGGGCGCAGGAAGAAACGGTTCAGATATTGGCCGCTGGAGTTTAGCCCTCGGCCCCGGCCGGCGTCGAACTCAGGTTAACGGGGGCTCGCAGCGCAGCGCGCAACCAACGCACTGCTATTCACCGCTGCCCCCCCCCCCCCCCACAAATATAAACAAGTAAACCCGTAAAAACAAAGTTTTTCACTATAAATCCTTTATATGCGTGCATCGGGATCCTCTCGTCCTCTGGCTTGAGATGGCTGCCACCTATGGGTCAGATGATTGTCTGGCAGCATTAAACAATTGATAATTAAATATTTAAAAAAATTCCTAAACAGTGTAAAATTTTGGAAAAATTTTTCACGAAAATGCATTGTCATGCACAACGAGTCTGTGTGCAAAATGTCAGCTCGATTGGATCACGGGAAGTGGGTTAAAAAACGACCGAAAGATTTGCACGGTCCTAAGCAAGCAAGCGAACTTAATATAAGGATTTAAAAAATCCGTAAAAACAACGTTTTCACTATAAATCCTTTATATGCTGGCGGCTAGAGTCTTCGTCCTCTGGCTTGAGATGGCTGCCACCTATGGGTCAGATGATTGCCTGCCACCATTAACAAGGTAAAAATATTTTTTTTTTCCCTAAAAGTGTAAATTTATTTTTTTTTACGAAAATAAATTGTCACGCACAACGAGTCTGTGTGCAAAATGTCAGCTCGATTGGATCACGGGAAGTGGGTTAAAAAACGACGAAAGATTTGCACGATCGTAAGCGCGCAAGCAAGCAAGCAAGTGAACTTAATATAAAGGATTTAAAAATAGCCACAAATGACCCGTCCCAACCTCGTATTAAATGATGTAAAGTTTACTAGGTTTGTTTTCTCATACTTCCAATTTCCCCCCCCCTGCCGCTCTCATTGACATGCTTATTTCTCTGCCCCCCCCCCCTCTCTCTATATATAATGCCGCATTACAGAGGCGTTGTTTCTCTGTTTGTCTCTCCCCATGCGTGTCTTTCGCTCTGTGTGTCTCTCTCTGTGTCTCTCGCCGTGTGTTTGTCTCTCCCTCTGTGTATATGTCTCTCTCTGTGTGTCTCTCTCACTGAGTCTATCTCTGTGTGTGTCTCGCTCTGTGTGTGTGTCTCTCTCTCTGTGTCTCTCTGTGTCTCTCTCTGTCTCTCTCCGTGTCTGTGTTTGTCTCTCTCTCTCTCTCTGATGCATCTCTTTCGAGCTTGCATTCATTCACACCTGATGACGGTTGCTTGTGTTGCAATCGAAACGTCGTATTATTTATTTTCTTTTCTTACTACGTGACTTTACCGAAAGCACCAAAAAGCAATTCCAGCAGTCAGGAATGCTTCAAATGAAATGTACAGCAAGATGCAATAAATTATATATTCACATACAACCAATATTAACAGAATATCTCGTGTTTAACATCGCTATGCTAATGAGCAATAATAACCCCCCTATTCCCGCATCTAATTTCCCTATAGCTCCCCCGCAGTAAGTTAAATGCATAGAACCATCATCATCATCCATCATCAGCTCTCTCTCTCTCCCGATTGCGTCCTCATAGCACCCCGGTGAAGAGGAATAACACTGGTCAACAACAAAAATTCTGGCCTGGACTTTTGCAGCTGTTTTAGACTAATTTCAGGGTGCTGATTCCAAATCTGATCTCAGATTTGCTCTATCACATCTCATTTTTATGCTATCGGCATACCCCATTTTATTGATTTTACCCGAAATTAACTCTGTCACTTATGATTGCAAGTTGTTGCGAGTCAGTGACTGCTTTAGTGTTAAAATATGGTGCTGTATTTTCAGGATAGTGTGTTTATAATATCATTTTATGTAGATATCCACATTTATTTAATATCTTTCTTCTGCTGTTTTTATTGAAAATGCAATATTTGATATCTCAAAAAACCTGATGTGATAGACAAAAACTGATGCCAGATTTGGAATCAGCACCCCAAAATTACCTAAAACCGTTGGAATACCTTATGCCAAAAAAGGTATGTTGATCATTCAGACTCTGTCTTCTCGACAGACCTGTTCTCCACCTGAGGACGGCTGCTTGCGTTGCGGCCGAAACGTCGTGAGAATTATTTTATTCTGTTTTATTATTTTATTATTTCCATTCTACGTGACTTTACCGAAAGAACCAAGAAAATGTTAATCAGTGTTATCGTTCCCGGGCTCTCCATGCAACGCCACTGTGGAGGGAGCGGTGGCGCAGTGGTTAGCGGCGCTGTGAGCCCGGCTTCTCACAGTCACGCAGTCGCCGGCGCTAACCCCAGAGCGACACCGCTCCGACAGAGTCCACTTCAATCGCTGCTCACAAGCTCACTCGGTCAAATGAAAATATTCCCACCGGTCCCGCACACTCGCACCCTTTGTTAAAATAAATTTAAAATACAAAAAAAACCGCACGACAGATATACACCGCCGCCGTTGTTGTTGTTGTTGTTGTCATTCTGTCGTTCACAACCACTTTAGCTGACAAAACCATACAAATTAATTAATGCAATACAATCACATTCCCCATCCTCCTCCTCCTCCAATAGCCTCACTTAATAATCTCGACGGATCCTTTCAAGAATTCGCGGCATCGCGTCTCGGCGCGCGACTGAGGCAGCATCTCTTAATTGATTTGGCTTTTTTTTTATGAACTTGTAAATAATTCACTTGCAAGGTGGTGGTGGCGTTGGCGTTGGTGGTGGTGGTGGTGGCGCAGTGGTGGTTGTATATAAACGCAACTTAATTAGCAGTCGCATGGCGCGGAGAGAGCGGATGAGTAAATTAGGTTTGTGATACGTGCGCGTATCACTGTGCTGTGTAAATAGATCTCTTGCGTGCAGCGGTTAGCACGCTACACTTGCAACGCACAGGTCACCGATTCGATTCTACGAGTGTAAACAATTCCTTGATCGAATTTGTTGGACCTCGCAGCTTCGCGATCAGCGGTCCATCGGCCTGAAGCTCATCTACCCACTCACTCACTCACCCACCCACCACCCACTCAGTCACCCCCCACGACTTACCCACTCACTCACCCACCCACTCACTCACCACCCACTCACCCATTCACCCACTCACCCACCCACTCAGTCACCCACCCACTCACCCACTCACTCANCCACCCACTCAGTCACCCACCCACCGACTTCACCCACCGACTCACCCACTCACTCACCCACTCACTCACCCACTCACTCACCCACCCACTCAGTCACCCACTCCCCCTCACTCACCCACCCACTCAGTCACCCACCGACTCACCCACCGACTCACCCACTCACTCACCCACTCATCCACCGACTAACCCACTGACTCAACCACCGACTCACCCACCCACTCACTCGTAGCTCGCTGCTTGTAGCCGAGACAACTCCTCATCATCATCATCCTCCTCATCATCATCCTCTTCATCCCCATCCTTCGCAGCAGCAGCAGCGGAGCGAGCAATTGCAGCGCCTCTTCACCTCCTCATGCTCTTATTTCTCCGCGAGCAGATTCAGATTGTTTGATAATAAAATAAACAACCTCCTCAACAACAACAACAAAACCCCCATCACAATCGCGTCTTTTGTTGTCAGGAACCAACGATTTCGGCTAAGAAATGACCGGCCAAAGTGCTGCTGTCTGAACCGCCACTGCGCTGGGCACAATACCAATCCCCCCCTCCTGTGCCTACTCCCGCTCCTTTGACATCGGTAATGATTCCTTCCTTGCCTTCGATAGCCAAGTGCCGTGCCTGTACTCACAACAACAACAGCAGCAGCATCAACAACATCCACGAACCGCCGCTCGCCACTAAGTGGCCGGCGACGTCACGGGTATAAACCTCGAGGTGGTCACGCGAAGTGTCGAGGGCTAACGCGGCTGCTGACGCTGGCAGGAGGTCACGCGACAGACCCAGGCGACGTGGGCGTTTAACGCGCTTTCGCGACCAACGTTGTCCATAATAGAAGGGGTCTTGGGGGAGGTCAGGTCGCAGAAATACAATGCTGGACGACTAAAGTGACCATGCTGACGACGCTTCTGCTGCTACTGATGATGCTGCTGCTGCTTCCCCTGCTGCTGATTTTTCTGCTGCTGCTGCTGCTGATGATGATGATGACGATGCTCTTTGACGATGATGATGATGACGATGCTCTTTGACGATGATGATGACGATGCTCTTTGACGATGATGATGATGACGATGGAGTGTGCAGCTGCTGATGATGACGATGCTCTTACTGATGACGATGATAATGATGACGATGCTCTTTGACGACGACGATGATGATGATGACGATGCTCTTTGACGATGATGATGATGACGATGCTCTTTGACAATGATGATGACGATGATGATGGAGTGTGCAGCTGCTGATGCTGCCCCGTGACCTTGTCGGGAGCAGCTGGATCCTCGGGGAAGGAGGGGCGGGGCGAAGGAGGGGGCGGCAAGAGGGGGGAGAGGTGGGGCGGGGAGGGGGCGTCAAGAGGGGGGAGGGGCGGGGGCGAGGAGGGGGGCGGCAAGAGGGAGGGGGTGGGGAGCGAGGCGGCAAGAGGGGGTGGGGGGAGGGGGCGTCAAGAGGGGAGGGAGGGAGGGGTTGGGATCGGGGAGGGGGCGGCAAGAGGGGGTGGAGGTGGGGCNGGGAGGGGGCTGGGGGGGTGGAGGTGGGGGCGGGAGGGGGCTCAAGAGGGGGGGGTTGGTGTGTGAGGTGGGCGGAAGTGGGGGCGAAGAAACACGAAGACTTCTTCACAATCCTGGCTAATCACCTGTGAAGCTGGTTGCTGTTGTTGTTGTAATTGCTGGCGAAACGCCACGGTTACTCGAAATCGAACTGTTGTGGGTTTGCTCTCCAACACACAACCGGTCTGCTGAAGTAGCAACGAATTGGCACGTTGTGTTGACGTGACGAACCTTACTAATTGGCTGTGCGTCGAGTGGTGGCGGGTTTAGCGACACATTGATACGTACGCGATCTAACCACCACCCCCCTCCAACCCCCCCCCCCCCACTTCATTATATCCGTTCCTTCTCTTCACGTAGGCACCACAAGAAACAGCTTCTTCATTTAGCCAGGAAAACCTCGTCGAGTCTCGAGCCTATTTTGCGGGAGGGTCTTGCCACGTGGGGGTGCTTTGGCAATGGACTCCGCTACGAATGAAAGCCTTCGCGCAGGAGGGAATAAAAAAAAAACTCGGAGATAAACCACCACGCGTACGACCCTGAACGCTCACAACCTCCGCACAATAGATTCTAGAATCCGTTGTCTAGCCTTCTCCTGGAAATCTCAGCAGCCCCATACGCGCACACAAAGACAAAGATAACCCGTGTAGCCTTAACAGACTGTCGGGGCAAGTGCTGTTAGCGAGCATCTATGAAGGCTGTCACGGCACGCGAACGGGTGGCCAGCACCAGGCCCGGCCGCCTTTGTCTCGCTCGTGGCGATGTATTATTCGCTTGCGGCTGAGTCGACCTAGCGGAGGCCCAGGTCCGGTTCAGATAATCGTCACTGGTGTTGGCCGCAAGCGGAAATCAACCTCGTGCGGCGGGGTTCGTAGCGCAGCGCGCTGACCGTTGCACTACCTCCCCACACAAAGGCACGCAAAGATCCCCGTGTCCTTCAGTTGGGGCACACACGATTGACAAAGTCCCCGTATAGCAACATGGGCAACTTAGCGAGCCCTATGAAGGCCGAAGGTACACAANAGGGGTGGGTCCAGCACAGCCCCCGTGTTTCAGGCGATGTTTACCACCGCCCAGGATTAAGGCTGAGTCGACCTTGGCCCAGGCCAGATAATCGTCACTGGTGTTAGCCGTGAGCGAATCGAACTCTCGCGGGTTCATAGCGCAGCGCCTAACCATACCACTCCATACCAGCACATGGCCCACGTGTTTTTTTACCGGCAGATTGCCAACTGACATCAGCTGACAACTCCCTCTGTCGACAAAGTGAACGCGTTTCAAGGAAAGTAACAGGCTAAACTAACCACTGNCCAAGATTAACCGGGTTAGGGCCCAGGCCAGAGTATAGCCGGGGGATAAATCCTCGGCTAAACTATACGGGTTTAAACTAGACCTGGGCAGACCATACCACTCCAGGAGAATATGCCCCAAAAGTAGTAATGTCATACAGATAACAGCTGACAACGAACTTCAATCGATATTTTAGCGTAGGAAGTAAGAATCTCTGGATCAAAAAATAGGGTTAGGNTTATTATAATTTTTCTGGGAACAATCAAGTCTATGCCGTTTTAATGTTGGAAAAATGTCTAAAATGTGTTTCGCTACCTTACTCATGGGGTATTTGGCCGACCCAGGACATAATTTGGTAGCCATAACATACCCTAGAGTAAAAAACGGTAATATACCGGGTATAATCTAGCCTAGCCGTACCGGCCGCAAACGGGTTGCTTACCCGTACCCGTACCCGGCCGCACCAGGGTCGCAAATGGGTACCCGTACCCTACCCGACCTCTGACCCCGGGTATACTACGGCCTGTTACATCGGGACGCTTCGCCAGCGAGCTTCCACGCTCGACTTTATTTTGTTTCACCGGGCGACGACTCGGGAAACTCGGATGTAGTCTCAGGTGTAAGAGTGAGCAGAGTGAGTGAGAGGGTGAGTGGGTGGGCGATTGAGTGGATGAGTTGGTCAGTGAAGAGATGTCGAGAGAGAGAGGGGAGAGACAGACAGAGGATATGAAGAAAGAAGATTAATAAAGGAGATGGGGTCGGGCAGTTCACTTAGAAGTTTCCGCCAGCTGGCAGCTCGGCAGGGGGCGCGAAGGGGGAGGTTGCGAATTCGGTGGTGGTGGTGCAGGTGGTGGTGGAGGGTGGGTGGTGGTGGTGGTGCAGGTGGTGGGTGGTGTGGTGGTGTGTGGTGCAGTGGGTGGTGGTGGTGGTGGTGGTGGTGCAGGTGGTGGAGGTGTTGGAGGTGGTGGAGGGTGGGTGGTGGTGGTGGTGCAGGTGGTGGAGGGTGGTGATGGTGGTGGTGGTGGAGGGTGGTGGTGGTGTGATGGTGCAGGTGGTGGAGGTGGTGGAGGGTGGGTGGTGGTGGTGGTGCAGGGTGGGTNGTGGTGTGTGTGGTGGAGGGTGGGTGGTGGTGGTGGTGATGATCGTAGTGGTGTTTTATGTGTATGTAATCATTAGTGTTGATGGTGAGTGATGTGTGTGTGATATATACTGAGCGTTGTGGTGGTGCTGCTGCGTGTATGACGATGAGTGGTGTGGTGGTGTTGGTGTTTGCGACGTTAATAATAACGAGCGTGGCGGTGGTGTGTGTATGATAATGAGAGTAGTGGTGTGTTGTGTGTGTCTGATAATGAGAGTGGTGGCTGTAGTGGTGGTGGTAGTGGTGTGTGTATGATAATGAGAGTAGTGGTGTGTTGTATGTGTCTGATAATGAGAGTGGTGGTAGTGGTATGTGTGTCTGATAATGAGAGTGGTGGCTGTAGTGGTGTGGTAGTGGTGTGTGTCTAATAATGAGAGTGGTGGTAGTGTTGTGTGTGTATGATAATGAGAGTGGGGCTGTAGTGGTGGTGGTGTGTGTGTATGATGAGTGGTGGTAGTGTTGTGTGTGTCTAATCATGAGAGTGGTGGTAGTGTTGTGTGTGTATGATAATGAGAGTGGGGGCTGTAGTGGTGGTGGTGTGTGTGTATAATGAGTGGTGGTAGTGTTGTGTGTGTCTAATAATGAGAGTGGTGGTAGTGTTGTGTGTCTAATAATGAGATGGTGGCTGTAGTGGTGGTGGTGTGTGTGTGTATGATAATGAGAGTGGTGTAGTGTTGTGTGTCTAATAATGAGAGTGGTGGCTGTAGTGGTGGTGGTGTGTGTGTATGATAATGAGAGTGGTGGCTGTAGTGGTGGTGGTGTGTGTGTATGATGAGTGGTGGTAGTGTTGTGTGTGCATGTAATGAGAGTGGTAGTTGTGGTGGTGGTGTGTATGATGAGTGGTGGTGGTTAAAACTGAGACGTTCGGGCACGTGTCGGCAGAGGGGTTAGACTTGAGATGAGAATTGATACTGGACATGACAACTTTTTTTATTTTAAAAATCCCCTGTAGATCCTGAACAGACTTTTGGGGCAAGTGCAGTTAGCGAGTAGCAACCCGTGAGAAGAACAGACCACACAGCATATAACGACGCAACGCGCCGTTCGACAAAATGCGAGTGAGAGACATCACAGCGATGCACTCCGCTCCTCCTGACGCCGCTATAAGGCGGGTAGGGTGGCCAAGCATCACGCCCGACCGCCTTTGTCTCCCCAGTGGCGACGTCCACACGCCGCACAGAGCTAGAGCCAGACCCATGCACAGACAAAGACAAAGATCCCCCGTATAGCCTTAACAGACTGTAGGGGCAAGTGCTGTTAGCGAGCACCTATAAAGGCCGGAACGGTACACGAGGGGGTAGGTGGCCAGCACCACGCCCGACCGCCTTTGTCTCCCCAGTGGCGATGTTTACACACCGCACCAGGTACTCATTTAAGGCTGAGTCGACCTAGGGATGCCCAGGACCGGTTCAGATAATCGTCACTGGTGTTAGCCGTGAGCGGGAATGCACAGACACACACACACACAGAGATAGCCTCGCCCCGGGTCACCACCTCCGACCCAGTCTTTGTTTAGACATAAAGGGCCACTCTTTCCCTCCCGCAGTGAGCTCCATTGATCGCGCTGTTGTTTAATTTCTCCTTTAATCCCCTCCCGTGTTCTTCGTCAATGAGCCGCCGATGCCTTCACCCCGACACTTGACCCCCACCCGCAGTTAATTTTAGGACTCAGTAACGAAGCGGACAGCAGCAGCGTCTCATGCTTAGATCCATAGCTGGGTCTGCACGGAAGTCTGTGGAGTCTATGCGTCTCTATGGAAGTATGTGTGAAGGGCTGTGGTCTGTACGGAAGTCTGTGGAGTCTGTATGAAGGTCTATGGGTCTCTATGTAAGTCTATGGGTCTCTATGGAAGTCTATGGGCCTCTATGGAAGTCTGTGTGTATGTGTGAAGGTCTATGGGTCTGTATGAAGGTCTATGGGTCTCTATGTAAGTCTATGGGTCTCTATGTAAGTCTATGGGTCTCTATGGAAGTCTGTGTGTATGTGTGAATGGCTGTGGGTTGTATGTAAGTCTATGGGTCTGTGTGGAGGTATGTGAATCTCTATGGAAGTCTATGGGTCTCTATGGAAGTCCATGGGTCTGTGTGGAGTCTATGGGTCTGTATGTAAGTCTATGGGTCTGTATGGAAGTCTATGGGTCTCTATGGATGTCTATGGGTCTCTATGGAAGTCTATGGTCTCTATGGAAGTCTGTGTGTATGTGTGAAGGTCTATGGGTCTGTATGGAAGTCTATGGGTCTCTATAGAAGTCTATGGGTCTCTTTGGATGTCTACGGGTCTGCTACTGCCTCCTCGCCCGTCTGAGTTCCTGTTCTCGCCTCCGACTCGCTCTCTCTCTCTCTCTGCGAGAGCGAGCGGTGTTCCGAGTTGAAGTTGTTGTAATTTATTACTTCAACAGAATGAGTAACGGATAGGACCTGCGCTTGCCAATCGTGAATTCTGTTCACCCCCCTCTCCCTCAATCCCCCCCCCCTCCCACCCCTCCCACCCCTTCTCCCCCGCCATCCCTCCACGGACCCACGTGCACCCCTTCCATAACACGAAGTCGCGAAACCCCTCGAAGCCATTTGCACATTGCTGGTGTGAAAAGGGTCTCTTGTGTAGCGAGGCACCCCCTGCAGAGGTAAGGTGGGGAGGGGAGGGTTGGGTTGAGGAAGGGGGTCAAGGGTGGGGGGGGGGTGGTTCTGGGTGGGGTGTTTTGTGCGAATCGAGGGTGGTGTGGAGCTTTAGCCCGACAGAGAATTATCAATCTCCACCACCACCACACCACCACCATCACCGCCCGATTACACGCGGGATTTGTGCTGATAGCTTTTAATTACTCTGTTTGTTTGTAACGCTACACTCTGACTAATTTTAATATGTACCGCTGGTTATCATCATCATTATTATTATCCTTTCATCGTGACCGTATTCTCCGAATAGAAGACGCTCCGTGTTGTTCTGATCGCCAGGAGGGTTCCTTGGCCGATCTTCTCGTTGTTTTGCATCGTCTTGCTAGAGACCTCTTCTCCCCCCCCCCCGCTCATCCCGTTGCACTTAAACTTTTATGAGTCACCTCAGCCGTGCACCTAGCCTGGCACGAGCGCTGTGGTGAGGTCATCCAATTCGTGCGTATATATATAAAGCCACTCAAAGACGCTCGCAACACGGACAGGCAAACGCATTCACGACACCTCCTTGGATTTAAAGCTTTCGTGACTGCAGGGATTCATCTTCTTGAATTTGCATATTCCTTTGTCAAGGCGCTCTTCCCCCTCCAACCCAGCTTAAATATACTCTGCAAAGCTGGTGGTGTTCATTCAGACGCTGTCTTTCTGACAGACCTGTTCTTCACCTGAGGACGGCTGCTTGCGTTGTGGCCGAAACGTCGTGAAAATTATTTTATCATGTTTTAATTTTTTCATAGTTTTTTATTTCCATTCTACGTGACTTTACCGAAAGAACCAAGAAGATGACACCTCCTTGCTCCAGATCTCACCTTTCCCAAAACCATTCCCTCCCCCCCCCTCCCCCTCACTGCTCCCCACGACCCCCCGCGACGTCTGATAATGGGGGGCGGCAGCCGCTGACACGGTCCAATTCGGTCGCTGAATTTGCAGCTCCGATGCGCGGCGAGTGAAGCGAGGCGTTGGGGCGGGCGGGCGGACGGCTGCTGCTGTTCCACGCGCACAGAGACGCGGGCACTCACGCGCGCGTGCCCACGTGAGTGAACATCGCCGCTAGGGAGACAAAGGCGGGCCGGAGTTGGTGTTGGCCACCCACCCCTCTCGCGTGCCGTGCCGATCTTCATAGGTGCTTGCTGACAGCACAGCCCCGAAAGTACGTGAAAGCGATACGTGGGATGTTTTTCNTTGTGTGTGTATTAAGGCTAGACGGGGGATCTTTGCCTTGTGTGTGTGTGGGGAACTGTGGCACAGTGGTTAGCTCATTACGCTATCAAGGCTGCAAAGCCCGGTTCGATTCCCGCTCCCGGCCAACATCAGTGACAAATATCTGAACCGATGTTCTCCCCTATATCCCTCCCCCACGTCGAATCAGCCTTAACAATGAGTACCTGGTGCTGTGTGTAAGTGCCACCATTGGGGAGACACCACGCCATTGTGTGCCCTGTGGCCCAGCCTTAATAGGTGCTCGCGAACAGCGCTTTGCCCCAAACAGTCTCTGAAAGGCTACACGGAACGATCTTTCGTGTCTGTCGCATCTGTGAGTGTGCGGAGCGGTGGCGCAGTGCCTAGCGCGCTGCTCACAGTCACACACAAACAACAACAACCGCCATTCGCCACTAAGTGGCGGTGACGTCACCACGACGCTTGTGCCAGGCCAAGTACACCTTGCGGCCACGTGAAGTGTCGAACGCCCGCTGGCAGGAGGTCACGGGGCAGACCCAGGTGCCACGGGTCGACTGACCGAGATGACCGAGATGACTGGCTGATGCACCACCTGTGCCCCCTACTGTACCAACTTGCTGTGCTTTAGCACCCGGCGCTCCGCGTTGTTGTGAGCGTCGCTCCTCCGCCCTCCGTTGTTGTTGGAGGGCGACTGCCTCCAACTGCCCAGTAGCGTCATTCACGAGCCTCCTCCACAGAGGCCGATCTTGACACCGCTGGTACCAGTCATCGGCAAGTCCACTCACTCCACGTCCTCCTGTACCACACCACTCCATCTCTTCTCTAGCCCGTGCCGCGCCCGTTTAGCCCCCTCGATCCGGCCGAACAAAAGCTGTTTAGGCATGCGGTGGCTGAGCACAAAGACAACAATGACAGCAACAACAGCGACGGTGGTGTATCCGTCTCGTGCTTTTTTTTTACCAAAGGGTGCGAGTGTGCGGGATCGGTGGGGAATGTTTTAACTTGACCGAGTGAGCGTGCGAGCAGCGATTGACGTGGACTCTGTCGGAGCGGTGTCGCTCTGGGGTTAGCGCCGGCGAACTGCTCGTTCGGCGTGCGGACGAAGCTCGAACCCCACCCGTGTCGTCTGCGTGGACTGTGAGAAGCCGGGCTCACAGCGCGGCGCCGCTAACCACTGCGCCACCGCTCCCTCCACCGTGGCGTTGCATGAGAGCCCGGGTACGATTATTCTTATTCACCGGGGGTGCTGCGAGGACGCAATCGGAGAAGAGAGAGAGCTGAGAATGGATGATGATGATGGTTCTATGCATTTAACTTACTGCGGGGAGCTATAGGGAAATTAGATGCGGGAATAGGGGGTTATTATTGCACATTACCATTGGTTTTTTTTAAGACGAGATAAAATATGTTAATATTTGGTTGTATTTGAATTTATAATGTAATGTCATTAAAGTCCCGATTTTAAATCGGCACTGTATGAATACATCCTGGCTTCGTTCTTATGCATCTCAGGACATTTTCTGAAGAGGGAAACGTAAATTTGCTCAATCAAATGGGTGCCTCTATGCGTCTATCCGTCTCTATGCGTGTGTACGTCTGTGCGTCTCTACGCGTGTGTGCGTCTCTGTGCATGTGTGCGTCTGTGCGTCTCGATGCGTGTGTGCGTCTCTACGTATGTGTGCGTCTGTGCGTCTCTGTGCGTGTGTGCGTCTGTGCGTTTCTATATATGTCATGTAGCCCGCATGCCCAGCCACCGCATGGCTACACAGATTTTGTTCGGCCGGATCGAGGGGGCTAAACGGGCGCGGCACGGGCTAGAGAAGAGATGGAGTGATGTGGTACAGGAGGACGTGGAGCTGAGTGGACTTGCCGATGACTGGTACCAGCGATGTCAAGATCGGCCTCAGTGGAGGAGGCTCGTGAAGGACGCTACTGGGCAGTTGGAGGCAATCGCCCTCCAACAACAACGGAGGGCGGAGGAGCGACGCTCACAACCACGAGCGGAGCGCCTGGTGGCTAAAGCACAGCAAGTTGGTACAGTAGGGGGCACAGGTGGTGCATCAGCCAGTCATCTCGGTCATCTCAGTCAGTCGACCCGTGGCACCTGCTGGGTCTGCCCCGTGACCTCTGCCAGCGGGCGTTCGACACTTCACGTGGCCTGAAGGTGCACATGGCCTGGCACAAGCGTCGTGGTTACGTCACCGCCACTTAGTGGCGAATAGCGGTTGTTGTTGTGTGGGGAACGGTAGTGTAGCGGTTAGCGCGCTGCGCTATGAACCTGGCACCTTCATAGGTGCTCGCTAACAGCACTTGCCCAAACAGTCTGTTAAGGCTATTCGAGTGGTGTTTCTTGGCACGCGTGCGTCTCTGTATCTGTCTCTGTCTTCGTATCCGCGCGTGCGTGTCTTTCCCCGTGTGCTACGGCTTCCTCCGAGCCTGTATAAACATCGTTAATTGGCTGAAACACATCTTAACACACCATAGAGAGAAAGAGGACGGCAGAGCTTGGACACAGCTATTGGCAGCATGGGCTCACCGCGTGAATGGTGACAGACACCATATTTGCGCGAACGACCTCGCCTCTGCTCGACAGAATATGAACAAACAAAAACCGAAACTGGAGAGTGATTTTTTGTGGCGCTATAAGAACCGAGCGATGCGAGGTGAATGGGACCTTGGGTGCGTAAAACAATTCGCGGATCAGCGTTCCGGACTTTTCCGAACGCTGCTGTGGCTTCGGAGATGTTATCCGTCTCGCCTGGTATGCAGGAGGAGGTCGTGGGTTCGATCCCGACCCTGACGCCTGCTGCTGCTGTATATTTGGAGTTGGCGTGTGTGTGCGTATCACGCTCTCTCTCTGTCTCTCTCATTCGCGGTGGTGTGGACTTTCTCTGGGTCCTCCGGGTTTTTAAATCCTTTATATTAAGTTCACTTGCTTGCTTGCACGCTTATGACCGTGCAAATCTTTCGGTCGTTTTTAACCCACTTCCCGTGATCCAATCGAGCTGACATTTTGCACACAAACTCGTTGTGCGTGACAATTTATTTTCGTGAAATTTTTTTCCAAAATGTTACACTTTTTAGGAAAAAATAAATTATATTTAATTACCAATTGCTTAATGGTGGCAAGCAATCATCTGACCCATAGGTGGCAGCCATCAAGCCATAGGACGAGAGGACTCTAGCCGCCACGCATATAAAGGATTTATAGTGAAAAACTTTGTTTTTACGGGTTAATTTTTTTCGCTCCACATTCAGAAACACTCATTTGGAGTATTAGGCCGCTTTAAATGTCCACGTGACAAGCCACTTTGTTGAGCTATCATTTGTGGCCACGTCGCTTCTGAAAAAGAACTACACAGCTCAGTGGGCCTTACCTGAAAAAAAAACAGTTTAGTTTATAGTTTTGTTTAAATGGAATACTGTATCGACGTTTCCCCCCCCCACCCTCAATTCACACCACAACCACAGCCACCTTCTCACACTTTCGCCACCATCATCATTATCACCACCGCCACCACCAACCTCCCTTCTCTGTCACTTAGTAAAATACACTGAGAGGGGGGTGATGTGTGGTGGGTTAGGGGTTTGAGGGGGGGGCAGGGGGGGACGAGGGAGGGGGAGAGAGGGGGATGCTGGTCCTGTGGAGGGACACGTGCCTGGCATCTGCTGCACAATTGGCGTTGACTGTGAAGTCTCCCCTGATGATGACGATGATTTCCCGCACCACCGATTGGCACGCTTGGCTACGTACGGTGCGAAAAAGGTCAAACAGCATGGTGATGGCGATGGGTAGGATGATGACGACGACGATGACGGCTGCTTATGACCGAGTTAGTTGAATTGTAATTCGTTGTATCCGCGGGACATTGTTGGCAGTTTCAAATTGATCAACAGACCTGTTCTTCACCTGAGGACGATGCTTGCGTTGTGGCCGAAACGTCGTGAGAATTATTTATTATGTTTAACACGTAGGCTTTCGCGACCAATGTTATTCATAATCAACGTTTTTGGGTTTAGATCGCGTTATTTATAAATGTGTCGTAACCCTCCACCACCGACACGGCCAATCAGTAAAAATGTGCACNTTGACAAAGACAAATAGTTCACTGCTTTAGCCCACCGGTGTGTTGAAGCCACAACATTTACAATTTGAGTACGACGTTTCGGTGCTGGTAATTGCAACCACCAGGGCAACTTNGCNGNATGGTGGTATGATGTACGTCACTNCNTNCTTATATAAGAACGACGCAAAGCTCACCATTGCAATTGCCCGTGAGGTTGCAATTACCAGCGAAACGTCGTACTCAAATTGTAAATGTTGTGGCTTCAACACCCGGTGGGCCAAAGCAGTGAACTATTTGTCTTTGTCAACGTGACACTTTTTACTGATTGGCCGTGTCGGGTGGTGGAGGGTTACGACACATTTATAAAGGATATGAACCCAAAAACGTTGTTATGAATAATTATGTTATTATGTTTTATTTGTATTATTTTATTATTTCCCTACGTGACTTTACCGAAAGAACCAAATTGAAGGAGAATAAGATTTACCCACACGTCCTTGTGGCAAAACATGCGAACAACATGGTCTGTCNATNGTCTTTGTATGGTGGANTCCGCGTGATGCAAGTGCACCACACCAAGACAAAGATCCCCCGTGTAGCCTTAGTAGACTGTTGGAGCAAGTGCTGTTAGCGAGCACACCACACGAAGGCCGACAATACCGACACCAAACAAGTGGTGGATGCTACAAGACATCAATACCAGTTGAAAGGGTAAAAACCTATTACAATATTTTGCCATGGTAAAGGAGATGTCTCATAGTGAAATGCTTACCCCGAGCTCTCAATACTCTGATAGTGCGCTGTCTTTGAGTTGACGCCTTTGGCGATGTCACACATAGATAGGCTCTAAGAAAAGCTGTCTCGGGTGTGGACAATCAACTTCAAGGACAGTGCATACCATTATCATCATCAGAGTTGTTACTTTTTGTTTGCATTTTGACTGCTTGTGTTGTGGTTTTGCAAACAGATCCCTTGTATAAACGTGTCAGTTTTTGTACCAGTTGAAAGGGTAAAAACCTATTACTATAAGTGTTGGATGGGCGGGGGTGTGATCTGACCTACGCCCGACCGCCTTGTCTCCCCCGGTGCTGAGTTTACAAATCCCGCCACAGTTAACTTGGCGTACGAGCATTTTTCAATGTCTCGCCGCGCTGGCGAAATGTTAACTGCCTCGCTTGCTACACCGGAGATCGTGGTTCGATCTCACCTCGGACGCCTGCTGCTGTATATTGAGGTTGCAGGTCTCTCTCTCTCTCCCGTGGTCGCGTGGATATTTATCGGGTCCTCCCGTTTTCCCCCTCCACATTTAGAAATCAAGTGCGCGTCTAGAGCATTTGGCTGCTATAAATGTCAACGTGATGAGCCACTTCGCCGAGCTATCGTTCGTGGCCAGGTCGCTTCTGACAAAAGAGTGGTTCAGTGGGCCATGTCTTGGTAAGATAAAAAATATATAGTTTATAGGTTAGTGTTAGTTTCCAAGGATTGCCACCACATGATATTTGGCGTCGCGATTGAGAATGCAAACCCAGTGCCCCGCTGTAGACGTGGGGATAGCTCCCACTCCACAGACAATCGATACGTATCGACTCCCACTTCAGATACTCGATACGTATCGGCTCCTACTCCACAGGTACTCGATACGTATTGGCTCCCACTCCACAGACAATCGATACGTATCGGCTCCCACTCCACAAGTACTCGATACGTATCGGCTCCCACTCCACAGGCAATCGATACGTATCGGCTCCCACTCCTCGGACAATCGATACGTATCGGCTCCACTGCACAGACAATCGATACGTATCGGCTCCCACTCCACGGGTACTCGATATGTATCGGCTCCCACTCCACAGGTAATCGATACGTATCGGCTCCCACTCCACAAGTAATCGATACGTATCGGCTCCCACTCCACATAATCGATACGTATCGGCTCCTACTCCACAGACAATCGATACGTATCGGCTCCCACTCCACAGGCAATCGATACGTATCGGCTCCCACTACACAGACAATCGATACGTATCGGCTCCTACTCCACAGACAATCGATACGTATCGGCTCCCACTCCACAGGCAATCGATACGTATCGGCTCCCACTTCACAGTTACTCGACACGTATCGGCTCCCACTCCACAGGTAATCAATACGTATCGGCTCCTACTGCACAGGTAATCGATACGTATCGGCTCCCACTCCACAGACAATCAATACATATCGGCTCCCACTCCACAGGTACTCGATACGTATCGACTCCCACACCACAGACAATCGATACGTATCGGCTCCCACTGCACAAGTACTCGATACGTATCGACTCCCACTGCACAGGTAATCGATACGTATCGGCTCCGACTTGCTGTACCGCCATCTCGAGGGTAGCCCCGCGTATCTGTGAGTCATCGGCGTCAGGTGACCCGCCCTGCACCTCCCTCCTCCTCCCCTCCCGCACCCCTCCCCTCACCACCCCTCCGCATCTCCAATTAGTGCTCGGCGCAAATCAATATACCCGCCTCACCCGCCCGCTATGCGCACAGGCCGACATCATTTCATTGGCTTTGCTGTAATTACTAATTAGCCACTTAACCAATTACCGAATTACAGAGGGACACTGGGAACCCGTAAGCACCCTGCCTCGATCTCTCTCCGTCCCTCTCCCTCGCTCTCTCTCTCCACGCTCTCTCTTTTCTCGCTCTATATTATCGCCTCTCTCCTCGCTCTCCACTCTCTCCGTTCTCTTACCTCCCTCTCTGTCCTGCACCGGTCTTCTCTCTTGCATACTCCCCCTCCCCCAACCTCACTTCCCTCCTCCCTCTCCCCACGCTCTCCCACGCTCTCTCCCCACGNTCTCTCCCCACGCTCTCCCACGCTCTCCCACGCTCTCTCCCACACTCTCTTCCTTCCTTCCACCATCTCTCAATAACACTGGTGAACACACTTTTCTAGCATAAGGTATTCCAACGGTCTTAAGGTAATTTTGGGGTGCTGATTCCAAATCTGGCATCAGTTTTTGTCTATCACATCAGGTTTTTGAGATATAAAATATTGCATTTTCAATAAAAACTGCAGAATTTTTTTTTATAAATGTGGATATCTACATAAAATGATATTTTAAACACACTATGTTAAAAATACAGCACCATATTTTAACACTAAAGCAGTCACTGACTCGCAACAACTTGCAATCATAAGTGACAGAGTTAATTTCGGGTAAAATCAATGAAAATGGGGTATGCCGATAGCATAAAAATGAGATGTGATATAGCAAATCTGAGATCATATTTGGAATCAGCTCCCTGAAATTAGTCTAAAACAGCTGCAAAAGTCCAGGCCAGAAAAAATGGGTTTTTTTTTTACCAGTGTAATCGGCCATTCTTAATTCACTGCAGGATGAAAGCCTCCGCTCCGNTCCGTCGCCATCCTAACCCGAATCTCACGATGTAACACTCCACGTAGCAATATGTCCACGAGCTGATTTCGCGTGCTCTCTCTCTCTCCTCTCCCTACTTTGGCTGACACTCCGTCCTTCGGCTCGACCACTTGGCCATCGATCATTCTCAGCCATGACGTGCCCTGCCAAAGCCTATAAACTTTAGATTTGAAGCTTTCGTGACTGCAAGGATTCATACTCTTAGGNTTTTTCGGTAAAGTCAGTAGGTAAAAAAAATNATTTTTTAAAAAGTAATAATAGAAATAAATAAAATAATAATCACGACGAAACGTCGTGATTTATATTTATTTATATTATTTTTAATTTTTTTTTTACCTACGTGCCTATAAACTTTCTTCACAATCACTATGATGTCTCAATAGTATTCATGTCAACTTGTACCGCTGCACCGCCGCCGAATATTATTCATTTCCTCGCCCTCTTTGAAAGGCGCGAGGAGGAACCACAGACGGCTACAACAATTGCCCAACATCTGCGGTCCTCGACATATATGTATGAAGATGCTTTCCTCCAATAATTAATAATGGTGACCGTTTAACACGTGGAATGTGGAGGGAGGATATCGGAGCCACACGCGTGCGCGTTCCGCGTTATAGTCGGCGCGTTCGGCGCTACAACGGGCACATTCCGCGTTCCGCGTTGTGCCACAAGTGTCCGTGCAGAGGAGAGCGACAACGCGTTGCGTGAGCGAGCGTTTTAGCGACGACTCGCCGTATGTATGCGCATGCAATGTAACTCTCTGGTATTCATGTCCGTACGTGGCCTCGAGATATGTGTGTGTGTGGAGGGAGGGAGGGGTGTGATGTATGAATGCATGAAATGTTGACATCAATCACCATCACCTTTTTTTTGCTGGCAAGGTGATGATCTTACAAATGTATAAATAAATATATAAATGGATAAACACGTCAATTTACAATTCACCCCTGCGTGTCACCAACCCGAGTCATAATTCATTATTGTAGATCATTGCACCGTTGCCATGGAGAACAAACCTTGCGTGAGAGGCTTCCATCCAGCGGTGGATCGATCATGGCTGGTTTCTTTTTTCTTCAAATTATCATTTACGTCTTCATCGACGAGAGCCATGGGCTGAGTGCCTGGACCCCTTTTCAGGAGGGTCCTGCCGCCAGCTACATTGAGGCCTTATTTTCATTATTTAAGATGTTTTTTAGACGTACTCTTAGGTTTTTTCGGTTTTTTCGGAAAAAAACTAAGAGTATGAATCCTTGCAGTCACGAAAGCTTCAAATCTAGAATTTTTCAGACAAATTGACGATACGTTGTGTTTATGATACACGTGGGAAGGACGTAGTGGTGGTGGTGGTGGTGGGGTGAAGGAAAACGCAGCACCCGAAGAAAACCCACGCCTTGCGCAAGGCGGCAACACTCCATCCCCCGGACAGATGGGCACAGATGGAGATCAGTCCCTTGATTCGTCACGATGGCCGTGGTGGTGATTGGTTGATGTTAATGACGGGGAATTTTCGAGGGGGGGAGGGAGATCGTGTCGCCCTGCGTGTCATGCCGTGTGCGTCATCATCACTAGAAGCTGCTATGGTCTATCAACTGCTGGATGGATGTCACTCCGAATTGAGGTCACCCTGATTGAACATTCGTTTCCATTCACGCGTGAATCGGTGACGCATCACGTGACGAGACGCCGTCTGGATTTATGGTTGGAATGTTTTTTTCCCACAGGGAATGGAGATAGACAAGAGACGTCAACACACACACAGAGACATGGGCACACAGACATAGCCACACAGACATAGCCACACAGACATAGCCACACAGACATAGCCACACAGACATAGGCACACAGACATAGCCACACAGACATAGCCACACAGACATAGCCACACAGACATGGACCCGCACCTCCGATTAGCACGATTGGCTACGTACGGTGCGAAAGCAATACAAGCTACATACAAAGAAAAAAGATCCCCATATAGCCTTAACAGACTGTAGGGCAAGTGCTGTTAGCGAGAACCTATGAAGGCCAGAACGCTACACGAGGGGTGGGTGGCCAGCACCACGCCCGACCGCCTTTGTCTCCCTAGTGGCAATGTTTACACACCGCACCAGGTACTCATTTAAGGCTGAGTCGACCTAGGGGAGGCCCGGGACCGGTTCAGATAATCGTCACTGGGTGTTGGCCGTGAGCGGGAATCGATCTCGTGTCGCCGGGTTCATAGCGCAGCGTAGCGCTAACCGCTACACTATCGCTCCCCACATACATACACACACAGACATGGACACACACACACGTGCGTGAGTGAGTGGGGCTGTTGTTGTTGTTGAGGCGATGCGTCGGTCTCCGTGATGGGCCGGGGTCACGGCGCGAGGCGCGCGGCGTCTCTGCTCGTTAGAGTCAACCACGTGCTCCGGCAAAGGCAAAGATCCCCCGTATAGCCTATAACGGACCGTTGGGGCAAATGCTGTGAACGAGGAGCACATTTTGGAAGGCTGGAACGGCACACGAGGGGGTGAATGAACAGAACCACGCCCGACCGCCTTTGTCTCCCAGTGGCAATGTTTACCACACTGCACCAGGTACTCGTTTGAAGCTGAGTCGACCTAGGGAAGTCCAGGACCGGGTTTAAATAATCGTCTCCGGTGTTGGCCGTGAGCGGGAATCGATCTCTGATCGCCGGGTTCGTAGCGCCCTCCCACACACGTGGAGAGAGCGAGGAAGAAAACAAAACGTTTTAACGATTTGTTATTTACTTTTTTGTCCAGAATTGACCGAGCCACAATGATAGTTCAACCAAGTGGCNGATCATCGCGTGGACATTTATAGCAACCAAATACTCTAACGCGCGTTGATTCTAACTGCGGAGGAAAAACTAGAGGGCTCAGAGAAAATGCCACGCGACTACGGGGAGACAGGGCACACCACGACCTCCTGTACACCAGGCGAGGTAGTCAACATCTTATAGCCACCGTGATGAGAGAGTGAGACACGCAAACTCCAAATATACAGCAGCGGGGGTCGGATCGAACACACGACCTCCTGTATACCAGGCGAGGAGTTAACATCTCATAGCCACCGTGATGATGATGAGAGTGAGACACGCAAACTCCAAATATACAGCAGGCGTCAGGGTCGGGATCGAACACACGACCTCCTGTACACCAGGCGAGGGAGTTAACATCTAGCCACCGTGATGATGAGAGTGAGACACGCAAACTCCAAATATACAGCAGCAGGCGTCAGGGTCGGGATCGAACACACGACCTCCTGTACACCAGGCGAGGTAGTTAACATCTCATAGCCACTGTATGATGATGAGAGTGAGACACGCAAACTCAAATATACAGCAGGCGTCAGGGTCGGGATCGAACACACGACCTCCTGTACACCAGGCGAGGTACTTAACATCTCATAGCCACCGTGATGATGAGAGTGAGACACGCAAACTCCAAATATACAGCAGGCGTTAGGGTCGGGATTGAACACACGACCTCCTCTACACCAGGCGAGGTAGTTAACATCTAGCCACCGTGATGATGATGGAGTGAGACACGCAAACTCCAAATATACAGCAGGCGTCAGGGTCGGGATCGAACACACGACCTCCTGTATACCAGGGAGGTAGAATATAGCACCGGATGGATGGAGTGGACACGCAAACTCCAAATATACAGCAGGCGTCAGGATCGAACACACGACCTCCTGTATACCAGGCGAGGAGTTAACATCTCATAGCCATGGCGCCCAAGGTGGGGAGAAGGAAGGGGGTCGGGAGGGGATTGTATGGATGAGGGATGGTGGAATGGAGGAATGGATGGAGGGGTTTGGACAAGCACGAACAGGATGGAACACGTGGAGGAGAACAGGAGGAGGGGGAAGAGGCGCGGGAAAGAGAAGGAGGTGGGGGAGAATGANGGAGGGAGGGAGGGAGGGGGGGGGGGGGAGGAGGGAGTTGGACAAGCAAGAGCAGAGAGAAACGTGGATGAGAACGAGGGGGAGAAAGATGATGAGGTGATACAAAAGAGAGACGCAGGGAAGGAGGCGGGAGGGAGGAAGGAGATGGGGGAGCTGTGATACTTGATCTCATCTGACAGCAGCGAGCAGCGTCTCCCCCACCCACCCGCCCTCAGCCCGCCCCTCACCATCCGCTTCCCACCGCGCTGGCGACTGCGGTGATGTTGGGAGTTGTGAGTCTTACGCGTGTTCACTCACCAGCCGCGCTCGCAGGTGCAGCAGAACAACAACACATGCAACCGAGATAACATCAACAACAAAAAGCTCTAGCCAGTGATTACCTGGTTAAAATAATAATAAAAATGCGTTTCTGTTTGTGTCGCCGCCACTCCTGTTGCCGTGTCAGAGGCACTCAGCGCTCGCCACTGAAGACCTGGGTTCAAGTCATGGGTCAGGGTCTGTATCTGTCTCTCTCGGCGTGGTTCATGATGGCCGTGTCAGAGGCACTCAGCCCACACCACTGAGGACCTGGGTTCAAGTCCTGGGTCAGGGTGTGTATCTGTCTCTCTCGGCGTGGTTCATGATGGCCGTGTCAGAGGCACGCAGCGCTCGCTGCTGAGGACCTGAGTTCAAGTCCTGGGTCAGGTTGAGCTCTCTCGGTGTGGTTCATGATGCCGTGTCAGAGGCACGCAGCCACACCACTGAGGACCTGGTTCAAGTCCTGGGTGAGGGTCGAGATCTCTCGGTGTGGTTCATGATGGCCGTGTCAGAGGCACGCAGCCACACCACTGAGGACCTGGTTCAAGTTATGGGTCAGGGTGTGTATCTGTCTCTCTCGGTGTGGTTCATGATGGCCATGTCAGAGGCACTCAGCGCTCGCCACTGAGGACCTGAGTTCAAATCCTGGGTCAGGGTGTGTATCTGTCTCTCTCGGTGTGGTTCATGATGGCCGTGTCAGAGGCACTCAGCGCTCGCCACTGAGGACCTGGGTTCAAGTTATGGGTCAGGGTGTGTATCTGTCTCTCTCGGTGTGGTTCATGATGGCCGTGTCAGAGGCACGCAGCCCACACCACTGAGGACCTGGGTTCAAGTTATGGGTCAGGGTGTGTATCTGTCTCTCTCGGTGTGGTTCATGATGGCCGTGTCAGAGGCACTCAGCGCTCGCCGCTGAGGACCTGGGTTTAAGTCCTGGGTCAGGGTGTGTATCTGTACTCTTAGGTTTTTTCGGTAAAGTCACGTAGGTAAAAAATAGAAATAATAATAGAAATAAAATAATAATCAATCACAGTGATTTGTTATTTTATTTCTATTATTATTTCTATATTTTTATTTATTTTTACCTACGTGATTTTACCGAAAAAACCTAAGAGTATGAATCCTTGCAGTCACGAAAGCTTCAAATCTAGTGTGCATCTGTCTCTCTCGGTGTGGTTCATGATGGCCGTGTCAGAGGCACTCACCCTCGCCGCTAAGTTGGCTCGACGCAAAGCACCAGATCTCGGAAGATAAGCAGCGTTAGGACCCGGTTCGTACTTGGGATAGAGACTGCACGGGTAAACCAGGCGTAGCAAATTTTCAGACGCCGTCTCCCCGACAGACCAGGTCTTCGCCTGATGACGGCTGCTTGCGTTGTGGCCGAAACGTCGTGAGAATTATTTATTATGTTTTATTTTATTATTTTTATTGTTTCCATTCTACGTGACTTTACCGAAAGAACCAAGAAGAAGAAGACAGACGTAGCAAGCAATGAGATGGCAGCACTGACTCTCCGAGTCTCATGAACGCGCTTTCTCAGGAGGGTCCTGCTACACCGGGGTGTTTGTTTCATGGTTGGTGATTTTGGCTCGGTGTGGTCGACGGGAGAAAACCCCACCGGTGCACACACCGCACAGATGGATTTAAGAATCCACTTGCGTCTACCTGCTGCTGCAATCCACCTGGATCCCCCCCCCCAACCCGACCCCGCCCAGAGGAGTCACTGGAGCGCGTGCCTGGGGAAGGTACGCGGGTCACAGCGACCCGCGTTGTCTCGGCGAAACGTTCATATCTGTTAAGTCTGTTTTGGAACATACATTTATTCTCATTTCAGAAGATTACCTTTCTCGGTACAACGAGTTCCTGTTTTTTTAATATATATTAATTCTATTCGGCAGCGGTCTGATTTATGGAAGGCGATGTCTCGCTGCACGACAAGAGAGCGAGCGAGAGAGAGAGAGAGGTTCGCGGTTGGAAACCTGAGGGCCGCCCTGATTAATACTCACGATCGGCGAAGCTGATGCTGCTACTGCTGCGTTGGCAGGGGTGCCCAAGCACAGCCAACAACAACAACAACAAAAGAGGCTCAACACACTCGTCAACAATACTGTGGCCTTAAAATAAAATAAAAAATATATAAAATCAGCGACGAATATATATGCTGTGATGAATGGCCTTTGCCCGAAACGTCGCCGATTATAATTTTATTCTGAGGCCAGTGTTGTTGACAGTGTGCTCAGTTAATTTTATTTGTTAACTCATACTGCGGTATTAACCTTAAATAAATAACCCCACCTCGACCGGTTCTGTTTGACTCGCATTGGACGTTACAGGTCACGTGACCGTTACGCGGACAAGTTGACCTTTGTGTGCCGGCCGGCCACGTGGTCCAAATTTGGCAAATTTGCAAACAACAACAATTACATTTAGATTTAAAGCTTTCGTGACTGCAGGGATTCGTATTCTTGGTTCTTTCGGTAAAGTCACGTAGAAGGGAAATAATAAAAAATAAATATAAAACAATAAAATTCTCACCACGTTTCGACTGCAACACAAGCAATCATCATCAGGTGTGAAATCCAGCTGTGGATTTCGCACCTGATGATGATTGCTTGTGTTGCAGTCGAAACGTCGTGAGAATTTTGTTTTGTTTTTTATTAAAATATTTTATTATTTCCCTTCTACGTGACTTTACCGAAAGAACCAAGAATATAACAACAATTACACCAGAAATAATGACTCCCGTTGCGAATTATACGCAGCAGCAGCAGCAACAATCGTCGCCCCTACTGAGAAAACCCGGCAGGACCCTCCTGAACACGAGTCCCACGACCCAGTGTTGATTCTCCGGGATAAATGAACAAGAAGAGGCGGAGNTTTTTTTTTCTTCCGAATTTCGGCAAGAAGCTCAATATTTCAAGAGCCGCGTGGCGAATACGAGGACGGGTAGTTGCGCTCCTTGGTAAATGACGGTCACGAAGCGCAGTCCTTGAAGAGGCCGCATGCGGCTTCGGACCCGCAGGTCGTCCTCCCACGATCTATACAAAGACGTAATGTCACACCAACTTTTGGAGAGGGGGGGGCGAGTGCTGTTACGCCATTTGCGAGCAGCAGCACCGATGAAGGCCGGCACGGCACATGCCGGTGGTGGGTGGCCAACACCACGCCCGGCCGCCTTTGTCTCTCCAGCGGCGACGTTTCCCAGCACAATTAAAATTCACACCGCAGACGACAAAGCTCCCCCCCCCCGTGTTTCCAATTGGCGCTGGTGGATATATCCCATGCCCCCCCCTCTCTCTCGCTGCCCACCGCCTGTTACCTCCGCCGCCCCCCATTGAGTCGGTCAACACGCGCGACCTTTAAACCGTCGCCAATTATGCAGCGGCGAGGCGCGGCGCTGCCCTTTGGCGGCTGAAGCTTCGGGAAGAATCGGCGCGGGTCTCTATAAAATGTCCCCGCGCCGCCTAAATGGGCCCACTTTGTCGCGACGGGGCAAGAACGGTTCGGTGCAGGGAGGGACGGGAGGATGCCAGTACTGCCGCTACTGCTGCTGACGGTGATGAAGATGATGATGAGAACCAGGCAGCCAACAGGGGGTGCGGGCAGAGATAACCAGCCGTGCAAGCACGGTGGTTATAACTCATTCGTTCGGTCACTCACCCGTGTCCATCGAAACCAACTTGGGCAGATCAGTGGCGACCATTTGTAAGGTGGGGTGAGTGGGTGGGGGTGGAGGCTCAGCCCGCAGCCCGCTCGGTCATGGCCACGGTGTTTAAATCATCATCATCGCCATCAGATGTGTTGTGGTTGTTTTTGTACATATTTCTATTTTCTTGGTTCTTTCGGTAAAGTCATGTAGAATGGAAATAATAAAATAATGAAAAATAGTAATAAAAACGTAATGAAAAGTAATTTAATATTTATTAAATAATATAATAATAAATAAGAAAAATAACGTTATAGAAAATTATTTTATTACGTTTTATTTTTTATTATTTTATTATTTCCATTCTACGTGACTTTACCGAAAGAACCAAGAAGATGAATCCCTGCAGTCACGAAAGCTTTAAATCGAAATATTTCTATTTGTTTGGTGACCCGGTCACTCTTGCAAACGAGACTCTATCCTGGTGGCTGGAGCTCTCTCACAGCTGGGTTAAACAAAATCTACTTTTAACGTTGAACTTGGTGGTTGGTGGTGGTGGCACGGGGTGGCGTGGGTCGCCACTACAATAGCGCCACCTTTAGCGAAGCGTGTGCTATGGGAACGCTCGGCTGGTGGGCTATACGCGTGCTGCAGCAGGGACAGTAAGTCGGGGTGTTGCAAATCGAATGGAGAAACATCACAGGAGATCCATTGCAATCTGGAGGAATCCTTCCAGCAACCACCACGAAAAAACAAAGACCACCCCCTCCCCGTATAGCCTTGACTGTTGGGAGCAAGTGATATAAGAATTGGTTTTACACTTTCTGGCAATAAAATAGGTGTAAAGATGTTAAAATAACACAAATAAACCTTTTGCAAGAAACCATGTCTGCATTAACCACAATTGTGGTGAACATGCAAACAAAAACAGAGCTTGTTTATGTTTGGATGTTCTAGCTCGAACATTACACGCAGTGAAACGCACTGTTACGACGCAAACATGACCATCTTTCATAAAAGTTTACGGGGTTTTTAAAAACATATTCATGACATGTTCACCACAAGTACGCGTGGTTAATGCGGACATGACTCCTTGCAAAAGGTTTCAGTTTGGTGTTCTGACATCTTAACACCTGTGTCATTGCCAGAAAGGGTGAAACCTGTTCTTATATTTTGATATCCTCGCAAGAGAGGTCCCATGATGGGGCAAGTGCTGTTAGCGAGCACCTATGAAGGCCGGCACAGCACAAAGGGGTGGGTGCCAGCACCACTCCCAGCCGCCTTCGTCTCCCCAGTGGCGATGTTTACACACGGCACCCGGCAGAGGTCGCAAACGGGTTTTGATTCCTTACCCGTACCAGGCCGCACCAGGGTCGCAAATGGGTACCCGTACCCGGCCGGGTACGGGTACCCGTCCCTACCCATACCCTACCGAAATGAGTGACAAACAGTTACTCACCAGTGACTCACGGCCTACCCGTACCCGGTCGGTACGGGTAGGGTACAGGTATCGGGTACCGGTTGCGACCTCTGGCACCCTGTACTCATTTTAGGCTGAGCCGATCTCGTAGAAGAGGCCCAGGACCAATTCAAATAATCATCACTGGTGTTGGCCGTTAGGGGATAATAAAACTTGGGTCGCCGAGTTCGTAGAGCAGCGCGCGAACCCGCTGCGCTATCGAACCATATACCACCACCACACCAGACCCCAGTGTCGTCCACACGTCCCCACAGATCTCCACGCAGAGAGGTCACTCGCAGGCAGGATAGTGCTGTTCCAGTGGCGATAAGAGACGCGTCCTGTGACCGTCCGAGTGGTTTGATGAGCGAGGTGAAGAGTTCTTCTGGGTGGAGATTAAAGCCTCGGGACACAGATGATGATAAACATATTCCTGCGGAGGGAGCTGGCAGGAACGTTGGGTTGCTCGGTCAATGGCCAAGGTCAACGGCGGCGTGGTGTATTCCGCAAATATGCCCGACTGTGAGGGCGGGCACAAGCCGGCGTGAGTAGGTTAAACGTTGAGTTTTATAAGGGCACCACGGGTGACCAGCCCCTCCCCACCCAGCACCACCCCCCACCCCCACCAGCCCACCCTCCCAACCAGCCCCTCCCACCCTCCCTCCCCACCCAGCCCTCCTCCCTCCCCACCCACCCTCCCCACCCAGCCCTCCCTGCACGATAGACGGAATAATCCCCTGTGGGCTGGTGTAACCAGGAGGTTCCTACCAGTATGATGACAAGCCAAGTGCATTCATTACACTACGAGTCGGCATTGAGAAAACTCGATCATCGATAATTATCAATAACCAAGGCTCGGATATCCCAGCTCGAACATTACACACCGTGAAACGCACGACGACGATACAAACACGACCATCTTTCATAAAACGGAGAAAGAGTTTACGGGTTTTTTTTATTTTTATTAATAATTTCGCTCCCCCCCGTTCTTATGTACAATATTAAATGTGTAAAGCCATTTGCAAAGGTGTATTTCTCGACTTGATGTCGTAATATTCGTTCACTTCCACACCACATCCCAGCTCGCACCCCCCCACACCACGTTGCTGTATAAAAGTTCTGGTGGCAGTAAAATGCAAAACCGCCGTGATAACTACAAACACACCGAGACGGCATCGACACACACTCGTGTAACGCCGCTTCCATTGCAACACCGATCACTGGCGCCACGAAAGGTCCCCACCGAACTTCACATCTCTTGCTCAGCAAGGAGTCCCGGCTACATCGGGATGATGTTTGGCTCCAGTTCCATTTACTCGCGAGAGTTTGTCTTCGTGTCGGGAAGGAGAAAACAACATGTTTACACACCCGACCGGGTACTCATTTCAGGCCGAGTCGACCTAGGGATGCCCAGAACCGCTTCAGATAATCGTCAATGGTGCGTGTTGACCGCGAGCGGGAAATCCGAACCTGGGTATCCGGGGGTTCCTAGCGTGGCGTGCTCACCGCCACAAGGCTACAGCTCCCCCCACAACACTCAGCGATGCCATCTCCTGGCCACAACTCACAAGAGAAGGCCCATGCCTACAAAGCCCTGTGGCTTGCCATGTGTAATGGATATACATTGTAATTAATATGCATACATTGTAATTTATATGCATACATTACCCCCCCAACCCCTCTGGCCTTTGCACCCAATTGGCTCACTGGTGGTGACATCACATTTACATCCCTCTATTTAAGAACGATAACAGGAGGATTTCTCCACAAACCCGGCTGTCCGCCTGATGATGCTAGCAGCAATAACTGGCGAAACGTCGGACTCCAATTGTAAATGTTGTGGGTTTCCTCTCCAACACACCGGTGCACTGTACTAGTAACGAATTGGCACGTTCTGTTCACGTGACCAACCTTACTAATGCTGTGTCGGGTGGCGGCGGCGGCTTTAACGACACTTTAATATTTACGCGATCTGACCCAAAACAAAAAAACCTCTATTCCGGACATGGCAAGCTCCCCCTAAGTGGTTGGTGGTTGGTCACGCATCCGAGTGACAACTCGCCAGGCAAAAAAAAAAAACCTGCTGAGACTTTCGAGAAGAAGCGGGCGAGATCGGGCATCTTCGCGGGTGGTGGGAGAGGGGGGGGCTCTCGTGCGCCGAACGTGATCGCGTTTCTTCCTCCGGTGAACAAAGTGGTCTCGACGCCACCTTCGCAACTACACTCTTGCTCTGCACCACCCGCGCATCCACACTCGGCAACAACAAACGCAACCAAGCTGCAGTCTAGATTTTGAAGCTTTCGTGACTGCAAGTATTCATATTCTTAGGACTTTTCGGTAAAAAATCAAAATTAAAAAATAAAATAAAATAAAAACACGACGTTTCGGAGGCAACACAAGCTCCTCTTCCCTCAAGCACGATTGCTGTAATCAAGTATCCCTTGGAATCTCTCATTTACTTGATACAGCAAGCATGCTGTGACGGTTCCACCTGAAGACGGAAGCTTGTGTTGCCTCCGAAACGTCGTGATTTTTTTATTTTATTTATTAATTGGATTTTTTACCTACGTGACTTTACCGAAAAAACCTAAGAACAAGCTGCATCGGCAAAACACGACGAAGCTCGTGATAAGGCCAAGGGCTCAGCTGCATAAAACAATTTGAGATCAACATTCCCTTAGTGCTCCCACCCCCCAACGTGTAAATCAGGAACTAAATAAACATGCAGATATTTCGCCTGCTTTACATAACTGTCCCTCCACATATCAAAGTGTTTCTTTTATTCCACATCCCATTATGTAGATAGTGCCGCAGGCGTATTCTCTGCTTGTTTATTTTGTTACTTATATTCTCTATAACGACACGAATGATCATTCGGAATTAAACACATTATACTGCTGCTGCTGCTGCGTTGGCAGTGGTGCATAAGCGCAGTTAACACACACACAAAAAAAGCAAGTCAACACATTTGTCAACAACACTGCATGTGGCCTTAATGTGAACGAGCATACAATAAGGCGACGTTTCGGGCAGTGGTCCTCCTTCATAGCACATAGAGAGGAGGCAGAGAGGTACCCCCTCTGTTTATGTGCTGTGAATAAGCGGAATTTCAAGAAACGTTTGCCGTTACTGAGTTTCCCAAAATCCACTCCTCANCCCCCACCACCAACACGCTGTTTTTCCGCGTTCACCAATTCACTCCCACGGGTCTCCACTCGTATTCTCTCTCTCTCTGCCAATGCACCAAAAAACTGCCTGGAATCCCATCGCTTCGAACGCACCCATTGGTTACCCTAACACCTCGATCACAATTTGATGCTAAGCTGCGATTTAATTTATTTGCGATGAATTGAGTTGCAATTCCATTTGACGTCACACGTCCTTGTTTGTTCACATATTAGTATGGTATTATAGTCACCATATATCTCCTGATTAATGTTTCCCGCGGCTTAAGTTTTGTAATATTGTGCTGTCTGTGTTCAGTGTGGAGGTAAATCTTCCCGAGCAGATTTGCGCTGTTGGGAAATCATGTTTTGCAATATTTTTTATTCCTCGACGCGCGATAGACGCAGTTCTTTTAGTTTTAGTTCTGATTTTGATTTGCTATGCTTTGGTACTTTTGATGACCCAGGTTCACTCTTGCAAATTAAGGCATCGTTAAGTGTCAAAGGCTCACTGGCAGACATCACGAGACAGACCCGGGTGACATGGGTGGACTGACTGAGATGACTGGCAGATGCACCACCTGTGCCCTCCGCTGTGCCAACTTCCAGCATTTTATCCAAGCACGCACACACACGCAGGCACACAAGCACCACACACACACACTCGGAAACGACCGCCACCTCAAACGAAATACGCGTCCAACGCCGCCATCTTATCCCTGGGCTTCCTGCCCCCACGGAACCCCCCTCCGCCCCCACCCCTTCCCCTGCCCCCCACTGGGCCAGCACCCGCCGGTCCCCCCGGCCCCCACCACGCCGGGCCCTCTGCGCCCGCGCGTGCTTCAACTGCACAAGCGGCTCGAAGACGGGGTCGCAGAACACGCAGCCCACGTGCCGCGTCGCTCCGTCGGGCAGCGGCGACCTCACACCTTTGCCCCGGCGGCGGCCGCCGGCTGCTGTTGTTGGTTGTTGTTGTTGTTGCCGGCGCCGGCTGGCGCTGCCGGGTACTCGACTTCGACGAGCGCCGCTTCGCACGACTCGCAGGCCCACGCCGCGCGGGCGCAATCCTCCACGTCCGGCGGGTCCAGCCGAGCCTGCGTCCCTGTAACAGCGACAACATCTATAGAGCGCCGCAGCATGGCAAGCCTCTACAACGCCACCGAGTGATGATGGTGATCATGATGTTGATGAGATTTTGGGGCCGCCGCAGTGGCGAGATGTGAACTACCTCGCCTGGTATACCGGAGGTCGCGGGTTCGATCCTGACCCTGATGCCTGTATATTTGGAGTTTGCGTGTCTCTCTCTTCATGGTCGTGTGGATTTTTCTCCGGGTCCTCTAGTTTTTTTCCCCTCCACATTTAGAATCAACAGCACGCGTTCAAAGTATTTGGCTGCTGTGAATTTCCACGTGACAAGCCGCGTCGTTGAGCAATCATTTGTGGCCACGTGGGTCGCTGAAAAAGAACTGTACTCCCCACTCTGCACGCGCAGACTTCCCACACTCGCACCGTCACGTTTAACATTCCGCACACTAGTCAGGTCCTCGCGGCCACCAACGCGTTTTTATCTCTCAAACAATGGACGAGAGCAGCAACTTAATCAATGTCGAATAAACGCGAGCGCTTAGCGCTGCTCGGGCAGCTGGATAGCCGAGCTGTCACTTGCGTGGAGCCAACGTGCGCAGACGTGACAGGTTCAGATCCATCTGCCGCCTGATTGGGGGTTCTGCGCGAGTTATAAAGAGCACAAACTGATCTTGAGTGGAAATTAGTCGTCGTCAGCCAAGGATGAAGGACTCCCCCCCTCCCTCACCGCAAGTCATCACCACACCGCCACCTCCTCCCACAATCCTGCGACGCAAGATCCTGCACGCCTAGCCCTGACGCACACGCATGCGTGTATGTACTGTATGTTGAACTTCTTTCACACCGTACGTAGCCAACCCTGCTAATCGGAGGTGCGGGAGAAGGAATACAAACTAAACATAAAAAATTATTCTAAGAAAATGAGTTTTCAATCTAGATGATTTAAAAGTGGATAGCTCCAGTGGCTTCATAATATCGGAAGAAAGAGCGTTCCAGACGGACGCAGAAGCGCATCTGAAAGTGCGCGATGCAGTGACTGTCTGTCTGCGTGTGCGGCCTTCAAAGAAAACTCGATAAGAGGTGACGTTTCGCGTAAAGGACCTTCATCTAGTGCTCTGAAGTGTTCCTGAAGAATGCGTCGAGCCGTCTTTACGTTCCTAATGCTGCGGTGAATGCGTAGTGCCTCTAGTGGCTGTGGGAGTTATGTCAACCAATACTAACAAATCATATTCATGACAAGCAGCAGCAGCAGCCGTGGTCTATCCACTGCTGGACGAAGGCCCCCCCACCAAAACGTTTCGGTGAACTTTCTGTTCTTGAGGTCGCCCTTGCAAGAGGGTTGACACAATGTCAATGCTAAACGGGCATTTGACAGGTTAACTTATGAGACAATTACCGTCGGTTAAATTAATTAAGGTTTAATGATTGAGTAGCGATCTCTCCCGTCAGTGGGACCACGGTGCGGAGGGGGGGGGTAGTGAAGTCGGGAAATCAATGGCTCTATCGATAACGCCAAGGGGAAATATATGTGACGTGAATATCATAATTCAAACAAAACTAATTATTATTGCCATTCCGTTTGCTTACCCGGGAGGATCTGCCAAGCTCTTTGTGCAGGAGCAGGCGGCGATGTCGCTGCTACGCGTGATCACAATTCAAGTAATTTTGCGCGTCGTTTTGATGTAAATTCGGAAACGTGACACCGGCCACGCAAGCTACTCTTGCGAGTGACGTCGCGTGGTCTTTAGATATCCGCTGTGAGCGAAGGGGACGGCGCATGGATGTTGAGGACGGTGAACTCACACCGCGGCGTTAATCTTTAACGGGGGGTCGTTAGAATGTTTTCGATTTTTTTTCATTTGTGCAAAATTGATTTACACATAGCATCGTCAGCCATGAGCAATCCACTGCTGCACGAAGGCATCTCCATGCCACGTCGGTCACGGGGTTGTTTTTGGCCGTACTTCACCACACGCTGGGCCAGAACCGGTTCAGATATTCACTCGCCACCGATGTTAGCCACCACCGTGTCCGTCCCCTCTGTGCCTCCCTGCCCCTGGGTCTGTCCCGTGCCTGTCTATCCCTGTGTCTGTCTCTCTGTCCCTGTACGTCTCTACAACCGTGCACGTCCCTGTGTCTGTCTGCATTTATCCCTGCATCGGTATCTGGCCGCTGTGTCTACATCTACATCTGTCTGTATCTGTCACTGCGTCTGCTTCTCTCCTTGCATCTGTCGCTGAATCTGCGCATCTGTCTCCCTCTCCGCATCCGTACCCTGCGTCTCCCGCCTGTCCCCTGGGTCTCTCACCTGTCCCCTGGTCTCCCCTGTCCCCTGGGTCTCTCACCTGTCCCCTGGGTCTCTCCCTGTCCCTGGGTCTCTCACCTGTCCCCTGGGTCTCTCACCTGTCCCCTGGGTCTCTCACCTGTCCCCTGGGTCTCTCACCTGTCCCTGGGTCTCTCACCTGTCCCCTGGGTCTCTCACCTGTCCCTGGGTCTCCCGCCTGTTCCCTGGGTCTCTCACCTGTCCCTGGGTCTCTCACCTGTCCCCTGGGTCTCTCACCTGTCCCCTGGGTCTCTCACCTGTCCCCTGGGTCTCTCACCTGTCCCCTGGGTCTCTCACCTGTCCCCTGGGTCTCTCACCTGTCCCCTGGGTCTCTCACCTGTCCCCTGGTCTGTCACCTGTCCCCTGGGTCTCCCGCCTGTCCCCTGGGTCTCACACCTGCCCCCTGCGTCTCTCACCTGTCCCCTGGGTCTCTCACCTGTCCCCTGGGTCTGTCACCTGTCCCCTGGGTCTCCCGCCTGTCCCCTGGGTCTCTCACCTGTCCCCTGGGTCTCCCACCTGTCCCCTGGGTCTCTCACCTGTCCCTGGGTCTCTCACCTGTCCCCTGGGTCTCCCACCTGCCCCCTGCGTCTCTCACGTATCCCCTGAGTCTCTCACCTGTTCCCTGGATCTCTCACCTGTCCCCTGGCTCTACCGACTGTCCCCTGGGTCTCTCACCTGTCCCCTGGGTCTCTCACCTGTCCCCTGGGTCTCTCACCTGTCCCCTGGTCTCTCCCCTGTCCCCTGGGTCTCCCGCCTGTCCCCTGGGTCTCCGCCTGTCCCTGGGTCTCTCCCTGTCCCTGGGTCTCTCCCTGTCCCCTGGGTCTCCCGCCTGTCCCCTGGGTCTCCCGCCTGTCCCCTGCGTCTACCACCCGTTCTCTGCGTCTCCCGCCTATCCCCTGTCTCTCCCAGTCCCATACATCTANCCCCCCGCCGGGGTCCCCATATCCAGCCCTCCATTTTTCCGCGGCACCTCCGCGTCTCCGAACAGCAGTAGCGGCACCGCAGGCGCTCACCCGACGACGACGCCGCCACCACCTTGACGCGCAGGGCGCCGGCGAAGAAGTGCACGAGTACGCTGCAGCGGTTGCAAACCATGCGCCAGCGCGGGGCCGAGAGTGGGTCGAAGACGAGCACCCCCCCTCGCACTCGACGCACTGGCCCACGCCCAGCGCCAGCAGCGAGTGGGCGCACGTCGGGTGCGTGCACTCGTTACAGCCCATGCCTGCAGCGGGGGATGGATGGGGGGGAGATATGAGAGTGACAAGGGAAGAGTAGGAGGGAGGGATGAGGGGAGAGCGAGGGAGATGGAGGAAGGAGAGAGGAGGAGGAGGAGATGGTGAGAGAGGCAGGAGGAAGAGGGAAGGAAGCCCAGTAAGTGGGATTATGGGGCAGGATTACCCAGAGGATTACGATGACGGATTACACGGAGGACGCGGAGGATGCGACGGGGATGGCACGAGGAGGAGGATTACGGAGATGTTTTCACAGACGGACAGACACAAAGGGAGCGGAGGAGGACACAAACGATAGCACAGAGCGCGAGCGGAGATCCAGAGTGCCGCCTCAGTGCCTCCGACACGGCCACTACGGACCGCCTGATACCCAGATTTGAACCCATGATGTCACCAGCGATGGGCTCATTCTCACCACTGAGCCACGTGGCCACTTTGGCGAGCGGAGTGACAACCAAGACTCCAGTCGTGTTGGTAAATGCCGTGAAACAGAATATTACAGAACTACTTCTTGGTACCCCTTCAGCAACAATAATAAGAATTTACATTTGTAAGGCGCATTTCATCCCTAGATCACATTGCACCACCGTGTTTTGAAAGCAGGAAATAAACAGAACCAGGATAATTGGCCAAAACTCGGGTAAAGGCCAGTTTAAAGAGGTGAGTTTTCAAGGCAGCCTGAAATATATAAAAATATATTGGGAGCTGCTCTAACCCGAGGGGCATGGTGGGGGGGTTGGCTAGGTGTGCGGGGGGAGGGTGTGGTGGGGAGTGAAGTGAAGGGGGGGGGGGAACGATGACCACCCCGCCCACCTTTCTTCATGTCGGGGAAGGGTGGGCGGCTGTAGCAGTAGGGGCACAGTGGGTAGCTCTTGCCGCGAGGCCCGGACGTCCACAGCACCAGCTCGAACTCGTCCAGCGGGCAGCGCAGCTCCTTGTAGAGTTTGAGGGCGCCGCCGTGGGGCAGGCTGTACGTGTCGTCGCAGTGCGAGCAGTGCAGGCGGCTCGGTTTCGCCTACTCGGTAGAGGGTGGGGGGGTAGCGGGGGGGGAGGGAGGCGGTCGCAGAGAAAAAAAGAAGGGAGTGATGATAATGATTCAATGTTGACAGAGCGTCCTCCTGGAGCCATCTCAAGAGCGAGCTCTACCCGCGATAGGCGGCTCGGTTTCGCCTGCTCGGGCGGGGGGAGGGAGTTAGGAGCAGCAGAGATTGTAGCGGAGGGGGCGAGGGGGCAGGCAATCGCGGAGGAGAAGAAGAGAAGAAGGGAGTGGTGATAACAATTCGATGTTGATAGAACGTCCTCTTTGAGGCGTCTCAAGAGCGAGCTCGACCGGCGATAGGCCGCTTCCATCTCACCACGTTTTTTTTCAAAGGGCAACCCCCCCCCTAGTGGCAGATGTGCCCTGTGTGGCACAAGGTGACTACTTCAGCAGCTGGTCTGTGAGAGGGCCTCTTTGAGTCTGCTATTAGGATGGGGTGGGGCAATGATTGCTCATCCCAGAGGAACGTGGGTGGTTCTGACAGGCGAAGTGGCGTCGTTCTCCGAGAGATCACGCGATGACGTCGAAGTCATCACAACGACCGACCAACGCAAAAGGTGAAGGCGCAGCCCTGCAATTGCTCGCTCGTGGTGGCCAATGCCGGAGGAAGAGGTTTTCACTGGCGGGAGCCCGAGAGACAGCCCCCTCCTCTCAGGGATATTTACGGCCAATTCTTCCGCACTGAGCAGACGTCTCGGAAGAATCAGCATCAGAATATTGATGTATACTGGAGGAATCCGATAAAGCTCTTTTTCACACGTGTCCAGTTGAGGCAGGTCACAACAAACAACAGAAAACACAATCGGGGTGAAAGGTATAGGAAAGGTAAATAAATCAATTCATAAACAAATACAAATAAACTAAACTATTTTTAGCTTATCAGGTAAAGCCCACTGAGATCGCAGTTTCTTTTTCAGGAGCGACCCGGCCATTAAAAATGATTAGACGTTTGGACTACCCACCCTCTACCCACCGGACACACGACCGCCCACCCGTGGACTAACTGCGGTGTCACTTGTAAACCCCGCACCATCGTTGCAACTGCCGCACCATCGTTGCAACTGCCGCACCATCGTTGCAACTGCCGCACCATCGTTGCAACTGCCGCACCATCGTTGCAACTGCCGCTACCATCGTTGCAACTGCCGCACCATCGTTGCAACTGCCGCACCATCGTTGCAACTGCCGCACCATCGTTGCAACTGCCGCACCATCGTTGCAACTGCCGCACCATCGTTGCAACTGCCGCACCATCGTTGCAACTGCCGCACCATCGTTGGCGCGGAACGGGCGACTCTGCCGGCAGGCCCCGTTTCGCTTCCCTCGTCTGATTCACGATCGCTCAGCGACCCGTGTCCTCCTCTGAGCGCAATTCCAAAGCGCGCGTCCCTCCGCCCGCTGCTTAAACACCATCCATCATCTGGCTTAATTTGCATGATTAGCAGCTGCACAGTGTGACTGTATATGTTTGTAATTACAGTTGCTAATTGAATGCCCCGAGGCCAGTAATGCACAGCAGCCAGCAAAACACACAGAGAGAGAGAGAGTGCGAGCATGCGCAAGGATAGCAAACCAGAGGTGACAAGCATCAGGTCATACGACATTGTGAAAACAAAATAATAATGATAAGATCATTGATTTATCCGGGGAAGCCTCGCCGAGTCTCAAGACTCCAACTCAGGTGGGTCCTGCCACACTGGGCTGTTTGGTCAATTACGTTTCGTGAGATGGCACGGTGGCGTAAAAAAGCCACCATGCAATACACGCAAGGGGACAACACTCAAAAACTCTACACAGGGGTGGATTTGAAAAATCTACTTGCTGTACTGGCCATCTCCTGGCCAGCTCACAGCCCAATATATAGCAACGAGCTGTGCAATTGTGCAGAAATAACGACGCTGGCAAATCGGAATAAGGCGCGTCTATGATTAATATTTTACGAGCTGACCAATCGGTGAGAATTGACGAAGCAATGGATCGTAGTCATAGCATTTGCATATACAGTGGTGTATGAGGCATCTTATCTAAGTTGTTCAGCAAGAGGAATAGACAATAATAAAGAGAACACAAATGATGATTTGCAATTTCTTTATCAATCCATTGCTGGATAAGAGCTTCCCACGGCAGATCGATCAAAGGTGTTGTTTTGACCATACCTCGCCATGCCGTAAGGCACGTGTTGGTGCAGTGGAGGAAAGGAGAAGTTGGGGTTACCCAAGACCGGTGCAGGTACGACTCTCCACTGACGTCAGCCGTTGCCGCAAAGCGAACCCGGGCCGCTTAATGGATTCATAATCGCAATGCGCTAACCACTGTGCCACCGCTCCACCCACAAACTGAGAGCGTACGTATGTGTGAATGTTGAACTTCTTTCGTACCGCATGTAGCCAACCGTGCACACTGCAACAGCATTGTTCATTATCGTCCAATAAGGTCCAGCGGTAGGGCCGACGCACCAAGCACTTTGACGATCCATTCTGGTGGATCTCAACGGGATTCCGATTCACCAGAAAGCCGTGACCATCAATTGCGCAGATGGGTTAAAGCCTGTAATATACTCTTGCCATGAAAGCACTAGCGCCGTCTATTGTAGAAGTTATTACGTTATTTTTTTACGTATGAATTATTAAGTTGGAGATTTCTACTTGCCATCAGCTGTAACGAGCACCATAGCTTTACGACGTTAGTGTCCGTTCCGATTTTGTCTCGAGGTCCACAACAACATCGTGCATTCCATCCCGCGCATTGGTGGACACCGAAGCGGCTCTGGTTCCCGGCGCTAGCAGAGGCCGTTTCTTTGAATGCTCACGTGCGATGCCAAAGACGCCTTTCTTGGCACCCCGATGCTTCGACTTCGTCACAGCTGTCACCGTTGCATCTACGAGAGCGGTCTCCTCGCAATGGAGAGCTTAGTCCGCCGAGGGAGCCGGCTGTATCACAGTAGAGTGCGCACTTCGGGCTGGCCGTCGCGGACTGCGATCCTCAAAGGAATGGTACCGCCCCTGTGGTGGTCGCCCCTCCCCCTCGCCCCCCCCCCCCCCGCCGTGATCGATGTGAATAAAAAAATTCGCTCGAGACGCCGGCGTATGACAGCAAGAGCAGTTCATGCGAATGCTGTCGCAAGAGGTCACACGTTTGGCGCAACGGTCCTTCGCTGACTACGCGTGATGAATAAATATATAACCGGGCTTAAACCGAGGGCGCATGATGCCGTTCGTACTCGCTACGACCGTTGTTAGCTGGTGTCTTCAACAAGCGCGGGCAATTGGATAAATTACCTAAAACACAAAAATGGCTTGATGGGTCCTTCCAGTGCACGCTATCTCCACTGACGACGGCATTTTGGCGGCACAGAAGAGAACGTTTCACGGGGCGCACGGAGCGCGGTGTGGAAAGGGCGCGTGCTCACGCCGAGTAGCTTTATCGCGGCTGTGTGATGGGACACAATTTCCAATGAGACGAGCTTCTTCTTCTCCCCCCCGCGCATTAAAGATTCGCGGAGTTATGGAGAGGATTCTTTTTCACCCCCGCACCGCAACCGCAAGCCAGCGGGTCACGTGACACGCGACACGCACGAGCGGGCGACGACAGCTTTGACGTTACTGGCACTGGGTGCTGCTATACGAGGAGGACTTGAGCTCGTGTTGAACGGCTTGTCGGGATTCCGAGCGTCTGACAAGGGCGGTGTGAGGTCATGCAGAAAGAGAGGAAGAGTGAAGGATACACACACCAACCCGACTACTACGGAGGATGAGAAGTGAGAGTTGCTTGTGCAAACACACACTCAACACCACCTCCCACGCACCCACTACAGTGACACACGTAGGGCAACCACTGACCTGGATGTACTTCATAAAGCGACGGCATTTCCCGCAGCGCGAGTGAGGTCTCCCAGTGGCGGCCAGCGGAGAGAAGGAGACCTCCATCAGCTCATCCATGCCTGTTCCACCACAAAGAAAAGGCAAAGACCACCCGTGTAGCCTTTAACAGACTGTTGGGGCAAGTGCTGTTAGTGAGCACCTATGAAGGCTGGCACGGCACACAGGGTGGGTGGCCAACGCCATGCCTGGCCACCTTTGTCTCCCAGTGGTGATGTTTACACACTGCAGCGTGCTCACCACTACTCCCCACAAAAAAACACACACGGACACACACACATACAGACACGTACAGAGACACACACGCACAGAGAGCCATTCCCATGTTCCCAGCTCAATTACGTCTGCCAAGCAAGGATTAGTGTAAGGTTTATGATGACAATGATAATGATGATGACAATGATGACTATGATAATGATCATGACGATGACTAAAATAATAATGTAGATGACAATGATGACGACCACGATCATGACGATGAGGAAGGTGACGATAATGATTACATTAAGGGTGATGAAGAGGCCGCGATGCCGATGACGACCATCACCATGACAATGACGAAATAAATAACGGATGACGATCAAGCTCATGACAACTGTGAGAACGACGATGATTTTTTCGATTTAAAGCTTTCGTGACTGCAGGGATTCATCTTCTTGGTTCTTTCGGTAAAGTCACGTAGAAGGCAGAGCCTTCTCGACAGACCTGTTCTCCACCTGAAGACGGCTGCTTGCGTGTGGCCGAAACCTCGTGAGAATTATTTATTATGTTTTATTTCATTATTTTATTATTTTCCTTCTACGTGACTTTACCGAAAAACCAAGAAAACGACGATGATGATGACGACGATGGCGGCGATGACGAGACTAAGACAGCACGCACCGGCAATGTGGTCGACAAAGTAGTGGAACTTGCGCTGGAAGATGCTGAGCGCGTGCTGCAGCACAGCCTGGAAGTCGGCCTTGCCCATGGCGATCAGATTCAGCTGCTTCTCCACCGAAGCCCGCATCGTAGGCAGCACCAGCTCCGGGTCTGCGTTTGCACAACGACACATTAGCCTTCAGACTCTTGGGACAAGTGCTGCGAGCGAGCGCCTATGAACGACGGCACGCGAGGAAGCGGGTGGCCAGCAGCACGCCGACCGCCCTCCGTCTCCCAGTGCTCACATTCACACACCCCACGAGGTACTCATTTCAGGCCGACTCAACGTAGGGGAGGCCCAGCACGGGTTCGGATATTCGTCACGGGCGATGGCCAAGGGTAAAAGTCGGACGATGGCGCGCACGCAGGTATGCGCACGCACACACGCACACACGGTCGGATGAGAACACTGGCAAAAACAATCTGGTAAAAAGGAGGAACATTTTGAAAGCCACGTGTTGATTGTTGAATACACACGAAGACGAATGGTGTGGGCGGGGTTTGGCCATCGTGCTAAAAGGATGATGATGAGTTGCGCTGGAGTGGATTTGCGCGGCATGCAAATCCGATATCCGATGAGAGCGCTCAAGCCGAGAGCGCTCAAAACGAACATCAGAAGCGACACGGCCAGTTAGAGAGGGAAATGAGGCTGGGAGGGTGGGCACGGGTGATGGTGGGGTGACATCAGTGTGACCATAGGTGAGGGAGGCAGTGAGTGTGGGACGGGTGAGAGCAGGCCGAGGGTGAGATACGATTGCAGGTGAAGGAGGAGTTAGTAGGGGTGGTAAGGTGAGATTACAGTGCAGGTGAGAGAAGGGTGAGTGTGGGAGAGGTGTGTGTGACGGTGGGGTAAGAGGGAGGGGTGAGGGTGGAGTGCGGGAGTGGCGAGGCAGAGACGAGAGATGGGCGAGGTCAGATTGAGAGCCGGGGTCGCGAGTGAGAGGCAACGTTCCCATGAAGACGGCGTAATGGAACTAAACTACATCGCTCTTTTTCAGAAGCGACCTGGCCACACAAATGATAGCTCAATGAAGTGGCTTATCGCGTGGACATTTACAGCAGCCAGTTACCCTAAACGCACGTTTCTAAATGTGGAGAGGAAAAACCGGAGGGCCCGGAAAAAATCCACGCGATCACCGGGAGAAGATGCAAACTCAAAATATACAGGCGTCAGTGACGGAATAGAACCCAAGCCCTCCTGTACACCAGGCGAGGCAGTTAACATTTTGCCACCGGAGTGAGAGGTGAGGAGAGGCGAGGTCGCATGAGAGATGAGGCGGTGGTCGAAGTGAGGAGGGCGATGAAGTGGCGGTGAGGTTGCCCACCAATCTTGTGGTAGCCGTGCACCAGCACGATGCCCAGGTTGGTGGGCTTGAGGCGGCGACCGCTCTCCACCGTCACGTAGTTGCGCTGGCACACGTTGTTGATGTGCACGGGGATGCTAGCGTCCGTGCCTGGCAGGGAAGGGGGTGAGGGGGGGCGGGTGGGTTGGGGGGGCGTCAAAAGTCAAGGCAAGTGCGAATCAAGGTCCATCGCCGGGGTTCCTCTTAGGACGAAGGAGAAATGATAGCTTCTACGTGACTACATCAGGGTGGGCAGCAGATGCCATGTAGCAAACATCTATTGTTAGACTATCCCTACGTAAGAATAGGCTTTACCCTTTCTGGCAAAAAAAACTGGAAATGTTAAGAAGTTCAAACAGCAAATAGATACCTGTTGCAAGGCATCAATTTGCATTAACCACACATGCTTGTGGCAAAACATGCAAACAAACATGCGCTGATAATATGAAACGATTGTGAGAGTCATGATGGTGTGTGTTGAACTATTTTGCATCGTACGTAACCCACCGTGCTAATCGGAGGTGCGGAAGGACATGCTAAATAAAAAAGCAGTTCAAAGAAATTAGTTATCATAGCTCCAGTGGCTTCCTAATATCGTAGAAAGAGCGTTCCAGACGGCCGCAGATGCGCATGTGAAACGCGCGATGCGGTCACCGTCTTTGTTCGACAGTCAGCCAAAAGCCGCTGCTGGTGGTTTATGCCCCTTAACGAGATCAGCGAGGTATTGCGGTTCACTTGTGGCGAGCACTTTGTGTGAAATAAATAACAGGAGACGTTTCTGGCAATGGCCCTTCGTGCAGCACACCGAGAGGCCACTCTACCCCTCGAGCCTCCGTGTGTGCACTGCAGAAGGGCCATACATTTTCTACTATTGGCAAATGTGTTGAGTTTTGAAAGATTACTCAGTGTCAATGAAGGCAGATATGCAATCGAGGTGTTTTCGCGCATGTGCTATTATACGTTGTTTTTCTGTAAGGACACAGTGCTATTGACGGATGCGTTGTATCGCTTTGTGTTGTACTGTATTGCACTGCGTGGACGCTACCCGCGAGTGCCGTGGATGAGCATGCACAAAGACAAAATCCCCTGTACAGCCAGCACCAGACTGTTAGGGAAGGTGCTGTTAGCGAGCACCTGTTAAGGCCAGCACGGCACACGACGAGGGAGGGAGGGAGGTTCTGCGTCGTTGTACTGGTGTCATACCAATGCCGTGCTTCTCCATGAGTGTGATGAGCTCGGCCTCGGTGAGGTAGTCCGGCGGCCCCGTCTGCCTCTCCAGCAGCGCCACGCTGTCCACCGGTAGCTCATCTCCGGCCACAACCGCCGGCAAGCTCTCCTCAAGCGGGATGGCCTGCCAGGGCATCACCTCTGTGTAGCCTGCGCGGTCAAACGGCATCGCAAAAGACAAAGATCCACACCCCCTCCCCCCACCACCGGCACCGTATAGCCTCAAACGAACTGTTGTGTGGTAATTGCTGTTAGCGAGCACCTATTTCGGCCGGAATAGTGCACGAGGAGTTTGGGTGGCCAACACCAAATCCCCCGCACCTTCGATTAACACGGTTGGCTAGGTACAGTGTGAAAGAAGTTAAACACACATACATTCATACAGCCGCCTTTAGTTGTCTCCCCAGTGCTGATGTTTAAGTACCGCGCCAGTCACTAATTTAAGGCAAGTCGCTGACCAAGCGGGAGGCCCATGATCGGTTCAGACGTTCCATCACTGAAATGTTGGTCGTGAGCGGGAATCTAACTGGTGTCGCCGCGTTCGTTGCAACGCGCTAATCGCTGCGCCACCGCACACCACACAGCACCGCACACACAGGGGAGCCAACATTGACCGGCAAGCTCCGGCGACACCGACGCGACGTACCGGCCGACACGAGCGTCTTGCCCACGCAGTGGAAGGTCTCGCACGCGAGCGACAGCGTGATGGTGGTGAGCAGGTAGCGGCAGTCTTCGCTCACCGTGGCGATGAAGTGCCGTACGATGTAATCGTACAGACGCCACGCGTCGCCACCTGGCGATTGCAAGAAACAGAAATACGTCCGGTGATTAAAAACCGCACGTTCGTAAACTCGCTCACACGCTCGGTTGCAGCTCGCTCGTCAACTGGTCACTCGCTCAAGACACTCACTCGTTAACTCACTCAGGCGCTCGCTTGCTTGCTCCTTCAGCCACTGTCTTAATAAGTCACTCGCTCGCTCGCCCACCCACTTAGGAGCTCAATCGCTCACTCACTCCAGCACGTGCCATGTCACGAAATTCTCATTTTGAGAACTGAAATTGAGCAAAATTAAAGTGCAAAAAAACACGTTATGATAGGGTTTAACTATACCAGTTTTTGGGGGATCATCAGCTCAACTCACCACACTTGAGAACCTGCTTCTTAACAACGATTTATTTGGTGGCGATGCTGCTGCTACGTTCGCAAAAACAACAAAAATGACTTAACACCTTCATCAACACTAATGTGGCCCTAAAAAGAACAAGCAATGGACCTTCACAGCACATAGATGGGACTCTTAACCTCTCCGGCCTATCCATGTGCCCTAAACAATGCCTATTATATATATTTTTTCTCTCTTTACGGCCACAAAACCAATTATTGACTAACGCGTTGAGTTGGTTTAATCGCAGGCATCTGAAAGCCGGAAACTTGATCTCCATGGTCTCAGCGGTGCCGTCTGGACCTGGGTTTGCTGTGCACGCGCCGCGCACACCCACCCAGCTCGCTCTCCGTGGCCGCCCTCATGGGCGTGATGGGCGGGTGGTCGCCAGCGTCGCTCCCTTTGCGAGGTTTGTTCAGGCCCTGGGCCAGCAAGGCCCTCACCTGTGGGCAGGAAAACGCACGCGACCCGCACTCAAAGACAAAGGTTCCCCGCCCGTATAGCCTTCACAGACTGTTGGGGCAAATGCTGTTCAGAATAAGAATCCGAATACCTATGTATACTGGAGGAATCCGATGACCTATAAAGCTCTTTTTCAAAGATGTCCAGTAGGGGCAGATCAGAACGTGACAACAACAAACAATACAAAGACACGATAGGAGTGCAAAGTATAGGGAACGTAAACAAATCACTAGAAATNAAAAAATATACAAATAAAACTCAACCAATGTTATCTTACCAGGTAAATCCCACTGAGCCATTAGCTTCTGTTTCAGAAGCGACCCAGCCAAAAACGATAGCTCAACAAAGTGGCCGATTATGACGACATTTATAACAGCAAACTAATCTAAACAATCCAAGCGAGCTGAGGCGAGTTTGGACAGACTCTTTCTCAGACTCTGTCTCCTCGACAGACCTGCTCTCCACCTGAGGACGGCTGTTGCGTTGTGGCCGACACGTCGCGAGAATTATTTTATTATGTTTAATTGTATTTTTTATTACTCCCTTCTACGTGACTTTACCGAAAAACCAAGAAATGAATCCCTGCAGTCACGAAAGCTTTAAATCGGAGTTTGGACAATTTGCGGTGAGCTATGCATGTATGTTGAACTTCTTTCGCACCGTGCATAGCCAACAATGCTGATCAGAGGTGGGGCGATCGGAGTGCTTATCCGGCCGGCGCCGGGCTTACCAAGTCCCCCCAGAAGGGGCTCGATGCCTGCTGGCGCAGCGCGTCCTTGAGGTCGAAGTTGTCAGGGTAGCTGGTGGTCTCTGTGCGCGGGTAGCTGATGTAGCCCTGGATGTAGAGCCGTTCCGCCACCTGCATGCTGTGCTGAGGCCCCATGCCTCGCATTACGCACGGAGAGATGAGCACAACAAACACGCGCTACCAACTCCTAAAGCAGTGTTCCTCATCGCAAGATCCCCGTGTAGGCTTACAAGACTGATGGGGCAAGCGCCGGTTGCGAGTAGCTCCTATGCCAGTGTTCTTCACTGGCCCGCGTGGGCCACCGGCGGCCTTTAGTGTAGCCCCTGACGTGCAGGGCCCCCCGACAATACACAAATGTGAAAACACCCCTTGTAGGCAGTGTGACGGCCGTCGCACTGATGTCTTATTGGCGAAAGTGANCCCCCCCCCCTCCACTGAAAATGAGTGAAGAACACTGGGATAAAGGATAGCAATTTACGCATCGTTTAACGAGATTGGAATCAATCGTGACCGATACTTTTTTTTTTCCACCGAACATCCTCTTAGCACTGATTTTCACCACTGTTTATGAAACGTTGGGCCAGAGTAGGGTTCACCTTTATGCTAACCTATAATTATTCACGCAAACGTTCCGTTCAATAACGCTCATCTTTACAAGGGTTATCGCACTCTCGCCACCACCTCCCCCCACCCCACCCACCGTTACAGACGGGTAATTGAATAAAACTTTCCCCTCTCGTATCCAATTAGTGCACATAGATTCTTGCAGTAAGGGGTAAATATCATTTAAGGGGCCCTTTTTAAGCGGTAGGCCTCGTGCGACTGCGGGCCGTGTGAACGAAGCTGCGGACTGTGAGAAATGAAGTAAACCGAACGATTTATTTGACCAGATAAGGCCCACTGAGTTATTGCCTTTTTTTCAGAAGCAACCTGGCCACAAATGATAGCTCAACAAAGTCGCTTATCATGTGGAAATGTATAGCAGCCAAATGCTCTAAACGCATGTTGTTGATTCTAACTGTGGGGTTAAAAAGTGAAGGACCCGGAGAAAAATCGACGCGACCACGGCGAGAACATGCAAACTCGAAATATACAACAGCAGGCGGCAGGGTCAGGATCGAACCCACAACCTCCTGTATACCAAGCGAGGTAGTTAACATCTCGCCACCATGGCACCCCATTCCGGAAGGTTCCCCGTCCCTGGTCGATCGCGATTGGCGACTCCCTCACCGAGAGAGGAGCTGGCTATGCGCAGCATCTCCACCGTGTTGAGAGCCAACGGACGCTGTTTCGCCTTCTCCTTCTGAGTCACGGACAGCACCTGACCCACGCCGAGACCAAGTTATAGTCAGACTATTACACACTTACATACACAAAGGCAAGAGCCAAAGATCCCCCCGTATAGCCTTTACCAGACTGTTGGGCAAGTGCTGTTAGCGAGCACCTATGAAGGCCAACACCACACACAAAGGCGGAGGAGGTGGCCAGCACCAAGCCCGGCCGCCATTGTCCCCCCAGTGCAATAGACGAGAAATTACTTTATTGAGCTGCGCGGCTGACGGCACGATACGGTATGCAGAATAATACAGTAACACGGTGGCGAACCCTTAATTATTTATCCCACCATCTTACCGTGAGCGCGTGGTACGTAGCATAACGTCAAACTTTTTCGTTACATTATTTATGGGGAAATTCTTTTCACCCCAACACACATTTCCCTTAACGTGGCACTTTTCAGAAGCGCATCTACGACCGCGTCAAACGAGGGATTGCCGTATGCTACGCACGGCGGACCTTCGCTCGTACGCCAATTTAAGAAGTGGCAAATGGCAAGCGAGCTGTACCTTGGCCACCGTGGCACCCCGCACCATGGCGAGGAAAGTCTGCGCCACCTCCCGGTCGAACATGCGGCCCCTCTCCCACTCCAGAGTCAGAGCCTGGCCCGCCGCCGTGCTCACCTATACGCGAGTTTGCGTGCCACCACACACACACGTGTGCAAATCAACACATGTACACACGTGTACCACCGCACCATATGCATAACAAGCAGACATACGTCAGTCACCGAAATTCACATTTAATGTGATTTTTGAGGTCCAAATACGATATCTTCACCTTACCTGTAGTACCCAGGAACATCTCCTCTACTGGCCTGTAGCACCCAGTACGTCTCTTCTATCGTGGCCTGTAGCACAGACTACGTCTCCTCTACCCTAACCTGTAGCACCCAGTACGTCTCCTCTACCCTAACCTGTAGCACCCAGTACGTCTCCTCTACCTTGGCCTGTAGCACCCAGTATGTCTCAGGTTTGAACGATTGGATGCGGTCATGTCGCTCCACGCAGAAGCCCAGCGTCGGCGTCTGGCACGGCCCAAACGAGACGAGCGACGCATCCAGGTCGCCATACTTCCCCTGGAAGTACTTGGTCTGGAACCTGTGGTCACAAGACGTGCGCGTTGAAGGCACAGCAAATTCATAACCCCAATTCGTAAAAATCCATCTACACCCCTCCGATCACAAGACATAATCCAATCAAAATGGGATTTTTTGTACAGTTTAGTACACAGCATAAACAAACGGTGCTTTTCTGGAAGATTTTATTGTTTTGTAGGGGATGTTTCAATTTGCGTACAGTAAATTTTAAATGTAATTTATTGTTTGTTGCGGTTGCACCCGAATCAAGATTCGAATGGCTCACAGGGTCATTCCAAATAAATCAAAACTGAAACTGAAATTAAACCAAAACAATCATCACTGCACCCCCCCCCCCCCGAATGTCAACAGTGGAGGCGACGGTGGCGACGCCTACGTGGCAGCTGGCGCCGAGACCTGGTGAAGGCGCATCCGACGCGGAGGTCCACTTCCTGACGAGCGTCCACAGCCAGCGCCTCAAAGCGGTTGGGCTCAGCCAGCTTGTTCATGGCGTTGTGGATGTCCGTGTCGGTGATGGCGCTGAACTTGGCTCGGAACACGACCTGCTCGGAGCCGTGCTTCACTGGATACGGCGCGATGGCGTCCAGGACCTGCCGAGCCAGGGGTGAGGGGGGTGAGTTGGGGGGCGGGGGTGGCAGGGGTGTGACGCCGTTGAGAGGCGGTGGTGAGAAATTACTGTCGAGCACGGAACCGCCGATCGATCGATTGATCGAACGCGGCACTCGAATCGTCGATGACAGATTAAATTCACTGTCGCATGGCGGCGTGTCTGTCTTGAAGGTTATATGAGGCCTAGGAAATGATGCAGGGATAACTTGTCACTGGCGTTGGCCATGGCTGGGAATCAAACTCATTTGTCAGGAGTTGTGGCGGAGTGCACAAAACATTGTGCCACCACCCCAAACCCCCTCCCCGTCCCCAAGTTCATTAACACTACGGATGTAATAGCAGGTTGGGGTGGAATGATGCTGCAGTGGTTTGTGAACCCAGCAACCCGAGTTTGATTCCAGGCCACAGCTAACATCACTCACGAGTGACGTCTGAACCGGTCCTGAGACCGCTTCCCTTAATCAACCCGCACTGGCCAGCATGGTGAAGCAAGGTAAAATAGTGTGGGGAGGCCTTCATCCAGCAGCGGATTGACAAAAAAGTATGAACTCATAGGAAGTCAGCTGGTTCGTTCGGGAGGTTCATAATGGCGGTGTAAATATATATTAAAAATAACTGATTCTGAGCGATCTTTTTCATGCTTCTTTACAAAGACGTAACTAATTACCCGACACTAACGCTTTTAAAGATAACTACACTGCTGGGTTATGCTGTGTTTAACAATGAGACCAGGTGTAAAGCCACCTCACCTCAAAACAAATGTTCTCTCCCTCTCGGTCACAGTCCAGCCACAGCACCACGTAGTCGCATCCTTTGCCCTCGATCTACATCCCCCACACACACACACACACAAAATCACGCCGCCATCTATAGATGTATAACGCGCAAGTATCTGGCCGTGACGCTGTGAATCTCCCAAACGGTATGTTGGACGAAAAAAAAACATTGAAAAATAAATATTTCTCTTGGCGAGGACATTGCTGCAAAATTGTTGCCCTTCCGAATTACATTTAAAAAAAATTGTTACAAAAATAACATCCAATACAAAGCAATGGGTGCCACAATCTTCCAGGATAAATTCTTGCATTTCGTTGCCAGAATTGTCCGGAAGATGGGTCGCCTACATTGACTTACATTGAAACCCACTGTTTAGGAATTACGTCACCGTCCCTTCGGACATGCCTGTGGCTTCGCCGCAGTGACGTCAGCCTACAGGAGATGAGTACTCTCCCAATGCTCATTTTAGCATAAAATCACTTTGTATTTCTTGACAACAGTGGATGTGGTGTCCTGGGTGAGGAAATATGTTTATGGTCGAACACCCCAAGGTGGTTGTTGTTGTTGTTTTAAAATGCGTTCATCCTGATCTTGATATTTCGTCTTCTTGGTTCTTTCGGTAAAGTCACGTAGAAGGGAAATAATAAAATAATAATAAAACATAATAAAATACAACGCAAGCAGCCGTCCTCAGGTGAAGAACAGGGCTGTCTTTCCGACAGCCCTGTTCGTCACCTGAGGACGGCTGCTTGCGTTGTGGCCGAAACGTCGTGAGAATTGTATTTTATTATGTTCTATTTTTTTTTATTTTATTATTTCTCTTCTACGTGACTTTACCGAAAGAACCAAGAAGATGAATCCCTGCAGTCACGAAAGCTTTAAATCGAAATTTAATAGATCTTCGCTTGAAGAAAACAGACTACACATCTTAAATTGGCTCTCACCTAGTTTTAATCAAGGACATGTAAATTGTTAATGACTATATGTATGCAAGTCATCACCTGCAAGAACTTTGCCATGCTCAACTTGGGGTTTGCTTCCTTCTTCTCTGTAGGAGCCTTGCTGAACAGCTCTGCAGGATCAACCTGGTCCCAGTTGTTGTATTTGCCTAACACACAAAGACATGCAAAGATCCCCCATATAGACCATATGTACTGTGGGGGGCAAGTGCTGCGAGTGAGCACACACCTCAACCAGCACCACCACTACGAAGACATGATTGCATCACAGGAGTGGCTGTGCTTTCATCAACGAGACTCCAAACTAACCTCATCCAGCATGCAGAGTGGGTTGTTTCAGTTTCTCAGTTTCAGTTATTAGGTATAGCCCTGTCAGCCATGCGGCTCTTGACTCGGGTGCAACCGCAACAAACAAAAACATGAACAAAGAACATCTTAAAGTGAATACGGGCAACAGAAAAATCCAGGATAAAACAGCAAAATCTTCCAGAAAAAACACCGTAATAGGCATTAGTGCATAGCATGTGTTCGAGCACAGCGTGCGCTAGTGCAGTGTGGGCATTAGTGCAGTGCGAGCGTTGGCATGGCGTGTTGGCGCGGGCGTTCGTAACACGACGCCGGTACCGATAAAGTCGAGGGTCATGACGTGGCCGCACACGGACGTCATCTTGAAGCGCGCGCTCTGCCCCTGGAACGAGCCCATGTACTCGTGCACCGAGCACGCACCGTTGAACCCCTTGCGAGACGTCATGCTGCCTGCGAGACAGCCAACAGGACACAATCGAACAAAATTAAAGTATGCATCCTCGCAGCGGCTTTTGGCTAGCCATCGAACGAAGATGGTCACCGCCGCACGCGCTTTTAAATGCGCCTCTACGGACGTCTGGAACGCTCTTTGTTCCGATATTTGGAAGCAACTGGAGCTATGCACTGTTGAATCTAGATTGAAAAACTCATTTATTTAGAACTGATTTTTGTGTTTAGTTTTGTTGTCCTTCCAATTAGCACGGCTGGCTACGTATGGTGTAAAAGAAATTTAACATACATGCACACAAGGGCACAATGCCCCAAGGGTGTTGATGATATTTCACCGTGGTTAGTGCGGGTTGAAGTAGATAATGACCCGGTGTGGTTCAGAAATAGCATTATTAGCAAAAAATACTACGAACATTACTTATTTTCCCTGCAAAGCCAAATTGACGCATTTTCACTAGGGTCCGCCCTACAATATTGGTGTGATTGACCCAGCACCGGAGAGGAAATATCAGAACATTTATTTATCCTGGAAGAATCCGATGAGTATATGAAGCTTTTTCACAGACGCCCAGGTAGGGGTGGGTCAGCGAGTTACAACAATACAAAAAAACGATAGGAGTGCAAAAGAGAAAAAAGGTAAGCAAGTCACGATAAATAAATATTTCTGCTGCCACACCTTTGAACATACTTTCTCGTGAATGTAATCAAAATTAAGGTAAGCAAGGCTTCCCCACTCAAACCAGTGTGCCGAGGTGTCCATCTCCAGAGCCAGTGGTGAAAATGCCACATTCCTATGACAGTGACATGTCCATCCACGGCTCTGAATGTAGCGTTAATAGCTAAACCTGAGGTTGTAAATGTATTGACGGAGTTACGTTTTACGAGATATTGTTTGGCCATACTTCGTCACGGTGGTCTGTGTGGGGATTCTAAGTGGTGAATTGTAAGGGCTGGGGTCCGGTTCAGATATCATTCGCTCTGATGTTCACCGTGGCCGGGAATTGAACTCAAGTCGCCGGGTTCGTAGCGCAATGCGTAACCAATTGTATCACCACATCGCTCATGGATGCGATTACTCGTGGCATAGTAATGTCGACATTCCACGTTACTATGGCCGTGACAAGTGCATCCTGAGAACAACCTCTGTACCGTACCCATAGTAGCGAATGTAGTGTTAATAGTTAACGCTGTAGCATCAAACGTATTGAACCGAGAGGATAGTTAACAACACACACGATGGTGAGTTTGAGCGTTTAGCGCATTACCCCAAGGACTTAACATCGATGGCAAGACATATCCGAAGCGGTCCTTATCGCTCCCCCTATCACGCCTCGTCAACATTGACCAGCTTTGCTAACTTGGAGGAATCAATCAACCCCAGCGGCCAACACGACCTCGGGTAGCCCCCCCATCCAACAGTGGCCCCCCAATCCAGCAGTGGAAACACTTTTTGACTGCCCCCCCCCCCGAACCTTATCGATCGGCTACGCGCAGCGCGACAGAAGTTCGACAATGCACACAGTGGGCGGCTGCCGCTTGCAATGCAACGACTCGGTCCAAGCCACGGCTAACATCAGTGGCGAGTGTCATCTAAATGACATGTGAACGAGTTTAAGGCAATTCCCACGGCTCACTCCAACCACCACCNCCCCCCCACCGATCTTCACCGAACCCGCGTTGGTACGACCACACGGCCAGGACCGACAACACGGCCAGTGGTGTAGACCTTCATGCAGCAGCGGACAACACGGCCAGTGGTGTAGACCTTCATCCAGCAGTGGATAAAGGCCGTGGCAGGCGGTGGGCAATGAATGAGACCGACAATGGCGAGTGAACGGGTGGGGGGGGAGGCCTAAGCGGTCACCTCGCGACAAGATCTTCGCTATTGACTGAGACAGAGACGGTTTCTCCGCCACCATGAGCACCGTGCGCATGTCGAGGAGGCAGTAGAGGCCGCTGCTTATCGCCTTGATGATTAATCCGTCCGGGTTACACTTTAAACTGTTCTAAAAGCTCTCGGCCCCGGCTCGGCCTCGCTCGCCCCCGTGTTGCCCTGGTGATGGCGAAGCCTGCGTTGAAGGCCTCGGTTGGGATTGGCGGGCCGCGTCCCACTGATTGGCTCGCGAACAAGCACGTGGTGCGTGACGTCACGCACCGTCGTGTACCCCCTCACAGCCCCCCCCCTCACAGCCCCCCCCTTACAGCCCCTCCCCCCTCACAGTCTCCCCCCCCTCACAGCCCCTCCCTCTCACAGCCCCCCCTCACAGCCCCCCTCTCACAGCCCCCCTCTCACAGCCCCCCCTCTCACAGCCCCCCCTCTCACAGCCCCCCTCACAGCCCCCCCTCACAGCCCCCCTCTCACAGCCCCCCCCTCTCACAGCCCCCCCTCACAGCCCCCCCTCTCACAGCACCCCCCCTCTCACAGCCCCCCCTCTCACAGCCCCCCCCTCAAAGCCCCCCCTCTCACAGNCCCCCCTCACAGCCCCCCCTCTCACAGCCCCCCTCTCACAGCCCCCCCTCACAGCCCCCCCCTCTCACAGNCCCCCCCTCACAGNCCCCCCCTCTCACAGCCCCCCTCACAGCCCCCCCCCTCACAGCCCCCCCTTCACAGCCCCCCCTCTGACAGCCCCCCCCTCTCACAGCCCCCCCCTCTCACAGCCCCCCTCAAAGCCCCCCCTCTCACAGCCCCCCCTCACAGCCCCCCCTCACACCCCCCTCACAGCCCCCCCTCACAGCCCCCCCTCTCACAGNCCCCCCCTCTCACAGCCCCCCCCCTCACAGCCCCCCCCCTCACAGCCCCCCCTCTCACAGTCCCCCCCTCTACAGTCCCCCCCTCTCACAGCCCCCCCTCTCACAGCCCCCCCTCACAGNCCCCCCCCTCACAGCCCCCCCCCTCTCACAGCCCCCCCCTCTCACAGCCCCCCCCTCACAGCCCCCCCCTCAAAGCCCCCTCCCTTCACAACCACTCTCACAACCTCCCCCCTCACAACCCCCTTCCCCCCCCTCACACAGCCCCCCTCCCCTCTCACAGCCCCCCCCCCTCTCACAACCTCCTTCCCCCCCCCTCACAGCCCCCGTCACCCCCCCCCAATAGAATACGTGGTACTCGAGGTATCGATTAATCGCAGTATTAATCGAATGATTAATCGATTAGATCAAAGTCACATCTGCGGGAATCGATGCGCTGTAAAAACTCGTGATCGATTTCAGCATACTGTCCTGTATGACATTGATTGATTGATGAATCGAAAATGTGTATTAATTTTAAAATTGTTATTTATTTTCGATTAATCGATTTATAATCTATTTACAAAAAGACTCATCGTGTATGTCAATTATGCTGTGGCCTTTAAAAGGAAACAAGTATCTAATAGGCGACGTTTCGAGCAATGGCCCTTCTCCATTGATGTGCTTTGAAGTAGGACCATTGCCCGAAACATCGCCTCTTCCACTGCTGCTTCTCATGTGGTGTATTCCCAAACCAATGGAAGCTGCCCTCAGTAACCCCAATACACAAGAAGAACTCCAAAGCCTTCCCATCAAACGCCCCACATCTCTGCTCAGCATCATTAGCAAGGCCATGGAGGCATCAGTGAAAAATCAACTTCAAAGGTACATGCTCAACGACAACCAGATCTCCTGCAGGCAGTTTGGATTCAGACCAGGTCACAGCACAAGCGGACCTTCAGAATGTCTTCTCTCAGGGATGGAACACCTCCCTGGACAAGTCTGTGTCACAGTTCTGGACATCAAATGAGCCTTTGACAAAGTGTAGCACAACGGCCTACGTGCCAAACTGGCTACAGAGCGATCTCCAACAGATCCATCAGAGTTGTCTTGTCCGGCCAGGCCTCAGAGCCACAAGGATCAATTCTAATTATCGGTCCACTTCTCTTCCCCATCTTCATTGACGACCCGATCGATGTCTGCGAGAAACGGCTCTACCTCAACGCTGACGACTCAACCCTCTATGCTCCCATAAGATAACCTGCAGGTTTCGATTTAAAGCTTTCGTGACTGCAGGGATTCATCCTCGTGGTTCCTTCGGTAAAGTCACGTAGAAGGGAAATAATAAAATAATAAAAATAAAACATTAAAATAATTCTCACGACGTTTCGGCCACAACGCAAGCAGCCGTCCTCAGGTGAAGAACAGGTCTGTCGGAAAGACAGCGTTAGACCTGTTGTTAAATAGTTACATATGTAATTCATCATTCGTCATCTGGTCCAACACCATGTGAGACTAGGCTCTAAGAAAGCTGTCTCGGGTGTGGACCAATCAATTTCAAGGACAGTGCATACATTATCAGAGTTATGTTTTTTGTTTGCATTCCGACTGCAGGTATTGTGGTCAATGCAAACATAACTCCTTGTAAAAAAAGGTGTCAGTTTTGTTGCCAGATAAAAGGGTAAAAAAACAATTATCAAGTAATATATTGTACGTTATTTTTATTTGCTGACTTTTTTCATTGCGGTATTTATTGTATTCATATTTTTTATGCGACCTGTTGCAAACGTCTTTAATTTTAGTCTTTTTGCTTCTTCACTCACAGAGCAATTCTAAATCAACTGTATCTGTATCTGCAGAAAGCAAAGCAGTGGAAGCCTAGCCTGAACCAGGGATCTTCATCAAATGACCATCTGGGCAGACAAATGGACCTTCGAACCAACAATGTGCCAGACCATGACACAATCTCTGAAGATAATTTCATCTAAGCTGGATCTGCATTTTGGTGACTGTCAGCTCGCATCAACCGACAAGCTCGAGATTGTCACCATTGACAGCAAGCTGACGTGGTCCAAACATCTCACCAACATCTCCATCAGAGCAGGACAGAAACTGGGCCCACTAAGAAAGGTACTCTTAGGTTTTTTCGGTAAAGTCACGGAGGAAAAAATAAATGATTAAAATTAAAATAATAGAAATAATTATTATTTTACCGAAAAACCTAAGAGTATGAAACCTTGGAGTCACGAAAGCTTCAAATCTAGAACTAAGAAAGGTGGCCAACAAACTTGACACAGAGGGCCGAGCCAGAGTCTGCAAAGCTCAAGTCCGCGGTGTTATGGAGCACGCCTTTGTGTGCTCGATGAACGCCCCACCAACTCACCTCAACCTTCTCGACTACATCCAGGGAAGGCGTTGAAAATAATTGGTGTTGATGAAGCCACCGCCAGCACACAACTCACCATCCACAGCCGGCAACACCTTTCACAAGTTGCTGCTGTCACGGTCCCTCGTAGAAAATGCACACCAACCATCACCCCCCCCCCCACCACAGACCATCAGGCCATGCTACACCCAAATGAAAGACGCAGTGCCACCCGATTGTATACAACCCCTTTCAAGTCACACACTTGNCCCCCCCCCCTCCCCAAGTTGCCAGAACATTGCTCCCTGGACAGAAGCTCCCTTCACTCTGCTGTCCGGATATGGAACTGCCTCCTTGAACACATTGTCGGCGAAATCACCGATCTCGGTCTCCAGACCTTCAAATGCCGAGCACGTGGACATATCCTAACTTCACCGAACGCCTCTAGGGGTGAGTCTTTGAGCTGCAGTACACCAATGAGTATGCCAATCATTAGTTGTAGTGTCTGATATGGCTGTTGTTCACAATTGCACCCAATAAAAAAACAGGCGAGGTAGTTAACATCTCGCCACCGCACTATGAGATCTCCTTTACCGGTGGCAAAATATAGTAATAGGTTTTTACCCTTTTAACTGGTACAAAATCTGACACCTTTATACAAGGCATCATGTTTGCAATAACCTCAACACAAGAAGTCAAAATGCAAACAAAAAGAAACAACTCTGATGATAAAGATAGGCACTGTCCTTGAGTTGTTTGTTGCAGACTCGAGACAGATGCCTTTAGAGTCTACCAGTTAAAAGGGTAAAACCCTATTACTATCTCGCCCACCGTTAGACCGTTAGGGGTTTCCCTCGCCGGGTAGGTTACAGCCGAGTACGGCTCTGAGCGCCTCTGCGGGGTGCCTGGCCGGGTGGCTCAGCACGGAGGAGGAGAGAAGACGCAACGCCCGCAGCACCACTGCGGGGTGGGTGGGTGGGGGCACCGGGAAGGGAAGACAAAGAGGGAAGGGGGGGCACGGTGGAGAAGAGAGGAGACATAGGGGAAGAGGGAAGACGCTGGGGAGAAGTTGGGGGGCATGAGAAAGAACGGAGGGGGACGAATGGAGAGGGGGTTCACGGGGAGAATTGGAGGGGACACGGGTGGGGGGAGGGCTGAGACGAAGGAGAATGAGGGATACGGGGTAGTATGGGGACACGGGGAGGAGGGAGACATGGTGGAGCAGAGGGAGGGAGGGGGGATACAGTGGGAACAGAATCTTGCACTTTGTGTATTTCACACAGGCGGCTCGACACGCCCAGAATGACCCTTTCGCCCCAGCACTAATCCGATAATAACCCACGCATCACAGCTAATCGCCATCATCATCATCGCCACTACCGCGGAGAGACAAAGACGGGCCGGCGCGCAGGGCGGGCAGGAGCAAATGCTGCTCCAGCCAAGACAGCCACGCGGCGTCCCAACTCCTCTTTCGATGCCGTACCTCGTGACCCCGACGTACGGCATCGAAGAGTGGCCGGGCGAACTAGGGCACGGGGTCAAGGTCCCTCGTCGTTTTCATCATCAGCCGATCAATGAGTATGCGCATGCGTCTGGGAGGAATCGGAGCACCCCCGGAACCACTCGTGCGAGGGGCAACGCTATCCCAAACAAATGGTGTAGTCCGCACTCTGCTGTACCGCCTTCTGGCGAGCCCGGGTATGGCACCTTCACGCCCATGGACAGGGAGTTTCACTATATTTGTGCAGTGATCCACAAACCCTCGTGCATGCCACAGCGCCCGGGAATAAGGGGAAATGTGATAGAGTCGTGGATCTGAATAAAAAATGGGGCCTAAGCTGTGGGCTGTAAGCTAAGTCTCGGGTTAAGTATAACAGGATATGTCTCGATTTAAAGCTTTCGTGACTACAGGGATTCATCTTATTGGTTCTTTCGGTAAAGTCACGTAGAATGGAAATAATAAAATAATAAAAATAAAAAAAATAATTCTCACGACGTTTCGGCCACAAGAGTCTGAACATCAGATCTGTCTTCTCAGACAGACCTATTCTTCACTGAGGACGGCTGCTTGCGTTGTGGCCAAAACGTCGTGAGAATTATTTCATTATGCTTTATTTTGTTTAATTTGTATTATTTTATTATTTCCATTCTACGTGACTTTACCGGAAGAACCAAGAAGAGGAACTAGTGTCCATGCTGTAATTCAGTAGCGGGCTATCAGGGTCTCCCATCCCACCGGTCTCACCCTGGCAGGGGGTCGGGCAGAGGCAGTGGCCACCAGATTGGCCAGGTTGTCGCACCCGAGATTTAAGTTAAAGAGCTTCTGCTCCGTGGAGGTGTGCGATGTGCCCCGACGGGTCCCCGCGAGGCCCCTGTGGACAGAAGACCCCCCCCCTCCCCACCTCACATAACGGGGTCCACATCTTCAGAAAAATGGAATATCAAGATAACCTCTATTTGCACAGGAAGGGGATGAAGATAGCAACTTTATAGCTACGCTCGTTTACCAGGAAAGCCTCGCTGAGTCTCAATACTCTCTTTCAGAAGGGTCCTGCCAAGTGTTTTGCAGTTTGGTGGGGGGGTGATGTTGTCAGCTGTAATTTTCTGGTAATTTCTCAGCATTGGGATGATTGGGCCAATGCCAGTTACCTTGCAAAAAAATGTAGGGCTAGGAGGAAACCCACGCATAACAGGGGAGAACATACAAACTCCACACAGTCAGGTATTCGAGCAGGGAATCGAACCCAGGCTCTTCTTCTTCTCTGGCGCAAATGTCACCACTGTGCCGCCCTAAAGGTGCAGCCCTGCAATTGCTCCGTCATGTCACTGCTGGTGGAAGAGCCTCCGCTAGAGAGCGCCTCTAGAAGGTATTTGGCCTACACTTCCATATTGGCCAGACATGGTGCAAGTAACTTACGTTGGACAGTGAAATCCCACTCAGCACCATGGACAGCGACATTACATTCAGGACCTTGGTCAGCTACGTCGCTTCAGCACCATCCTGCCTCCACAGTTGGTGGACTACAGGCAGCCACGTGCAGCAGCGTAGCCACCACCAATGCCCGTCCGGTCGAGTGTGTGTGTGTGAATGAGCGGGCAGTCCTGTGCACGTGTAGGTGTATAACTATGACCACAACGATCCCAGATGCGTAAGGTGTGGTGGTGGTTTCTGTGGCATTAAAGGAGCTGCTGCAGTTTGTTTAGGCGATTTTAATGATGATGGTGATGACGGTGGTGGTGGTGGTGATGCGGTGTGGAAACATCACCACTATGCGTGCTGCTACAAAGGCGGCCAGGCGTGTTGCTGGCCACTCGCTATAAGCACTTGCCCCAACAATCTGTTAAGATCTAGATTAGAAGTTTTAATATAGATTTGAAGTTTTCGTGACTGCAGGGATCCATACTCTTTAGTTCTTTCGGTAAAGTCATGTAGGTATAAAATAAAATAATTTAAATTAAATCGATTAAGACTATACGGGGGATTTGTTTGTCTTTGATGGTGATGACGGTGGTGGGTGGTGATTGAGTATGGTGTTGATGGTGTTGATGGTGTTGATGGTTGTGGTGATGAGGTGATTACGGAGGATAATGGAGCGTGATTGATGATGATGATGACGATGATGGTGACGCCACGACCACACGTGTCTGGTGTTTGTGGTGAATCCGCCACGTGTGGTCTTCTCCCCACCACGCTCTCGACTCGCCTGCAGCCAGTCGGTGCCCTCCAGGGCAATTGCCTGGAGGGCACCCACGCGGCTTTAGCGGCAGAGACAGAAATAAACAGAGGGCAGTGACAAATCCGGTTAAGCGCTAAGAGTGCGACAGACGGAAAGGCACGCAGACACGTACACATAGAGATCCCCGTATAGCCTTCAATGGACTGTTGAGGGAAGTGCTCTTCGCGAGCTGAAGTCCGACACGGTACACAAAGTGACGTGTTTGGTCAACACCACGCCCAGCCGCCTTTGTCTCCCTAGTGCAAAGCAATGGATACGAAACATATGCCGTGTGCTAATTCACAGACACTGGTAGGAGGTACTCTTTTTTATTCCGGCCTTCATAGCCTTAGGGGATAACCACGTACTGGGTCGGGACAGCCAACACGCTGCCAGCAGCAGCACGATCACCACCACGACTCGCAGCACGCAACGGAGATCACGCGCCGATGTGGCCGGGGCTCGGCGCACCACGTCACGTGCACTGCAAGTGCCACTGCCGCCAGATGGTGGTGTTGAGCCGAATTGTGTCCTTCCACAGCACCTTTGAAACGCTTCCACTTGGGGACACGATCCGCCCACTACATGAAAGGGGTGGGGAGGGAAGGTTAGGATCAAGGTGAGGGTCAAGGTCACGGTGGGATGCCATGGCTATGGTTAAGGAGGGAGGGAACAGCAGAGAATAGAAACTAAAACGAAACTTTTAATTTACCAGGTAAGGCGCTCTGAGCTGCTAAAAAGCTATTTTTCAGTAGCGTCCTGGCCACAAATGAAAGCTCAACGAAGGGGTTTATGTGAAATTCATAGCAGTCATAGAATGTGGTGGGAAAACCGGAGGACCCGGAAAAAGCCCACGCGACCACGAGGGGACATGCAAACTCCAAATATACAACAGGCGTCAGGGTCGGGATCAAACCCACGACCTCCTGTAGACCAGGCGAGGAAGTTAACATCTCGGAACCGAATGAGGTGGGTAGGGTTGGATGACTTGAGGGTGGTGGGTTTATGGTGGGAGCGGTTGGTGAAATATAGTCAGGGTCAGGGTAGGTTAGAGGCCAGGTGACCCGAGTTCGATACCCGCTCACGACTGACACATTTGTGAAAAATGTTCTTGAACCGTCCCTGGGCTTTCCCTAGATCGACTCAGCCTTAATATAATACCTGGTGCGGTGTGTATAAACATCAGCACTGGGGAGATAAAGACGGCCGGTGTGTGGTGTTGGCCACCCACGGTCTAGTGTGTCATGCGGCCAGATCGGTGCTCGCTCAGAGCACTTACCCCAGCAGTCTATTAAAGGCTATACGGGAGATATTTGTCTTTGTGTGTGTGTGACTAATTCTCACTCTGTGCCTAATGAGCATCATTAGTCTCTTGCAGCACGCGCTGTGCTGCATCTCCTATAATCACGCAACGGTTTTACAGCGAAACACCTGCGGTGAGTTACGGCGAGAGGCGTGGAGTCACGGGTAGAAACAGAGACACAGGAAGAAGGGAGGGACACGAGAGAGGACCATATGCACAGGGAGGAACAGAGACACAGGAAGAAGCAAAGAGACACTGGGAGAACAGATACACAGGGAGAAACAGAGAGATAGGAGGAGCAGGTAGATACCAAAAACTAAACGAATTTATGTTTTATTTTACCAGGTAAAGCCCACTGAGCTATGTGCTCTTATTCAGCAGCGACCTGGTCACAAATGATTGATTTACGGAGTGGCTGATCACGTGGAAATGTATTGCAGCCAAATACTCTGAACGCGTGATGTTGATTCTAAATGTGGAGGAAAAATCTGGAGGACCCGGAGAAAAATCTACTCAACCACGGGGAGAGAGACACGCAAAGTCCAAATATACAACAGCCGTCGGGTCGGGATCGGGATCGAACCCACGACCTCCTGTAGACCAGGCGAGGGAGTTAACATATCCTAGCCACGTCGAGACACAGGGAGACAAATTGAAAGGGGCACCCCAGCGCCAGCAGCTGTCCTTGTGCGGCTCAATGCGGCTCAGTAAAAGGCTGCGGTGGGGAGGGGGGGGGGCGATGGTAATCACTCGGATTGTGCAATGAACCCAATTGAGCGATTCACTCCCCACCTCGCCAGATTCTCGGCGGCGCGGCGCGCCGTGCCGGCCTTAATAGGCGCTCGCAAACAGTCCCCGACCCCACACAACGTGTCCACGTACGGCAACGTTCTTCAGCGCAAGAGTCGCGCGGGGCCGCTGTCGGCATCTAGACGGCCTTTAGTGCGGCCCGACAATACACAGATGATGACACCACCTCCATCATCACCATCGTGCCGCTGTCAAACCCCAATGGTTTCAAATGGTGTGGCGGCCCTCACGCTCATGATGTCTTATCGGCGAGAGTGCCCCCCTCCTCCTCCAGAACACTGGCGTAAGGCACTGGGTGATCTGTGTGTCTCTCTCTCTCTCTCATTCTGTCTCGCGAGGTTATTCCCAGGTGTCGATTAAAGCGCCTGGTGGTTCTGTGGCGGAACACTCAGGCGGCTGCTAAAAGCCATGCTGGAGGGATGGGGGGGGGGTAAGGGGAGGGGAGTGGGGAGGAGGGGTGGGGGGAAATCAGTGTCATCTGCAAAGAGGCTGATGGATCTCGGCGTTTGATTTACACATCACACGCTCATCGCCTCCAAACGGATCACGGCCCAGGTGTAGAATGAGCCCAGAGCGAGGCACTGTCAACAAGGGGACAGATGGAAGAAGGTCAAGGGAGACAAGCACTGGAGAAGCATCGCGGAAGCATTGAGAAGCGCCAGGGAAGCATTGCTCTATCTCTGAGTATCTGTGACCCTCCTAAAGAGAGTCGTGATACACGGTGAGGCTTTCCTGAGTGATCTGTGACTCTGTGTCTGTCTGTGTCCCTCTGCGTCTCCTTTCGAAGTCGCTGGAGTTAAGGTACGAGAAACAGCCCCACCCCCTCTCCCCCGTCCCCCACGCCCTTCCCTCCTCTGCCCCGCCCCCTCCACCTGCCCCCCCTCTTCCCTGCCCTCCCCCCCTCTCCCCTACCCTCGCCCTCCTCACCGTGCCCCCCTCTTCCCCCCCTCCCGACCCTACCCCCCCCCCCTGTCCCCCCTCTCCCTCCCCTCGCCCTCCTCTCCCCCTGCCCCTCCCCACCCTGCCCCCCTCTCTGCCCCCCCCTCTGNCCCCCCCCTCTCCCCTGCCCCTCCCACCCTGCCCCCCCTCTCTTCCCTCCCCTCTGCCCCCCCTCTCCCCTGCCCCTCCCCACCCTGCCCCCCCCTCTCCCCTGCCCCTCGCCCTCTTCACCCTGCCAGCCCCACCCCGTCTCTGTAAAGTGCAGTAGAACCCCTCTTAACGACGGTAATTGGTTCCACAAAACCGATCGTTAAGTGATTTGGTCGTTAAGCGAGTATAAGAAATGCACGTTAAAGACTTCATGCGTTCCAATTGCATCGAAAGTGACCCTTCTTTCACCCAAAAAAATTTACGTTGTAATATTTAAACAATGGATATGAATACATGAAGATACGAACAACATAAGTATATAATATTGAAAGAAACGTGGTTCATCGATGCATCTTTAATATTTACTGCACGACAGCAGCCTGTCGTTAACAGGTCGATATGCGAATACGTTGAGCTCTATATAGGGTTCTACACTACACACTACACTACTATACACTACACTATACACTACAATTCTATAGAGGCGCGTCGTTCACGATTAGTCGTTACATGGTGGTGGTTAAGAGGGGTTCTACACTACACTACTATACACTACACTACTATACACTACTACTATACACTACTATACACTACACTATACACTACTATACACTACACTACTATACAATACACTACTATACACTACACTATACACTACACTACTATACACTACACTACTATACACTACACTGCACTGATATACACTACTATACACTACACTACTATACACTACACTACTATACACTACACTATACACTACACTATACACTACTATACACTACTACTATACACTACACTATACACTACACTACTATACACTCCACTACTATACACTCCACTACTATACACTACTATACACTGCACTGATATACACTACACTACTATACACTCCACTACTATACACTACTATACACTACACTACTATACACGACACTACTATACACTCCACTACTATACACTACACTATACACTACACTACTATACACTCCACTACTATACACTACACTATACACTACACTACTATACACTACACTATACACTCCACTACTATACACTACTATACACTACACTGATATACACTACACTATACACTACACTACTATACACTACTATACGCTACACTATACACTACACTACTATACACTCCACTACTATACACTCCACTGCTATACACTACACTACTATACACTACACTACTATACACTACACTACTATACACTACACTACTATACACTGCTATACACTACACTATACACTCCACTACTATACACTCCACTGCTATACACTACACTACTATACACTACTATACACTACACTATACACTACACTATACACTACATCTGATATACACTACACTACTATACACTACACTACTATACACTACACTGCTATACACTACACTACTATACACTACTACTATACACTACACTACTATACACTCCACTATACACCACACTGTTATACACTACACTTCTATAAACTACACTGCTATACACCACACTGTTAAACACTACACTATACACTACTATACACTACACTACTATACACTACACTATACACTACNCTACTATACACTACACACACTTATACACTACACTACTATACACTACACTATACACTACACTACTATACACTACACTACTATACTATACACTACACTACTATACACTACACTATACACTACACTACTATACACTACACTACTATACACTACACTACTATAAACTACACTGATATACACTACACTGTACACTACACTACTATACACTACACTACTATAAACTACACTGCTATACACTACACTGTTATACACTACACTATACACTACACTGCTATACACTATACACTACACTATTATACACTACATTATACACTATAACCTACACTACTATACACTACCTATACACTCACTATACACTACACTACTCTACACTACTATACACTACACTACTACACTATNCACTACTATACACTACTACACTACACTACTATATACTACACTGTTATACACTACACTATACACTACACCGTGGGCTCTATGGAGGGTCGCCTCAGTGTACGCGACATGCATTCAATTCGATTACGCACCAAATTGAAAGACGTGGGCGGTTTTTTGTGTGCGCTCATTGATGACCGGGCTGATACCATCAACTCACGACCCTTGAGAACCCGGTTTAATCACCGCTCAGTCTCTGTGAGTCTGTGGGTCTCTGTGTGAGTCTATGGGTCTCTGTGGGAGTCAATGGGTCTTTGTGTGTGTCTGTGGGTCTCTCTGTGAGTCTATGGGTCTCTGTGTGAGTGTATGGGTCTCTGTGTGTGAGTCTATGGGTCTCTGTGTGAGTCTGGGTCTCTGTGAGTCTATGGGTCTCTGTATGAGTCTATTGGTCTTTGTGTGTGTCTGTGGGTCTCTCTGTGAGTTCTGGGCCTCTCTGTGAGTCTGGGTATCTGTAAACTGTGGGTCTCTGTGTGAGTCAATGGGTCTCTGTGTGAGTCTATGGGTCTCTGTGTGAGTCTATGGGTCTCTGTGTGAGTCTATGGGTTTCTGTGTGAGTCTATTGGTCTCTGTGTGAGTCTATGGGTCTCTGTGTGATCTATGGGTCTCTGTGTGAGTCTATTGGTCTCTGTGAGTCTATGGGTCTCTGTGTGAGTCTATGGGTCTCTGTGTGAGTCTATGGGTCTATGTGTGAGTCTATGGGTCTCTATGCGAGTCTATGGACTCTGTGTGAGTCTATGGGTCTCTGTGTGAGTCTATGGGTCTCTGTGTGAGTCAATGGGTCTCTGTGTGAGTCTATGGGTCTCTGTGTGAGTCTATGGGTCTCTGTGTGAGTCTATGGGTCTCTATGCGAGTATATGGTCTCTGTGTGAGTCTATGGGTCTCTGTGTGAGTCTATGGGTCTCTATGCGAGTATATGGTCTCTGTGTGAGTCTATGGGTCCCTGTGTGAGTCTATGGGTCTCTATGCGAGTATATGGTCTCTGTGTGAGTCTATGGTCCCTGTGTGAGTCTATGGGTCTCTATGCGAGTCAATGGGTCTCTGTGTGAGTCTATGGGTCTCTGTGTGAGTCTATGGGTCTCTGTGTGAGTCAATGGTCTCTGTGTGAGTCTATGGGTCTCTGTGTGAGTCAATGGGTCTCTGTGTGAGTCTATGGGTCCTGTGTGAGTCTATGGGTCTCTATGCGAGTGTATGGATCTCTGCGAGTCATTGATGGCCGTCCTGCCGACATCAGCTCTCCACACAACACACTAATGAATGTCATTGCACGTATAGAATTATGACGACGTTTCAGGCAACGGCCCCTTCGCAGCCGCACAACAACGGCGTCATTGACGTCCGTGCGTCAGAGCATCAATGGTGGGCGGCCGATCCACGGTCACGAAACCCAAGGCCTCCTCGGCGATTATCGGCTTCAGTGTCTCGGACGTGGCCATTTGTGAACCCCCCCCCCACCACCGAGACCGGAGCAGCGGCGACGCGGCTGAGTGCGTGGTGACGTCAGAGCTGTGTGACGTCACCACGTCCTCGGCTGATACTGCTGCTGATTATGCTGATTGTGGTGACGTCATGGTTCCCGGGGGAATGGGTTTAACCGACCTCGCGGTGGTGGTGGTGGTGATGATTATTTTCAGAGCTGGCGTGTACACGCAGGAGCCTATGCGTGTACACACACGCACGCACGCGCGAATGCATATACACTTTTGCGTGCACACGTGTACTCGCGTGTACGTGTGTACAGAGTTACACAGAGGCTTAACACAAAGCTGATGGGGGCGGGAAGGGGGCACGTGCTGTTTGCGTGCAGCGGAGGCTCAGGACCGGTTCAAGATAATCGTCCCCGATGTTGGCCGTGAGCGGGAATCTAACCACTGCCCCACCGCTCCTCCCCATGTTATTCTGCACACACTAGATCTCGATAGACACGTACACACACACAGGGATAAAGACAAAGTTCCCCCGTGTAGCCTTAACAGACTGTTGTGGCAAGTGCTGTTAGCGAGCACCTATGAAGGCCGGCACGGCGCACGAGGGGTGGGTGGTCAGAACCACGCCCGGCCGCCTTTGTCTCCCCAGTGTCAGTTTACACACTGCACCAGGACCTAGTCATTGAGGCTGAGTCGACCTAGGGGATGCCCAGGACCGAGTCAGATAATCGTCACTGGTGTNGGCCGTGGCGTGATGAACCCGGGACGCCGGGGTGCATGCCTAACCACTCGCTCGCTCCCACTGCACACATACATTCACAACAGTACACAACCTGCACCCGTGACAAACCCATACGAATTCACACACACGGCACTACACGCCACCGATCGGTTTACGCGGTGCACAGAAAGAGTTCACAACTCATGCACGCACATATGCACGCACATAATGCAAACACACGCGTACACAACAACGTAACACACACGTACACGAATACACACGCGTACACACATACTGCGNACACACACGTATGCACACACACGTACCACGTACGCGCCACACACGTACACACGTACGTACGTACACACGCACACACACGCACACATACACGCACACACACGTACACACGCGTACGCACACACACACACGTACACACGCGACTACACACGCACCCACACACATACACGCACACACACACGTACACGTACGCACACACACACGTACACAACGTACACACACACACGTACACACAACGTNCACACACGCACACACGTACACACAGTCACACGCACACACACGTACACACGCGTACGCAGTACGCACAACACACACGTACACACACACGTACACACACACAACGTACACACACACGCACACACACACACACGTACACACACACACACACACACGTACACACACGCGCACACGCACACACACGTACACACACACGTACACANGCACACACACACGTACACATACACACACACACACGTACACACACGCACACACACGCACACACACACACGTACACCANCCACCCCCCCTCCTCGAGCAATTGTCAGCTCGTGGCTCTGGACGGATGTCAATTTTTTGACGCANTTTTTTTAAAGCCGAAATTTCGGTGAAGAATCCCCATTGTAACTCACCCCCCAACGCCCCCCCCACACCCGTGCCCCCACCCCCCCCAAATGAAATACCACCCCCCCCATCACCCCCACCCTCCCAGACACATTCATGCATGCGTTATGTGGCATCCATTCTCGCAGACTCGTACCCGTGTTCGTATTCACGTCCATACCCTCGCTCTCCCACTCCTCGCTCTCTCCCTCTGTGCCGCTCTCCCCCCTCTCTCTCCCACGCTCCTTCATCCCTCTCCCTCCTCGCTCTCCCTCCCTGCCCGCTCTCTCCCTCTCTGCGCTCTCTCCACGCTCCCGCTCCACTCTCTCCACGCTCTCAAATCCCCCCCCCCCACGCTCTCTCTCCACGCTCTCTCCACGCTCTCTCCACGCTCTCTCCACGCTCTCTCCACGCTCTCAAATCCCCCCCCACGCTCTCTCCACGCTCTCTCCACGCTCTCCCTTCCCTCTCCTGCGCGTGCGTGTTCATTGCGAGCAACGATCGATTCCCAGAGCGCAGCAGCGGCGCTGGCATCGTCACGCCCATTCGTGTCCGTTCTCTCTCCCCCTCTCGCTCTCCCTATCTCTCCCTCTATTCTTCTTTTTCTTCTCCCTCCAGCTCCCTTCGCTCTCGCTCTCTCTTTCTCTCCCCGTCTCACTCCACCTCCTCTAGCTCCCGTCCATTTATCTCTTGTCTGCCCGCGTCTCCCATCTCTCCTCTCTCTATCTCTCTCTCTCCCTGCCCTCAACCCTCTCTCTCCCCCATTTATCTCTCTTTTTTCTCTCCGCCTCTCTCTAGCTCCCCTCTCTCTCTCTCTCCCACCCACACCCTCTCTCTCTCTGCCTCCTTCCCTCCCCATCTCTCCTCCTCCTCTCTCTTGCTCTCTCCCTCTCTCCCCACCGTTGTTCGCCCCGGGTTCGTCTCTCCTTCTACGACAGCAGCGGCGGCGGCGGCATTGGCGGTAGTGGCGGTAGTGGCAGAGATCACGGAGAAAGAGAGGCGCCGAGAGCCAGACACCCGCTGCGCCTGCCGGCATCATGAAGGACGAATGCAGGATCTGAAGGCGGTGAGCTACAGCATCATTGCTCCTCCTCCTCCTGCTGCTGCTGCTGTTGTCTCTGCCTGTGTGTGTGTGCGCGCGTCTCACTCGCTGTGTAGTCTGCGCGATGCGATAGCCTCATTTGTGTCTGGCCGTCACCATCATCAGCATCGTCAGAAGCAACTATCATCATCATCATCACCACTAACCATTATCATTACCAAATCAACCGTCATCACCATCACGAACCATCTTCATCACCAACCGATCAACCACCACCACCACCATCATCACATCACCAATCGTCCACCAACCCAACCGTCATCACCAACACCACCACCATCAGCACCATCCAACCATCATCATCATCACCACCACCATGACCACCATCACTATCGCAACCGCCTCTGCATAACCCGGCTACGGTAGCGAGGGGAGGGGTGTATGGGAGGAGGGGGGAGGGGTGGGGGAAGGGGGTGGGGGAGGGCTGGAGGTGCCCAGCTGTTTCTGCTCGGCACGGGCGAGAGACTGAAATCCGCAAAAGCCTCCAGTCTCGCTCCATGCTGCCTGTTGTCCCTCGGTTTGTGTGTCACGGTGTGAGTGTGTGCGCGTGTCCGTGCCCTCTTATGTGTCTCATTATACGAGTTTATGGTGTGTGTGTGTCTGCATGTGTCTCTGTGTGCGTGCGTCTATTTGTCTGTGTGCGTGAGTGTGCATGTTTGTGCCTCTCTGTGTGTGTGTTATATGCGTGTCTGTATTTGTGTATCTTATGTCTTTGTGTGTATATCCATGTCAACGTCTCTGTGCGTGTGTGTGCTATCCCAAATGGGAGCGGCAGTGCAGCTACAAACCCAGAGATCGGACTTCGATTCCCGCTCACGGCCAACACCAGTGGCGATTATCTGAACCGGTGCCTGGGCTCCGCTAGGTCGACTCGGCCTAAAATAGTACCTGGTTGTGATGTGCAAACATCGCCACTCGGGAGACAAAGCGGCGGGCGTGGTGCTGGCCTCCCACCGCTTCTTGTGGCGTGTCGGCCTTTATAGGTGCTCGCGAACAACACTTGCCCTACAGTCTGTTAAGGCTAGACGGGGATCTTTGTCTTTGAGCCCAAATGGGGAAGTCGGTAGTGCAGCTACGAACCCAGAGGTCCGAGTTCGATTCCCGCTCACGGCTATTGTCAGTGGCGAGTGCTAATGAGCACATGTCCTGGGCCTCCCATAGGTCTCTACGGCCTTAAATGAGTACGTGGTGCGGTGTAAAAAAAAAATAGCGCTGGGGAGATAAAGACAGCCGGGCGTGATGCTGGCCACTCACCCCCTCGTACGTCGTGCCGCCCTTAATAGGTGCTCGCTAACAGCACTTGCCGCAATATCCCGTTAAAGGCTACACAGGGGATCTTTGTATGTGTTTGTGTGTCCGGGTTTATGCGTGTGTGTGTGTGTGTATTGTGAGCGATAGCCTAAGTGGTTAGCGCAATGCGCCTACGAACTTGGAACCCCGTGTTCAATTCCCGCTCACGTCGAACATCTGAACTGGTCCTCACACCTCCCTAAGGTAGATTCAGCCCTAAATGAAGACCTCATTGTGGCGTGAGACAACGCAGCCGTGTGTGGTGGTGCTGGCCACCACATCCCTGCCTAGCTACACGGTGCCAGGAATTCAAAGGCGCTCGCCGACAGCTCTTGACCCAGAATCGGTGGAGCCTTTCTGGGTGATCTTTGTATACGGGCGCTTCTGTGTGGTGCGTCTTCCACGCTCGTGTGTGTCCGCGTGTGCGTGCCTTTGTCTGTGTCTGTGTGTATTTATATTTGTATTCGCGTGTGTTTGTGTGCGTGTGGGGAGCGGTAGTGCAGCGGTTAGCGCGCCAAGCTACGAAAGCAGCCACCTGGGTTCGACTCCCGCTCACGGCCACCAACACGGGCAGTGACGATTGTCTGAACCGGTCCTGGGCCTCCCCTAGGTCGATTCAGCCTCAAATGAATACCTGGGTGCGACGTGCAAGCATCGCCTCCACTCGGCAGACAGAGATGGCCGGACGTGGTGCTCGCCACTTTAGCTCGTGTACCATACGGGCCTTAATAGGTGCTCGCTGACAGCACTTGAAGGCTATACGGGTGATCTTTGTAGTGTGTCTTTGTGCGATATGTGAATACACGTGTGTGAGCATTGTTATTGTGTCTGCGCGTGTGTACTCGACGTATATTTATTTGCGTACAGAGCAGTGTCTGTGTGTGTGTGTGCGTGCGTTGTGGAGAGCGGTGGCGCAGTGGTTAGGGCTGCAGCGGCCACTGGACGTGTTCGAATCCCGCTAACGCCCAAAGTCGTTGACAAATATCTGAGCCGGTCCCGGGTCCCCCCTAGTCGGCTTAGCCTGTGCAACAACAACAACAATACAAATAGATAAAGGCGCAGCACATGCAATTGCTAGCTCACGCGACTGCTGTCTGGAGAGCAGCATTCCACTCGGAATGCGCTCCGCCGCGTGGTGCCGCGCGGCCTCCCAGCTCGTCCACAGCTCCTGGCCAGCACACACGTGTGTAAAGTGTGGCTACTGGAGTAGCGGTACCCACACTTCACCCCAACCGCACACAAGATCTGTCCGGCCGACATGCTAGACATGCCGAGTCGCGTCGCAAACCGGTAATGACCGGTTGTTTTTTTTTTCTCTACCGGTTTTATGCGATTATCGATATAACCGCGCGCGCGCACGCACACAAAGCCAACCCCACTTCCATTGCTGCTCCTGCCGCCGCAACGCTCAGCGGTCGAGCGAACGACTTCCCAATCGGAAAGTTACAAGTTGAACTCCTGGGGTTGACTCAGCCCATCATCCCCCCCCCTCCTGGCGTCGATAAAACGAGTACCACTTTCTGCGTGTGTGGAGTCAGCGGTTATATTTACGCTATGCACAGACTCTGTCGCGCACCAGCGATGTGGAACTTCCACCAATGCCTCAATGCTCATTTGAGCAGCAAATCACTCCACAACGACGCTGACTTGCGGAGCAGGTGCGAAGCGATGGGAGTGCGAGAGAGGGAGGAGAGCATAGGGGGTGGGAGCGAGAGGGAGGGAGGGAGGAGAGACGGATGGGAGTGAGAGGGGGGATGGGAGGGAGAGAGCGAGGAAAGCGGGAGTGGTGGCGGGAGTGCAAGAGGGATGAGAGTGAGAGAGCGGGAGGGGGAGGGATACGTGGAGTAGGAGCGGTCGATCGGTCCTCGTGGTACCGGACAGCACATCCCGTGCCCCGTGCAGTTCACGAGCACACGGGGACCTACGACGAAAACGCAGACTTACACACAGGCGTATTCACAGAGATAAAGCTCCCCCGCATAGCCGTAAGAGACTGTTGCGGCAAGTGCTGTTAGCGAGCACCTATGAAGGCCGAGAGGACACACGAGGGGTGGGTGGCCAGCACCACGCCCGGCCGCCTTTGTCTCGCCAGTGGCGATGTTTACACACCGCATCAGGTATTCATTAAAGGCTGAGTCGACCTAGGGAGGCCCAGGACCGGTTCAGATAATTGTCACCGATGTTGGTGACCGTGAGCAGGAATCGAACTCACCACCAACGTTACCGTCACGTTGGGCTTACTAATAGCACCATCCTCAGCATCATCATCATCACCACCATCATCACCATCAACATTATCAGCACCATAACTGTCATTATTAGCACTCTTATCATCATCACCACCACCATCATCATTACCACCACCATCAGCACAACCATTAGCACCATCATCACCACCATCATCATCACCACCCCATCAGCACCATCATCAGCACCATCATCACCACCATCATCATCATTACCACCACCATCATCAGCAGCACCATCATCATCACCACCACCATCATCATCACCACCATCACCCACCATCTCACCATCATCATCATCATCACCACCGTCGTTATCATCATCATCACCATCAACCACCACCATCATCATCATCATCACCACCACCACCATCATCATCACACCACCACCACCACCACCATCATCACCACCACCATCATCATCATCATCACCACCATCATCATCATCACCACCATCATCACCACCATCATCACCACCATCACCACCACCACCATCATCACCACCATCATCATCACCATCATCATCACCACCACCATCGCCCGCTCTCTCCCCGTGGCTGTTGCGGGTGGGGGCTCGCGCCGCATCAAACATGGCTGAGGGGGCGCAGGGAGGGGCGGGGCACGGGGCGGGGGCGGGGGAGGCGGTGGAGGGTGGGGACNGGAGGGCGGGGGGGAAGGGTGGGGGCGGGCTGGGGTGTGTTGCGGTATCACCGCGTGTATGCTGTCTATGGTATGCTGTGTATGGTGTGGTTTGTGTGCTGTCCGTGTGTGCGCTATGTGTGTGCTGGTGTGTGATGTGTGTGTGTTGTCTGTGTTGGTTATTGTTCCGGATGCTGTGCGTGATGCCTACGTGTGTGTGCTGTCTATGTGTGTCTACGTGTGTCTATGGGTGTCTCTATGTATCTGTGTGTGGGGAACAGTTGTGTTGTGCCAAGCGCGCTGCGCTACGAACCCGGCTTAAGGCCAACACCTGTGACGATTGTCTGAACCGGTCCTGAGCCTCCCCTAGGTCGACTCAGCCTCAAATGAATACCTGGTGCTATGTGTAAACATCGCCACTGGGGAAACAAAGGCGGGCGGGCGTGGTGCTGGCCACCCACCCCTTGTATGCCGTGCCGACCTTCATAGGTGCTACTCGCTAACAGCACTTGCCCCAACAATCTGTTAAAGGCTCTAGGGAGGGCTTTGTCTTTATGTATCGATGTATACGTGTATGTGGTGCTTTTCCATAAACTTGGAAAACAATTCTATAATTAATCGACAGGGAATTTGACACAATGGCCAAATGCAAAGATCCCCCGTATAGCCTTTAACAGAATGTTGGGGCAAGTGCTGTTAGCGAGCACCAACCCTGCACTTCGAGGGGTGGTGTGGCCAGGAGGACCACGCCCGACCGCCTTTGTCTTTCCGATGCTGATATTTACACATGGCGGACCAGCTACTGATGTTAAGGCCGAGTCGACCGAGCGGAGGTCCCAGAACCGGTTCAAAATATTCGCCACTGTTAGAATTGGTCGTGAGTGAAGAATCGAACTCGGGTCGCCGAGGTCGTAGCGCAGTGCGCTAACCACGACACGACCGATCCACATTTGGAATTTCACACACACACACACGTGGACCAATTTAACACACACCGACCAATGTAACACACACACACACAGACAAATTTAACACACACACGGACCAATGTAACACAAACACAGACAAATTTAACACACAGACCAATTTAACGCACACACAGAGCAATTTAGCACACCAACACACAGACCAATTTAACACACAAACACACATAGCAATTTAACGCACACACAGAGCAATGTAACACACAGACCAATTTAACACACACAAAACAAAATAGCAATCCCCTTTCCTGTCATCCTCATGACCTGCTTAGCGAGCACCTATTAAACCCGGCACTGGCCATAACCACGCGTGGCCGCCTTTGTCTCCCCAGTGTTGAAGCTGACACGCAGCGCCAGGCTCTCGTTAAACAAAAAAAAGTAACCCGTAAAAACTAAGTTTTTCACTATAAATCCTTTATATGCGTGGCATCGGTTTTATTTTATTATTCATTTCTGTTTTTCTTGAGTAAGAGTTTCATTTTTATCACATTGGTATTTTAAATGAAATATGAAATTTTTTTCCCCTAAAAAGTGGAAAATTTTGGGAAAAATTTCACGAAAATAAATTGTCACGCACAACGAGTCTGTGTGCAAAATGTCAGCTCGATTGGATCACGGGAAGTGGGTTAAAAAACGACCGAAAGATTTGCATGGTCGTAAGCGCGCAAGCAAGCAAGCGAACTTAATATAAAGGATTTAAAAAGTCCTGAGTTGACTTAATGGAGACCCATCGCACGTTCAGATTTCACTTGCTACAAACTCTTCAGTCTGGGGTGGGAATCGAACTCAGGGGCGCCAGGTTCATAGCCCATCGCGCTAACCACTGCGCCACCGCTCTTCACCCCCAACAGATGCAAAGACAAAGGTTTGTGGGCAAGTGCTCGTAGCGAGCACCTTTACAGTTCAACATGACGCACTGTGGAGGAGGAGGGGTGGAGGTGGGGTGTGGCCGAAACCACCCCGGCCGCCTTTGTCTCCCACACACAAACACGTACATAAACAAGCGTGTAACAAGTTAAGTGCAGGCACACACAGACACACACACGCGCGCACACACACACACATGCAAGTATAGTGTCAGGAATTACATGATCACACTCACGCGTAATTACACTGCGAAATTGGACAGCACGCACAGAGATTGCTGGGGGCGGGTGTCGGGAGGGGGGGGGGTCAGCCCCTCCCTCTATCCCCCACCGCTCCCTCCCTCCTACNCCACCCGCCTTAGACCCCTCCCCTCGCGTTATGCAATGTTATGCAATGTTACTGCAAGTAACGCGTTACTCGAGAATAATCGGGCATGTAACAGACGCACCGCCGCTACACTGGCTGAATCGTGACGACTCGCCCTGGCGATTCTGTTAAATAAATAGATCANTTTTTTTATTTTAAAATTTATATCGTTTTGCATTTTAGTTTGTGTATCACACGTGCACAGTTGTGTGTGTGTGTGTGTGGCTCATTAGGACCAATTGTAAGATGAGCATTCTCATTTGCATGCTATGTTTTTGTTGTCCTTCCCGCACCTCCGATTAGCACGGTTGGCTACGTACACACGTACACAATTTTATCGACATCGAGGCATCATCATCGTGGCCAAAGCCGTTGTTGATTCCACCGACACCACTACCAGCACCGCCACCACCACCCGCCACCACCACCACCTACCACCACTGCCACCACCACCATCACTGCCGCCACCACCACCATGCCAACGTGTTCTGCCCTCCACCAGATCCCGCAGCTGCTGCACCACCAACCACTTGGCCTTAGACTCACTCAGAGACCCAGAGACTCACACAGAGGCCCATAGGCTCACCCAGACTCACAGACTCACAACAGAGGCCCATATCTGCCCAGCAGAACTCACCATCCATTCATAGACTCACAGAGAGACCCAGAGACTCACACGGGGCCCGTAGGCTCACCCAGGGACTCACAGACTCACAACAGAGGCCCATACATCTGCCCCAGCAGAATCTCACAATCCATTCATAGACTCAGAGAGACCCATAGACTCACACAGAGGCCCATAGACTGAGAGAAAACCCCCACAGACAGTGAGCCATAGACTCACACAGAGCCCCACAGACTCACAGTGATCCATAACTCTGCCCTGACGGTCTCCTCCACCATCTACCCGGACGGTCTTCCCTTCGACGCCAAGCGAATCGTCGCCCCCTCTAACTGGCAGACCGATGTCCCCAGGTCACCCTTGGAAATTCGATTCATCCTCGTCCCTCTCACCTGGGTAGTTATGCGCGACCTGGCCCTGTAGGCCACGTCGCTACGTGACTACTTTCATCGCCAAGTTCGTCTTCCGCGCCGATCGAGGGAGCTAAGAAACACGATGTCACCGGTGTCGGTCAAAGATCCCACCGCTGCAAGAATTACCTGCAAATGACTCAATTGGGATTGCACAGAGCAAACCCCTGTTGGGCCAACGTTGGGCCACGCGTTATATGTTTACTGGGAACATCGCTCCCCCGACCCCACAACTATGCTGCGACAAATTTCGATTAAAGCTTTCATGACTGCAGGGATTCATCTTCTTGGTTCTTTCGGTAAAGTCATGTAGAAGGGAAGTAATAAATAATAAAATAATATATTATATTATTTTATTAGATTATTATATTGTTTTATTTTATTATGTTTTTTTTATTATTTTATTACTTCCCTTCTACGTGACTTTACCGAAAGAACCAAGAAGATATGCTGCGACAATCTGAATATTCATTTATACTGGAGGAGGAATCCGATGATCCTTATAAAGCTCTTTTTCACGTATGTCCAATCTACTTCGGCAGGAGCCCCCCTGCAAAACGAGTCTGGATACTCAGTGGGGCATTCGTGGTAGAAGAGCGCAATGATGAAATCAATAATAATTATAGTAGTAGTAGTATTATTACGAGCTGCACGAGGTTCACAGACGCTGCTGTGATTTTCATCCAATCGCAGACGACGTCACGGCCTCAGTGACGCGTGCGGCACGTGACCTCTGTGCGCTATGAACCTGGCGACCCGGGTTCGATTCCGCTCACGGCCAACACCGGTGACGATTATCTGAACCGGTCCTGAGTTTCCCCTTGGTCGACTCAGCCTCAAATGAGTACCTGGTGCATTGTGTAAAAATCACCATTGGGGAGACAAAGGCGGTCGGGCGTGGTGCCGGCCACTCACCCCCTCGTGTGCCATGCCGGCCTTCATAGGTGCTCGCTAACAGCACGTGCCCCAACAGGCAATGCGGGGATCTTTTCTTGGTTGTTTTTGTGTGCGTGCGCACCTATCGGCACGTACCTCTGTGTGCACGTGTCTATCGGCACGTGACCCTGTGCGCACGTGTCTATCGGCAGGTGACCTCTGTGCACGTGTCTACAGGTGACCTCTTGTGCACGTGTCTATCGGCAGGTGACCTCTGTGCGCACGTGTCTACGGCACGTGACCGTGTGCACGTGTCTATCGGCACGTGACTCTGTGCCACGTGTCTATATACCCTGCCACGTGTTATCGGCAGGTGACCTCTGAGTCACGTGTCGATCGGCAGTACCTCTGTGTCACGTGTCTATCGGCAGGTACCTCTGAGTCATGTGTCTATCGGCAGGTGACCTCGTGGCACGTGTCTATCGGCAGGTGACCTCGAGGCACGTGTCTATCGGCAGGTGACCTCGAGTGCACGTGTCTCTCGGCACGTGACCTCTGAGTGCATGTGTTTATCGGCAGGTGACCTCTGAGCGCACGTGTCTGTTGCGGGACGTGCGACCGCGCCCTGTGCGCTCTGCGACGATCGCTTCTCGTTCGCTGCGAGGTTTTTTTTCTTCTGCTCGTTTGCTCGCTTACTCGTGTACTTGTTTCCGTAGAAACGTCGATTGAGAACTCAATTTCGTTTCACCTTTTTCGTGTTCAGTTTGTTGTCCTCCTCCTCACCTCCGTACGTAGCGTGGTTGGCTACGAAAGGTGCGAAATAAGTTCAACGTACACACATACAACGTACGCAACGTGTGTGTGTGTTTGTTTTCGTGTGCAGGGGAAGGACAGCGACGATGACGAGGAGGTGGCCGTCATCGTTGACCGGGACCACTTCATGGACCAGTTCTTCGAACAGGTATGTGTGTGTGACATTTGACCTCATTTTAAATGAGTACCTCGGGAGACAAAGGCGGCCAGGCGTGGTGTTGCCCAACCATCCTCTCGTATGCCGTGCTGGTCTTCATAGGTGCTGCTCGCTAACAGCACTTGCCCCAACAGTCTGTTAAGGCTATACGGGGGATCTTTGTCTGTGTGTGTGTGAGTCCATCGAGGTATATGCTGATAATCTGGTAATTGCTGCTCGTTCTGGAAACGGAGTTGGAGATGCCGCTGCCGAATCTGGAGGGTGCCAATAAGCGGTGGGGCCGTTCCATCAGCCCCATCAAATGATGCACCCCCTTAACTCCCTATGAGTTGTGGATAGTTGTGGAGAGAGTGGAGACGTCTCCATACCTGAGCAGGGAGCTTATGACCAGCTCCAGTTTGGCAGCAGATGTCTAACTCCGAATCAGTCGGGTGGCATCATCTTTTCATCGGCTGCATAACGCCGTGTGGAGGCGACCTGGTATATTGCTTCAAATGAATCTCCGGGTTTTCTCCACCACAGTTACGCCGTCCTTCTCGATGTTTGTGATGCATGGAGCCCTTTAAAGAAGCATCAGTCGAGTGAAATCCCAAGGCTCACAACAACGAGCGGAGAGCCGGGCGGTTAAACGCAGAAAGTTAGCACATTGAGGAGGACAGGCGGAACATCTGCCTGGCATCTCAGTCAGTCAAACCATGGCACCTGGGTCTGTAACGTGACCTCCTGCCAGCAGCGAGCCTTTGAAGCTTCACGTGGTCTCAAGGTGCACCTGGCCTGGCACAAGCGCCGTGGTAACGTCACCGCTACTTAGTCGTGAGCGATGGTTGTTGCCGAGTCCATCGCTGACTAAGTATGTGTGCGTGTATCCGCATGCCAATGAGTGTTTGAGTGTTGTCCGTGTGTCTGTGAGTTTGTCAGTAATCCACAATCTATGAGTGCGCGGGTCCATCGATGACCCTATGAGTGTGTCGATGAGTTTGTCAGTCCGATGAGTACGTGAGTTCATCGATGACCCTATGAGTGTGTCGATGAGTTTGTCAGTCCGATGAGTACGTGAGTTCATCGATGACCCTATGAGTGTGTCGATGAGTTTGTCAGTCCGATGAGTACGTGAGTTCATCGATGACCCTATGAGTGTGTCGATGAGTTTGTCAGTCCGATGAGTACGTGAGTTCATCGATGACCCTATGAGTGTGTCGATGAGTTTGTCAGTCCGATGAGTACGTGAGTTCATCGATGACCCTATGAGTGTGTCGATGAGTTTGTCAGTCCGATGAGTGCGTGAGTTCATCGATGACCCTATGAGTGTGTCGATGAGTTTGTCAGTCCTTCGTGGTCGATGAGTGCGTGAGTTCATCGATGACCCTGTGAGTGTGCGAGTGCTAACGATTATCCGGGTGCGTCTGCGTGTCTGCGAGTCTATGTGTGTGATATGAGATAGGCGAGTGCGGTGGGAGGGTGGGAGGGGTAAGGAGAGGGGGAGGAGGAGGGGAGGTCTAAGGAGGGTGGGAAGGGAGGGGTCTTCGTTGCTTCCACGTGTCCAGTCTCCCGTGGGGGTCATTTGTGAGCCCATCTAACGGCGCCTCCACAGCTGTGCTCATCTCCAGCGAATGATGAATATGTGTGTGTGTAAAATGTGTGTACGTGTGTGGTATTAGTGTTTGTGTGCGGGGGGGTTAAAGTGGGTATGTGTGTGATGGTGATTGTGTGTAATGTGTGTGTGGATGTGTGTGTGGTGGGGAGCGGTAGTGTTTAGCGGTTAGCGCGCTGCGCTATGAACCTGGCGACCCGAGATCGATTCCCGCTCACGGGCAAAACCGGTGACGATTATCTGAACCGGTCCTGGGCCTCCCTAGGTCGACTCGGCCTCAAATGAGTACCTGCTGCGATGTGCAAACATCGCCACTNGGGAGACAAAGGTGGGCGGTGTTGGCACTTGCCCCAACAGTCTGTTAAGGCTATACGGGGGATCTTTGTCTTGTTTTGTGTGTGTGTGACGATGGCTGTGTGTGGGTGTGTAATGTGCGCGCGTGTGGCTTCATGTGTGTTTGTGATGCGTGTGCGTGACTGGATGAGTGTCTAATTGGTGTGTGTGTGTGTGATGAGCATTTGTGGGTGTCTGTCGGGGGGGGGGAGGGAGCGGTGGCGCAGCGGTTAGCGCACACTCCGCTCCGAAGCCGGCGAGCAGCACTTTCCCCAGCGGTCTGTGTCGGCTACACGGGCGGCGGCGGGGGAGGGGGCGGGGAGGGGCGGGGAGGGGAGGGGGGGGGCGGGGAGGGGGGGGGAGGGGAGGGGCGGGGCGGGGAGGGGAGGGGTGGGGTGGGGGGGGGGCGGGGGGGCATTTGTCTTTGCCTTTGTGTGCAAATGGCCCGCGGGTCGGGATATTGGCTCTATGAATACTGCGGCGAGTGGCTATTGTTGCAGGCACTGACAGTGCCGACGGGGCCCCGTCTGCATTAGCCGGGACCCGAGAGCATCTGTATCCATTGGCGAGGGGACTGGGGAGGGGGCGGAGGGGGTGGAGGGGAAGGGGTGAGGGAAGGTTGCTGGCGTGCACCACAATGCCACCATGATCAGCAGCAGCAGAAGCAGCATCAGCAGCAGCATCACCATCAGCAGCAGCAACATCATAATTATCGCAATCATTATCAGCAGCAGCAACATCATCAGTATCACCATCATTACCACCATCAGCAGCAGCAACATCATCAGTATCACCATCATTATCACCATCAGCAGCAGCAACATCATCATTATCACCATCACCACCACAATGGTGGAGCCATGATTTTCAGGTAGAGGGGCAACCCTCCAGCAATGAACAATGCTAGGAGTTGTTAGTAAGTAAGGACTTGTCCCTTGCTTTTCATTCGACGCGTGTGCGGCGATGGCACAGCCATCGATCGAGGATCGAATTCGAACCGCGTTGTGTGATCGGCGTCGCGCTCGCTGAAGGTGTTGATGCCTTCAGGGAAGTCGTGTCCTGTATACGCAACTGCGCACAATTCTGAGTCACTTATAACTGCTTTGCCATTAATTGCCAATTATGGACTCAGACTATTGTCCTATCATCTCATAGAGTCCCTTTACACAGTGGCAGTGGGGGTCGCAAAATGCCGATTTATTACTAATAACCCCAATGATCGGATCATTGGGGGGGGGCACGTGACACCCGCCCCCCCCACTCGCTCCGCCAGTGATCACCACCATCATCGTCACCACCATCATCATCAGCAGCAGCAACATCATCATTATCATATTCTTGGTTCTTTCGGTAAAGTCACGTAGCGGGGAAATAATACAAATAATATAAATATAAAACAATAAAAATTCTCACGACGTTTCGACACCTGATGATGATTGCTTGTGTTGCAGTCGAAACGTCGTGAGAATTTGTATTGTTTTATATTTATGTTATTTTTATTATTTCCCTTCTACGTTACTTTACCAAAGAACCAAGAATATGAATCCTGCAGTCACGAAAGCTTTAAATAAAAAAAATCATCATTATTATTAGCAGCAGCAGCAGCGTCATCAGCGACTGCAGCTGCACCATCATCACCATCGTCATCATCAGCCCAGCCTAGTTCGATGCACTGCTGGATGAATGCTCCCGAGAGATTTCTCAATGACACTTCACCAATAATTCCAATGCAAAGATAATTACATAAATACTAGTCTTCTTGGTTCTTTCGGTAAAGTCACATAGAAGGGAAGTAATAAAATAATAAAAATAAAACATAATAAAAAAATTATTACTTCCCTTCTACGTGACTTTACCGAAAGAACAAGAAGATGAATCCTGCAGTCACGAAAGCTTTAAATCGAAAAATAATACTAGTCTTTTGCCTTCCAAGGCCCGGTGTATCAGTAAATCTGAAACTTGCAAGCGATAAGCAGACCGCGCCGTGATATTCGTTGCATCAATTCGTGTGCAAATGACGTCCTTTTTACTTCAATGTCTCAACAACAGCGTTACGGAGATCGCGTGACGTGAGGGTTCTGCCTTTGTCGTGAGGGTTGTAAGTTGACGCTGAGGAGGGGGAGGAGGCGCCTCGCCCCCCCCCCATGTGGAGTGACGTCACCGCTAATTAATATTAATGAGGGGGGTGTCTATTTGGAAGACGTCACCTCTTCATGATAATTAATGTGGGGCTGTTCGATGTGGAGTGGCGTCACCTGCTCATGATTATTAATGAGGGGGGTATATGTGGAGGACGTACCTGTTCATGAGTATTAATGAGGGGGTTTGGGGTCTATGTGGAGTGACGTCACCTGCTCATGATTATTAATGAGGGGGCTGGCCGACGTGGAGTGACGTCACGCACGCGACACACGGACATTCTTGGCTCATTATGGTAGTAAATGAATTTGTTTACACGTGAATACTTTTTTTAAACGATTTTACATCTTTGCAAAAGGAATGTGTTGTGAATTTCACGCTAAACTACATAGACATTTGGGCATGTGATGTTGGTGAGCCGTGTGGTGAGTTAGTACCGGTGTTGGTGAGCTGCGTGGTGAGTTAGTACCGGTGATGGTGCTGTGTGGTGAGTTTAGTACCGGTGTTGGTGGCTGTGTGGTGAGTTTAGTACCGGTGTTGGTGAGCTGTGTGGTGAGTTTAGTACGGTGTTGGTGAGCTGTGTGGTGAGTTTAGTATCGGTGATGGTGCTGTGTGGTGAGTTTAGTACCAGTGATGGTGAGTTGTGTGGTGAGTTTAGTACGAGTGTTTGTGAGCTGTGTGGTGAGTTTAGTACCGGTGATGGTGAGTTGTGTGGTGAGTTTAGTACGGTGTTGGTGAGCTGTGTGGTGAATTTAGTACGGTGATGGTGAGTTGTGTGGTGATTTTAGTACCGGTGATGGTGAGCTGTGTGGTGAGTTTAGTACCGGTGATGGTGAGCTGTGTGGTGAGTTTAGTATCGTGTTGGTGAGCTGTGTGGTGAGTTTAGTANCGTGTTTATGAGCTGTGTGGTGAGTTTAGTACCGGTGATGGTGAGCTGTGTGGTGAGTTTAGTATCGTGTTGGTAGCTGTGTGGTAGTTTAGTANCGTGTGTGAGCTGTGTGGTGAGTTCAGTACTGGTGTGGTGAGCGGTGGTGAGTTTAGTACCGGTGATGCTGAGCTGTTGGTGGTTTAACGGTGTTGGTGATGGTGGTGATGGTTTAGTACTGGTGTTGGTGAGATGTGTGGTGAGTTTAGTGGTTTTGGTGAGCTGGTGGTGAGTTTANTACCGGTGTGGTGAGTCGGTGGTGGTTGAGTACTGGTGTTGGTGGTGGTGGTGAGTTTAGTACGGTGATGGTGAGCTGCGTGGTGAGTTTAGTACTGTGTTGTGAGCTGCGTGGTGAGTTTAGTACTGGTGAGGTGAGCTGTGTGGTGAGTTTAGTACGTGATGGTGGCTGCGTGGTGAGTTTAGTACGGTGTGGTGGCTGTGTGGTGAGTTTAGTACGGTGTTGGTGAGCTGTGTGTGGTTTGAGTTTAGTACCAGTGTTGGTGGCTGTGTGGTGAGTTTAGTACGGTGTTGGTCTGTGTGGTGATTAGNACCAGTGTTGGTGCGGGGTGATTGGTGCGTGTGGTGATAGTANAGGTGTTGGTGAGCGTNTGGGAGTTTAGTACTGGGTGTTGGTGGCTGTGTGGTGAGTTTAGTACTGGTGTTGGTGAGGTGTGGTGATTTAGTACCAGTGTTGGTGCAAGCTGTGTGGTGAGTGTACTGGTGGGTGGCTGTGTGGTGAGTTAGTACGTGTTGGTGGGTGTGGTGAGTTTAGTGACCGGTGTTGGTGTAGCTGTGTGGTGAGTCTAGTACNGTGTGGGGCTGTGTGTGAGTTTAGTNCCGTGTTGGTGAGCTGTGNGTGAGTTTAGTACGGTGTTGGTGGCTGTGNGGGAGTTAGTCGGTGGGTGGNGTGATGGTGAGTTTAGTACGGTGTTGGTGNGCTGTGTGGTGAGTTTAGTACTGGTGTTGGTGCGTTGGTGAGTTAGTNCCAGTGTTGGTGGCGTGTGTGAGTTTAGTACGGTGTTGGTGGCTGTGTGGTGAGTTTAGTACCGGTGTTGGTGGCTGTTGTGGTGATTTAGTACCGGTGATGGTGANCTGGTGGTGATTAGTACCGGTGTTGGTGAGCTGTGTGGTGAGTTTAGTACGGTGNTGGTGAGCTGTGTGGTGAGTTTAGTACGGTGTGGTGAGCTGTGTGGTGAGTTTAGTACCGGTGTTGGTGAGCTGTGTGGTGAGTTTAGTACCGTGATGGTGAGCTGCGTGGTGAGTTTAGTACCGGTGTTGGTGAGCTGTGTGGTGAGTTTAGTACAGGTGTTGGTGAGCTGTGTGGTGAGTTTAGTCGTGTTGGTGAGCTGTGTGGTGAGTTTAGTACCGGTGTTGGTGCTGTTGGTGAGTTTAGTACTGGTGTTGGTGAGCTGTGTGGTGAGTTTGTACTGGTGTGTGGCTGTGTGGTGAGTTTAGTACCGGTGTTGGTGCTGTGTGGTGAGTTTAGTACTGGTGTTGGTGGCTGTGTGGTGAGTTTAGTACTGGTGTTGGTGGCTGTGTGGTGAGTTTAGTACCGGTGTTGGTGCTGTGTGGTGAGTTTAGTACCGGTGTTGGTGGTCATGTGGTGAGTTTAGTACCGTGTTGGTGGCGTGTGGTGAGTTTAGTACCGGTGTTGGTGAGCTGTGTGGTGAGTTTAGTACCAGTGTAGTGGGTACAGAGGGAGAGCGAGGCTTCTTGGAGGCAACACGGTTTATTATAACAACATCAGCTAACATAAGGGGGGTAGCTGCCCCTTTCACCAGGTAACTGGGTAGGTAGTCCCTCTAGACTAACTCGCCCGAACGCAACTGGGGAGGGTAGCCGTCAAGCCGGACTCCGACTCGAGCCTTGGTCTTAACCCAGGGCTTCCTCTTCAGGAGGACGTATTCATGTCTTCAGACCAGCAACAACCTCTTACGCATTCCACAAGTAGTGACTAATCCCATATCTGCATTTCCCATAAATATTCAAAAATTCCTCTTGATATGCAAATTCTTTTGTCAAGGCGCTCTTCCCCCAACCCAGCTTAATATATGCTCCAAGCCTGGTGGTGCCCATTCAGACGCTGTCTTTCCGACAGACCTGTTCTTCACCTGAGGACGGCTGCTTGCATTGTGGCCGAAACGTCGTGAGAATTGTTTTATTATGTTTAATTTTTATTGTTTTATTATTTCCCTTCTACGTGACTTTACCGAAGAACCAAGAAGATGAATACCTGCAGTCACGAAAGCTTTAAATCGAAAAGAAGCCGAAGGTTTGCAGAGCACCTTGGTCTTGGAAAAAAACAATATCACGAGAGCCCACAGCGTTAGAGCAATGGTCAGCCACGGTGGAGGTATTACCGTATTTTCCCGCATATAACCGCGGGTATATGGAGGTGCGGCTATCCCTAAAATATTTTACACGTGTAACATGTCATAACTCGTTAAATGTTTCATGGTAGGACTATCCACTATGCAACACTTACCTTTGACTAAAGCACTGCTGAATAAACCACTCACACTAAAATTGCACATGTTGTCACGTTTTAAATGAATTGTTTGTACAATAAACGACAATGTTTTAGTGTGCGCACTGAGCGGGGAGAGAGAGGTGGGGAGAGAGGTGGGGGAGGGGAGCGGGGGGAGAGATGGGGGAGGGAGATGGGGGGAGGGAGANGTGGGGGGAGGGAGATGGGGGGGAGGTGGGGGGAGGGAGTGGGGGGGGGGAGGAGAGGTGGGGGGGGGAGAGGGGAGGGAAGGTGGGGGGGAGGAGAGGTGGGGGAGGGAGAGGTGGAGGGAGAGGTGGGGAGGGAGAGTGGGGGGAGGAGAGGTGGGGGAGGGAGAGGTGGGGGGGGAGGAGAGGGGGGGGGGAGAGATGGGGAGGGAGAGGTGGGGGGAGGAGAGGTGGGGAGGGAGAGGTGGGGAGGGAGAGGTGGGGGAGGGAGAGGTGGGGGGGGGGGAGAGGTGGGGAGAGGTGGGGAGGGAGAGGTGGGGGAGGAGAGGTGGGGGAGGGAGAGGTGGGGGAGANGGGGAGAGATGGGGGGAGGAGGGGGAGGGAGATGTAGGGGGAGGGAGAGGTGGGGAGAGTGGGGAGGGAGAGGTGGGGGAGGGAGAGGTGGGGGGAGGGAGATGAGGGGGGGGAGANGTGGGGGAGGGAGATGGGGGGGAGGAGAGGTGGGGGAGGGAGAGGGGGGGGGAGAGGTNGGGGGGGGAGGTAGGGGGGAGGGAGATGTAGGGAGGAGAGGTGGGGGAGGAGATGTNGGGGGAGGGAGGTAGGGGGAGGGAGAGGTNGGGGGAGGGAGAGGTGGGGGGAGGGAGATGGGGGGGGAGGAGATGGGGGGGAGGAGAGGTGGGGGAGGGAGAGGTNGGGGGAGGGAGAGGTGGGGCAGGGAGAGGTGGGGGGAGGGAGAGGTGGGGGGAGGGAGAGGGGGGGGAGGAGATGGGGGGGAGGAGATGGGGGGGAGGGAGATGTAGGGGAGGGAGAGGTGGGGGGGGAGAGGTGGGGGNAGGGAGAGGTGGGGGGAGGGAGATGTAGGGAGGGGAGGTGGGGGGGGAGAGGTGGGGGCAGGGAGAGGTGGGGGGAGAGGTGGGGGGGGAGAGGTNGGGGGAGGGAGATGTAGGGGGAGGGAGATGTAGGGGAGGAGAGGTGGGGGGGAGGAGAGGGGGGGGAGGGAGATGGGGGGGGAGGGAGATGGGGGGAGGGAGAGGTGGGGGGAGGAGAGGTNGGGGGAGGGAGAGGTGGGGCAGGGAGAGGTGGGGGGAGGGAGGTGGGGGGGAGGGAAGTGGGGGGGAGGAGAGGTGGGGCAGGGAGAGGTGGGGGGAGGGAGAGGTGGGGGAGGGAGAGGTGGGGGGAGGAGAGGTGGGGGGAGGGAGAGGTNGGGGGAGGGAGATGGGGGGAGGGAGATGGGGGGAGGAGATGTAGGGGAGGGAGATGGGGGGGGAGAGGTGGGGGGAGGGAGAGGTGGGGGGAGGGAGATGTAGGGGAGGGAGAGGTGGGGGGGAGAGGTGGGGGAGGGAGAGGTGGGAAGAGGGGGGGAGGGAGAGGTNGGGGGAGGGAGAGGTAGGGGGGAGGGAGAGGTNGGGGGGAGGAGAGTGGGGGGAGGAGATGTAGGGGGAGGGAGAGGTGCCCCCCCCCCCCCCCCCCTGCGCACCCCCACCCTCTCACCCGCCCCTCGCTCTGTCCCTCCCTTTTCCTCCTCCTCTGTGTGGCATCATGGTTCATAGCCTCCATAAAGCGCGGTTCCCCACACTCCTGCCGGCTTCAATCTCTCCCTCGCGTGCCTCTTCTCTCTCCCTCAATGCCACCTCTCACTCTTTCCCTATCATCCCTCTCCTCACTCCCTCCCTCCCCTCTGTCCTCCCCTCACTCCATCCCTCCCCTCCCTCCCCTCTCCCTCCTCACTCCATCCCTCCCCTCACTCCTCCCCTCCTTCTCCCCTTCTCCCTCCCTCCCCTATCCTCAAATCCACTCCCTCCCTCACTCATTCTCCGTCTCCTCCCCCATTAATCGTCCCCACCACCACCTCCTCCTCCTACCTTTCTACTCCCCCACTCCCCCCTACCCTCCCCCCGGCCCGTCCCCCCTCCCTCCCCTTAGTTCCCGTGTGTGTGTTTGTTATTGTTTGTGGATCATTGGGCCTCCCTAGGTCGACTCAGCCTCAAACGGGTACCTGGTGCGGTGTGTGGTAAACATCGCCGCTGGGGAGACAAAGGCGGCCGGGCGTGGTGCTGGCCACCCCACCTCCCGTCGTGCTACTCGCTCACAGCACTTGCCCCAGAAGTCTGTTAAGGCTATACGGGGGAGGGGAGATCTTTACCTTTGTTGTTTTGGGCAGTTGTGAGTCGGTAGGTTCCTCGGTGTGAGCGAGCGATCAATGCCGCTGACGGCTGCGCCATGAGCAGAGGTCGCAATCGGGTACCCGATACCCGGCTACCCGTACCCGGCCGGGTACGGTACCCGTTTGCGACCCTGGTGCGGCCGGGTACGGGTAGGCCGTGAGTCACTGGTGAGTAACCGTTTGTCACTTATTTCCCAACGTCTTGTCTCTTCTCACAATTCAAGTTCCTAGAATCAACCCGCCCGCGCCTGCAACATGGCTTCATCCCAGAGGTCGCAATCGGGTACCCGTACCCTACCCGATACCCGGCCGGGTACGGGTACCCAGGTATGGGTAGGGTACGGGTACCGATTGCGACCCTGGTGCGGCCGGGTACGGGTAAGTAATCAAAACCCGTTTGCGACCTCTGCCCGTGAGCGACGACTCAGCGTGGAGAGAAACTCTCGACCCTGGTGCCTGCCGCGGGCGCTGACTGTGCTGTTCACGTCGCATTTGTATATATAACAAAATAAATGCACGGATACAGCCGAGGACGAACGCGTGGTGGAAACTAAACTGCCTAAACTAAAGCTAAACCATTTTTACTTGACCAGGTAAGGCCCACTGAGCTACGCAGCTATTTTTAGAAAAGGACTTTGTCACATATGATAGCTCAACGGAGCCGGAGCATTTGGAAATGTATAGCAGCTAAAGCGCTAACAGCACTTGCCCCCAAACGTCTGATAAGGCTATACGGGGAGCCTTTGTCTTTGTGTGCTGGGTAGCGCGCTGCCCTCTACGAACCCCGGCGACCCGAGTTCAATTCCCGCTGTCGACCCAATAACGGTGGCGAATATGTGAGCCGGTCCTGGGCCACCCCTACGTCGACTCAGCCATGTGAATACTTGTGAGAGCATCGGCAGTGGGGAGACAAAGACGGTCGGGCGTGGGGTTTGGTTTGGCCACACCACTCCTCTCGTGCGCCGTGCCAACCTTCACAGGTGCTACTCGCTAACGGCACTTGCCCCAACGGTCTGTTAAGGCTATACGGGGTATCTTTGTCATTGTGGGTTTTTTAAATCCTTTATATTAAGTTCGCTTGCTTGCTTGCTTACGACCGTGCAAATCTTTCGGTCGTTTTTTAACCCACTTCCCGTCATCCAATCGAGCTGACATTTTGCACACAGACTCGTTGTGCGAGACAATTAATTTCGTGAAAAAAATTCGAAAATTCTTAAATATTTAATTACCAATTGCTTAATGGTGGCAGACAATCATCTGACCCATAGGTGGCAGCCATCTCAAGCCAGAGGATGAGAGGACTCTAGCCGCCACGCATATAAAGGATTTATAGGAAAAACTTTGTTTTTACGGTTAATTTTTTTCCTTTGCTTTCTTTATGATTTGTCTGACACGTATGCGGTTTTTGTTTATTCCCGTCTCCCTGCCCCCCCCCCCCGTTCCTACCCCCCCTCTCCCTCCACCACGTCACCCCTCACCCTCACGGCGAATCCTCTACTCCTCCTACCCCCTCGCTGGGGTTGGGTCTCGACAGAAGATGATGCTAGTTGGGGCGATCATCGTCACCCTCGTGGTGATGGGGCCGTGATCGCCTTCGCGTGACCCGGTCCCTACAGTCCTCACCCCGACACTCGCCCCGACACTCACCCCTACACTCACCCCCTACACTCACCACTCCTCACCCGACACTCACCCCTACACTCACCCCTCCTCTCACCACTTTCACCCTACACTCACCACTCCTCACCCTACACTCACCGCTCCTCCTCACCCCTCCTCTCACCACTCATCACCCCAAAACTCCCCACTCATCACCACCACACTCACCCTCACTCACCACTCTTCACTCCTACACTCACCGCATCCACGTCCTCACCCTACCCTCACCCCGACACTCACTCCTACAATCACCCTGACACTCACCACTCCTCACCCGACACTCACCACTCCTCACCCCTCCTCACCCTACACTCACCACTCCTCACCCCTACACTCACCTCATCCTCACCCTACACTCACCACTCCTCACCCCTACACTCACCACTCCTCACCCCTACACTCACCTCTCCTCACCCCTACACTCACCACTCCTTACCCCTACACTCACCACTCCTCACCCCTACACTCACCACTCCTCACCACNCCTCACCCCTACACTCACCACTCATCACCCCACACTCANCCTACACTCACCGCATCCACGCCACTCCTCACCTCCTCACCCCCACACTCTCCCCGACACTCACCACTCATCACCCGACACTCACCAACTCCTCACCCTACCTCACCACTCCTCACCCCTACCTCACCCACCTCACCACTCCTCACCCTACACTCACCACTCCTCACCCCTCCTCACCACTTCTCACCCTACACTCACCACTCCTCACCTCTACCTCACCACTCCTCACCCCTACACTTACCACTCCTCACCCCTACACTCACCACTCTTCACCCCTACACTCACCCGACACTCACCACTCCTCACCCTACACTCACCACTCTTCACCACACCTCACCCCTACACTCACCCCGACACTGACCACTCCTCACCCCTACACTCACCCTTGTCTTGCCCACACGTGTGGTAGACACGCGGCTGTGCGGTGGGGAGATCTTTGAGATGCGTTACGTCTCAAGCTCGCCTGACACGCAGGAGGTTTCGTGGGTTCGACCCCGGACCCAGGCGATGCCTCCTGTTGTATATTTTGAGTTCCGAGTGTTCTCTCGCTCGCTCCGTATGGTGGCGCCGTGGATTGTTCTCCGGGTTCAACCTCTCGGTTTTTGCCGGCCAGGCCCTTTCCAACATTTAGAATCAACGCGCCGCTAGACGATTTGGCTGCTGCTATAAATCCCCACGCGTGATGATGATGATTATATCAGGCACTTTGGTAGTTGAGTTATCGTCACGCGTGGCCAGGTCGCCTATGAACGAGAGCTCATAGCTCAGTGGGGCTGAAACCTGGTGGTTAAAGAGNAACAATGGAAGGGCTGAGATGAACGCGTCTTTATTTAATACTTTACCAGCCTTGTTTCTCGACGTTTGAGCACTTTAGTCGCCTCCTCGATAGCTTCAATGCATTTGCTGCGGTTGCCCCCCCCCACCTCCACCCACCTACCCTCCCTCCCCCACCTCCACCCCCCACCCTCCCACCTCCGNCCCCCACCTACCCTCTCCCTCCCCCACCTCCGCCCTCCCACCTACCCCTCCCTNCCCCCACCTCCACCCCCCACCCCCCCCCACCTACCCCTCCCTCCCCCACCTCCACCTCCACCCCCCACCCCCCACCTCCGCCCCCCACCTCCACCCCCCAACCTCCCACCTCCGCCCCCCCACCTACCCCTCCCTCCCCCACCTCTGCTCCCCACCTACCCCCTCCCTCCCCCACCCCCCACCTCCACCNCAACCCCACCCC
>MU249628.1:3932101-4034601 GCA_018977245.1 Lethenteron camtschaticum
CCCACCTCCAACCCCCACCTACCCTTCCCTCCTCCCCCCACCTCCAAACCCCCCCATCCCGCCCCCCACCTACCCCTCCCTCTCCCCACCTCCGCCCCCCCCCACCTACTCCCTCCCTCCCTCCACCTCCACCCCCACCTCCACCCCCACCTCCACCCCCACCTACCCCCTCCCCCCACCTCAACCCCACCCCCACGATCTTCGAATGTGGAGGCATCGCTAACATCGCCATGTATCGCGTGCCAATCAAACAGGATGTATATATATACTGTATAGATACTGTATATATACTGTATATATACTGTATAGATAATCTGACAGATGCTACTTTTGCCAAATTAAGTGGAAAGCCAAATGAAGGATGTGAGCCCGGGTGGGGTAGGAGGGTGGATCTGGTGTTTTGTGCAGTCGCCGTTGAACCGGCTGAGACCAACCACTCGCTAGCCTTGAGAAGCCGGTTTGTGTGAGTCCATGGGTCTCTGTGTGAGTCTATGGTCTCTGTGTGAGTCTATAGTCTCTGTGTGAGTCTATGGTGTTTCTGTGAGTCCATGGGTCTCTGTGTGAGTCTATGTGTCTCTGTGTGAGTCTATGGGTCTCTATGTGAGTCTATGGGTCTCTGTGTGAGTCTATGTGTCTCTGTGTGAGTCTATGGGTCTCTGTGTGAGTCCATGGGTGTCTGTGTTAGTCTATAGGTCTCTGTGTTAGTCTATGGTGTCTGTGTGATTCCATGGGTCTATGTGTGAGTCTATGGGTCTCTGTGTGAGTCTACGGGTCTCTATGTGAGTCTATGGTTCTCTGTGTGAGTCTATGTGTCTCTGTGTGAGTCTATGGTCTCTGTTAGTCTATGGGTCTCTGTGTGAGTCTATGGGTCTCTGTGTGAGTCTATGGGTCTCTGTGTGAGTCTATGGGTCTCTGTGTGAGTGTATGGGTCTCTGTGTTAGTCTACGGGTCTCTGTGTGAGTCTATGGGTCTCTGTGTTAGTCTATGGGTATTTCTGTGAGTCTATGGGTCTCTGTGTGAGTCTATGGGTCTCTGCGTGAGTCCATGGGTCTCTGTGTTAGTCTATGGGTCGTTGTGTGATTCCATGGGTCTCTGTGTGAGTCTATGGGTATTTGTGTGAGTCTATGGGTCTTTCTGTGAGTCTATGGGTCTCTGCGTGAGTCGTTGGGTCTTTGTGTGAATCTGTGGGTTTCTGTGAGTCTATGGGTCTCTGTGTGATTCCATGGGTCTCTGTGTTAGTCTATGGTCTCTGTGTGAGTCCATGGGTCTCTGTGTGAGTCCATGGGTCTCTGCGTGAGTCGTTGAGTCTTTGTGTGAATCTGTGGGTTTCTGTGAGTCTATGGGTCTCTGTGTGATTCCATGGGTCTTTGTGTGAGTCCATGGTCTCTGTGTGAGTCTATGGGTTTCTGTGTTAGTCTATGGTTCTTTCTGTCAGTCTATGGGTCTTTATGTGAGTATATGGGTCTCTGCGTGAGTCTATGGATCTCTGTGTGAGTCTATGGTTCTCTCTGTGAGTCTACGTGTCTCTATGTGTGTCTATGGGTATCTATGTGAGTCTATGGGTCTCTGCGTGAGTCTATGGATCTCTGTGTGAGTCTATGGGTTTTTCTGTGAGTCTATGGTTTCTGTGTGAGTCTATAGGTCTATGTGTGAGTCTATGGGACTCTGTGTGAGTCTATGGGTCTCTGTGTGAGTCTATGCTCTTTGTGAGTCTATGGGTCTCTGTGTGATTCCATGGGTCTTTGTGTGAGTCCATGGGTCTCTGTGTGAGTCTATGGGTATTTCTGTGTTAGTCTATGGGTCTCTGTGTGATTCCATGGGTCTTTGTGTGAGTCCAGGGTCTCTGTGTGAGTCTATGGGTATTTCTGTGTTAGTCTACGGTTCTTTCTGTCAGTCTATGGGTCTTTATGGGAGTCTATGGGTCTCTGCGTGAGTCTATGGATCTCTGTGTGAGTCTATGGTCTCTGAGTCTATGGGTTTTTCTGTGAGTCTATGGGACTCTGTGTGAGTCTATGGTCTCTGTGTGAGTCTATGGGACTCTTTGTGAGTCTATGGGTCTCTGCGTGAGTCTTTGGGTCATTGTGGGAGTCTATGGGTTTCTGTGAGTCTATGGGTCTCTGTGTGATTCCATGGGTCTTTGTGTGAGTCCATGGTCTCTGTGTGAGTCTATGGGTTTCTGTGTTAGTCTATGGTTCTTTCTGTAAGTCTATGGGTCTTTATGTGAGTCTATGGGTATCTATGTGAGTCTATGGGTCTCTGCGTGAGTCTATGGATCTCTGTGTGAGTCTATGGGTATCTATGTGAGTCTATGGGTCTCTGCGTGAGTCTATGGTCTCTGTGTGAGTCTATGGGTCTTCTGTGTGAGTCTATGGGTCCTGTGTGAGTCTATGGGTCCTGTGTGACTCTATGGGTCTTTGTGTGAGTCTATGGGTATCTATGTGAGTCTATGGGTCTCTGCGTGAGTCTTTGGGTCTCTGCGTGAGTCTATGGGTTTCTGTGAGTCTATGGGTCTTTGTGTGAGTCTATGGGTCTCTGTGTGAGTGATGGGTCTCTGCGTGAGTCTTTGGGTCTCTGCGTGAGTCTNGGTTTCTGTGATGGGTCTTTGTGTGAGTCTATGGGTATCTGTGAGTCTATGGGTCTCTGCGTGAGTCTATGGGTTTCTGTGAGTCTATGGTCTTTGTGTGAGTCTATGGGTCTCTGTGTGAGTCTATGGGTCTCTGCGTGAGTCTATGGGTCTCTGAGTCTATGGGACTCTGTGAGGGTGGGTCTCTTGGGGTCATTGTGAGTCTATGGGTTTCTGTGAGTCTATGGGTCTCTGTGTGATTCCATGGGTCTTTGTGTGAGTCCATGGGTCTCTGTGTGAGTCTATGGGTTTCTGTGAGTCTATGGTTCTTTCTGTAAGTCTATGGGTCTTTATGTGAGTCTATGGGTATCTATGTGAGTCTATGGGTCTCTGTGAGTCTATGGATCTCTGTGTGAGTCTATGGGTATCTATGTGAGTCTATGGTCTCTGCGTGAGTCTATGGTCTCTGTGTGAGTCTATGGTCTCTGTGTGAGTCTATGGGTCTCTGTGTGACTCTATGGGTCTTTGTGTGAGTCTATGGGTATCTATGTGAGTCTATGGGTCTCTGCGTGAGTCTTTGGGTCTCTGCGTGAGTCTATGGGTTTCTGTGAGTCTATGGGTCTTTGTGTGAGTCTATGGGTCTCTGTGTGAGTCTATGGGTCTCTGCGTGAGTCTTTGGGTCTCTGCGTGAGTCTATGGGTTTCTGTGAGTCTATGGGTCTTTGTGTGAGTCTATGGGTATCTATGTGAGTCTATGGGTCTCTGCGTGAGTCTTTGGGTCTCTGCGTGGTCTATGGGTTTCTGTGAGTCTATGGGTCTTTGTGTGAATCTATGGGTCTCTGTGTGAGTCTATGGGTCTCTGCGTGAGTCTTTGGGTCTCTGCGTGAGTCTATGGGTTTCTGTGAGTCTATGGGTCTTTGTGTGAGTCTATGGGTTCTGTGTGAGTCTATGGGTCTCTGCGTGAGTCTTTGGGTCTCTGCGTGAGTCTATGGGTTTCTGTGAGTCTATGGGTCTTTGTGTGAGTCTATGGGTCTCTGTGTGAGTCTATGGGTCTCTGCGTGAGTCTTTGGGTCTCTGCGTGAGTCTATGGGTTTCTGTGAGTCTATGGGTCTTTGTGTGAGTCTATGGTCTCTGTGTGAGTCTATGGGTCTCTGCGTGAGTCTATGGGTCATTGTGTGAGTCTATGGGTTTCTGTGAGTTTATGGGTCTCTGTGTAAGTNGGGAGCTGTGGGTCGCGGCGCTATGTTCTTNTAGGCCAACACCAGTGTTATCTACGGTCCTTTAGTATGAATCTGTGGGTGTGTAAACATNGCCATGGGAGACAAAGGCGGNCGTGCGTGTCTACCCCCCTCTGTGTGGGCCTATGGTNCTCGCTAAGAGTCCCTGGCTATGGGTCTTTGTCTTTGTGAGTCTGCGGGTCTCTGTGTGAGTCTGTGGGTCCTCTGTGTGAGTCTATAGGTCTCTGCGTTAGTCTATGCGTCTCTGTGTGAGGCTATGGGTCTCTGAGTTTATGGGTCTCTGTGTGAGTCTCTGGGTCTCTGTGTGAGGCTATGGGTCTTTATGGGTCTCTGTGGGTCTCTGCGTGAGTCTATGGGTCTCTGTGTGAGTCTCTGGGTCTCTGTGTGAGTCTATGGGTCTGTGTGAGGCTATGCGTCTCTGTGTGAGTCTATGCGTCTCTGTGTGAGGCTATGGGTCTCTGAGTTTATGGGTCTCTGTGTGAGTCACTGGGTCTCTGTGTGAGTCTATGGGTTCGTGTGAGTCTATGGGACTCTGTGTGAGTCTATGGGTCTCTGTGAGTCTATGGGTCTCTGTGTGAGTCTATGGGACTCTGTGTGAGTCTATGGGTCTCTGTGTGAGGCTATGCGTCTCTGTGTGAGTCTATGCGTCTCTGTGTGAGGCTATGGGTCTCTGAGTTTATGGGTCTCTGTGTGAGTCACTGGGTCTCTGTGTGAGGCTATGGGTCTCTGAGTTTATGGGTCTCTGTGTGAGTCTCTGGGTCTCTGTGTGAGTCTATGGGTCTCTGTGTGAGTCTCTGGGTCTCTGTGTGAGTCTATGGGTCTCTGAGGCTATGCGTCTCTGTGTGAGTCTATGCGTCTCTGTGTGAGGCTATGGGTCTCTGAGTTTATGGGTCTCTGTGTGAGTCACTGGGTCTCTGTGTGAGTCTATGGGTCTCTGTGTGAGTCTATGGGACTCTGTGTGAGTCTATGGGTCTCTGTGTGAGTCTATGGGTATGTACGCGAGTCACTGGTGACCGGGCTGAGACCATCAACTCGCTGCCCTTGAGAACCCGGTTGAATTCGCGTTATAACGGTGCGCTTTCCGCGTTGCGCAACAAGTATTCCCCAATGGATGAACCGCGTTATTAGCGAAAACGCGTTCTCTGGTGGACACCACGCGAGGACTGGCCCTACAAAGGCCCCGTCTGTTATGAATAATTATATTGAACGACTGAGTGAATGTAAATTCCTATAATGTTCGCGAAGGGATAGAGAGCTGCACTACGTTGGTCGTCGAGACTCTGTTGATGACCACGAAACCCGATTTGCTTTTTTGTTTTCTCAAATTTGGACCCCCCCCCCCGCCATCCAACCTCCCCATTCTCCCCCCCCCCATCACACCCCATGCCCCACCCCCATCACACCCCCACCCATGCCCCACCCCATCCCATGCCCCCTCCCATCACACCCACCTCCACGTGACGCCCCCCCTCTCCCGCGTCCCTATACATAAACTGTATGTACAGTCTATACATAGACTGTATGTACCGTACGCACGCTTCGCACGGGCACCTTACGGAATAAATGCGGCCGTCACGGCCTAACATAACCCGCGAACTGCACTTGCCCCATCAGTCTCTCGAGGCTATATGGGGGCACTTTGTCTTTGTTTTGTCTGTCTCTGGAATTCATTGTTAGGCGCTCCACTCACTGCGCTCTCTGTGCCCATATATACACACACCTGCCCATATATACACACACCTGCCCATATATACACACCTGCCCATATACACACACACCTGCCCATATACACACACACCTGCCCATATATACACACACACCTGCCCATATACACACACACCTGCCCATATACACACACACCTGCCCATATATACACACACCTGCCCATATACACACACACCTGCCCATATACACACACCTGCCCATATATACACACACCTGCCCATATACACACACACCTGCCCATATATACACACACCTGCCCATATACACACACACCTGCCCATATACACACACACCTGCCCATATATACACACACCTGCCCATATGCACACACCTGCCCATATACACACACACCTGCCCATATACACACACACCTGCCATATATACACACACTGCCATATACACACACACCTGCCCATATACAAACACACCTGTCCACATGTTGAGCCCACGCGCCAGGTGAGTTGCACACTGCTTGACCCCGACTGAGTGAGAGACGACTTCTCGTGTTGCCCCGCGTCTATCGATTGCTGCGCTGCATTCAGATACTAACACTTGCGTGCCTGTGTACCCTCTGCGTCTGTCTGTCTGTCTGCGTGTCTGTCTGCGTGTCTGTCTGTCCGTCGACCTGCATGCTTGCCTGTCCTGTCATCCGTCTGCCTGTCTGTGTGAACGTCCGCCTGCCTGCCTACCTGCGTGTGCTGCCTGTCTACGTGCCCGCCCTCCTACCTCTCGACCTACCTGCCTGCATGCCAATATGTCCGCCTGTCTGTCTGCACGTGTGTATGCTTGCTTGTCTGTCTGTCCACCTCTCTGTCCGTCTACCCCCCCCCCCCCCACTGGCTATCCACCCCCTTCCTCTCTGTCCATGTTCCTGTTTTTATATCAACCTTCCGATCTGCCTGTCCCACCACCTTGCCTCCCTGTCCACCCGTCTGTCCACCCGCTCGCCTGTACGTCTGTCCGTCCACCTCCTTGGCTCCGGTCGACCTCCCCGCCTGTGCGTGTGTCCCTCTTGTGTCTCTCCTGTCCACCTGCCTGTCCCGTGCCTGCCCGTCCGTCTCCGCTTGTCCTCTGGGCCGCGTCCACGCCGCGGGCCCGCGTCTCCTTCTTCCTCCTCCTGCCGCTGCTGCTCCTCGTCCCCGGTCGAGCAGAAGAAAATCATGATCATCGTGTGCTGCGTGGTGCTAGGCGTGGTCATCGCTTCCACTTTCGGTGGCATTTTCGGATAAGCCACGAGACGCAGCACAACAAGCAGCGCCCTTCCCCTGCTCCCCACCCCCTCCCTCTAGNCCCCCCCCCCCATCGCACAACCCCCCCCCCCCACTCTGATAAAAAAAGAAAATATCTCTCCCGTCTTTCTCTCTCTCTCTCCCACACCACTGGGGGCCCGCACCTGCAGCGATGAAGTTGCGCGACTCGGTTGCATGCCACCGAATCGCTCGCCAGAGCGAGCGCGCGTGTGTTTGTTGTGTGTGTTTGTTGTGTATGCTGTTGTGTGGACGTCTCTCTGCAACGGGTTGCGAGCAGTTGCGCCCCCCCCCCCCCCCCCGGTCGTTCGCTGTCGAGGCTGCGACGTTGGGGGGGGGAGGTGGGTGCCATTCCCGCCGCGCCTTCTGTGCCGAGACAGCGGCGGCGGCAGGGTCACGCGACTGTCGCTCCCCGCTTGTAGCCACGATCCATGATGCTCCCGTTTAACTGGGCCCCGTTGCGCAACTGCTCGCTCGGACGCGGACAAAGCAGTTGCAGGCCACACGGTTGCCGCAACTGATCGCTTCGGGTTAAGAGCCCCCNCCCGCCCCCAGGCTTAAATTAAAAATGTCCCCTCGTTGCTCCGTCGTCATCTGACGCGAAGCTGTCCTGTCCACTTTACTCTTTCTCCGTCTTGGCATCTCTCCTGTCTCTCTCTCTCTCTCTTATCTCTCTCTGTCTGTAACTNCCCCCCCCCACCTCTGATCCCCTGTTCCAACCCCGNCCCCCCCCTGGCCCCCATCCCCCGCCCCTCCCGTGTGCACCGACCCCCACCGAGAGACGCAGTAACAGCGGTGGACTATACCGAAGACAAATTATCTTGCCAGCACGTGGCCACACATTTGACTTCGACCTTCACGGCAGAGTCGGGCGCGTGTAGCGTGCTGCCACTCATGGCCAGCGAGATTTAGCGGCCTGCTTGTAAAATAACCCAAAGGGAAGACCGCGCGTCATCGTTATCCGCTGCTGTGGAGCATTGTGGGTAATTAAAAAAGAAAATATGCAGCCGCTTTGATTGATTGTATACTTAATTACCCGCAAACCTGCACCAGGAGCGCATAATGAGCGGCGCATGCTTCATTGCCACGCGCCTCGCTTGATGTCGGCCGATTCGAGAAAGTTGCTAGCAACTTCTGGTCGATTGATTTATTTTCGAGTCGAATCGGACCAGGTTCGGAATGCGAGCTGGTCCAAAATTAATTAAGACGACCCAGTGAAATAGTTTAGATTTTTAAGAACCATCCGCTCGCTCCGCGTCACCCCACCGGGGGACCAATCGAAACCGGACGTCGACTCACGTTTCCTTTTTAGAATCAGAATCTTTATTTAGAGAGGAGGAGGAACCCGATGTGGCTGTGAAGCTCTTTGATAGGTGTCCGGTGTAGGCAGGTCAGCGAGTTCGCGTGGCCACGTGTTCCGGAACGCCCGGATCGATTTTTTTTTATTATTTAAAATTATTTACATATTGGAGTAGAATAACGGTGAAAATCTGAATAATGTGCAAGATATGAAGTACAACATTTAGTTTGTTTCTTGGAGTGAGTGGACTGCAAGTGATCCACTTGATCTGGGCATTAGGCAAATTCTAGGCATGTGACGATGAATCGATTTAAAATATATATTATTTACACTCACGATGGATGAATGCATGCGTTGTATCGTGCGCGTAAGAGATTTGATTACTGGCGATCTGTGTGATTAGGTGATTTGTGATGTGTGTAGATGTTTTTGAAAGCATTTAGGCCAGCGGAGCGAACGAGACAATACAAACGAGACAATACAAACGAGACAAAACAAAAAAGACAATACAAACGAGACAATACCAACGAGACGATACAAAGGAGACAATACAAACGAGACAATACAAACGAGACAATACAAACGAGACAATACACACGAGACAATACAAATGTGACAATACAAACCAGATAATACAATCAATACAATGTAAACGAGACAATACAAACGAGACAATACAAACGAGAATACAAACGAGACAGAGCAAACGAGACAAACACAGCAGACAGAGTGGATGAAAAATCTACAAACGGTGCCAGACAATAGAGCGAGATAGAACTAAAGAGACGGAACAATCGAGGCAACGTGAACGAAAGAGAGAACAAACGGAGACGAAAAATCAAAATGAGGCAGAACAAAACGAGTCGTTGGAAAAACGATTTTTAAAAACAAAAACTCTTGCATTGAACCGAATCATTCATCTCGGTTTGCGACACGGAAATCGTCACGTGCCTACCTGAGTATCCTGTCTGCTGTCCCCGAACCGACCTCTCACCTCTATTGCTCGACGATGATTGGTTACAAAATTTGGCGCCTTCGTGAGGAAATGTTAAAAAAAATGACGCGTGGCGTTTACTTGTGGACGTGACGTCACAACGGATGAACGTGCCGCGTGCGCAGCGAACCAACCTTTGTGTCGCCATTTTGTCTTCGCCGCCGCCGCCACCAATCGCGTGCCTGCGTTCAGAAAAACAAAATTACCACGAAACGATCCAGCACTTCGGTGACGTCACCGACATCCATGTGGGGGAAGGGGGGCGGGGTAAGGGGGGGTATGGGGGGTGTTGGTGCACACTGGGGCTAGGCAGCCAGACTTAGCCCCTATATCCGTTGTATAAAACTAAAAAACTAAAAAAACACGTGTTTTGAAACAATTGATGCATGGCGTTCTGTGATTAGTTTGAGAGCAAAAAAAAACATTTAAGTCAAAACTNAAAAAAAAAATCCTTCGTGTTGTATTGGTTGATAAGTGCTGAGAAGCGCCGGTCATTTGCAATGTAGGGAATGCTGATGTGTTCATCGTGTATTGGTAATTTCACGACAAATACCCCCCCTCCTGCCCCCTCCCTCAACCCCCTTTCTCCGTCCTCCGCTCCTCAACCTCCCTCCGTCCTACCACCCCCCCACCCGCCATCTTCTCCCCGAAAACTCCCCCAAACAACCTTTGCCCCACAATCGACATAACCCAGGCTCACTTTTCCCCACAAGGTCCCCCGTAATGCCAACACGGGCTGTTGGGGAAAGTGCCGGTTAGCGGGCAGCACCCATGAGGGCGGTGGTGGTGGCGGTATGGTCTCAACCACTACGCCCGGCCGCCTTTGTCCGCCCCCACCCCTCCCGCTTCGCTACTGATGCTTTACACACCGCACCATCAGGGGAGCTTCCACGACAGGTTCAGCTGTCCGCTTCCGATGTTGGCCCGTGAGCGGCAAATCAAAACCAGGGTCGCCGGGTCCGCCGTGCAGCGCGCTGACCTCTGGGTCACGTGCACACGCGGCGTCACGCGCACGCTCACACGATCGAGACACGTGACCCGTGACTGGCTCGTCACTTCTTACCGGTGACTTTATCCGGAACGCAGCCAAGGCTGGCCACGAGTAGAGATGATCGGCATAAGGCACTGCCGCTGGAGTACAGAAGCATGGCGATTCATTTGTGTGGGAAGTCAAAGATGATTGTCCTGTGGATAGACTCGCCCCCCCTCTCTCCGCACCCGCCATAGGAATGTGGAATTTCCACCATTGGCTCTCCTGGGACTGTCTTCAGTTGATGAGCACCGATGCTTCAATTTTCATGTGAACAAGAAATCATCACTTTAAAGTTTTGGCTTTTCATATTTAGTATAAATTATTGTCCATAGGATCAAAGGAATATGTTAACGGGATTGTATAATTATTTACCCAATGTTCCTATAACCTATGAAGCGGGGAGTAGGGGGAGGGGGGAATAGGTTATAAACAATTTACGAGGTCAAATTATTTGGGTGAGATGGATCGAGTGTGACCTACGGTAAGGATCAGGGTTAGGGTAATGGTTAGCGTGTGACTAGGGTTTGGGTCAGGGTGTGACTTAGTTTTAGGTCGTGACCTAGGGGAAGGGTGATATGGGTTAGCACCCGATTTTATAAGTAAGCTATAGATTATGGCCTCACGTTATGCATATCCTCAAAATACGTAAAAAAAACTAAAGCGTTAATTTGCATTCTGATATCATAAAATATATATTCAGCAATTCCTCGATGGAAGGGCCTCTTAAGCTTGACTTAGCCTGAGGGCCACAGCAGTGCCATAATGCAGCCCCTGGTCAGGCTGTGATCTAGGGTCAGGCTGTGATCTAGGATCAGGTGTGATCTAGGATCAGGGTGTGATCTAGGATCAGGGTGTGATCTAGGATCAGGGTGTGATCTAGGATCAGGCTGTGANCGAGGATCAGGGTGTGATCTAGGATCAGGTGTGACCGAGGATCAGGGTGTGATCTAGGGTCAGGGTGTGACGAGGATCTGTGATCTAGGGTCAGACTGTGATCTCGGATCAGGGTGTGATCTAGGATCAGGGTGTGACGAGGATCAGGGTGTGCCGAGGCAACGTCACTCAACACAACTAAACCAAACACAAGCCGCTCAAGATGCTCCAGCTCCACGCTTTGTGGGACTTTAAACTCCTCCCCCACCCTCCGCTCCGCTCCCTCCCCACTCCCATCACCCCCTACCTCCCCTTCCGTCTAGAATTTAAGTAACTTCCACCCGTAGGCGTGATGAGTATGTAGTGACAGCAGCAGGCATTTTGCAATACGTGACCAAATAATAATATTAATAATAATTCATAATGACGACGATGATGATGATTATACTGATGATGATGATGATGATGATCATTCTTATTATTGTATAGATGTTATACAGACATACAAGCACAAACAAACATGTCGGTACACCTGCCACTAGTGAACGGGGGCGGGGGGGGGAGCTCTTACTGCATCGCTCGTTTCAAAGCTCGGCCAGGTGCTGGGCTCAGCACGCAGGGCAGAGGGCTCGTCTCCAGCGGGGTATTGATCGCTGGTGATGTCTTCAACGAGTGTCTCTGGCTGGAGTGTGTTAACGAAATCCCCTACCCGCCAGAGCACCGTGCCGCCGCGGATCACCGCGCATTCTGCTTTGGCTACGGCAAATACTTGGATGTTCATTCACAAGGGCAATATTTTTTTAATGAACACACACACACGCACGCGTCACGCACATGCACACGCACGCGCACGTGCACACACACGCACACACACTGCCACTCTCGAGTGGGTATCCGTTGCGCGTGACACTTTACCCACATGCATACGTGCACGCAAGTATCACGTGCACGCGCACCCACTTGCACACAACAGCAGCAGCAGCAGCGGCAATTTTTCCACGTGCTACACCTTTGAGGCTCTTGCTGCGCAGGCAAAGAGAGGTCACGGACCCCCCCCTCCACGTGTGTACGTGGGTTGACGACTCACCGAGATGTACATACACAGAATAAGGCAAAGGTCACCCCGATAGCCCAAAAACACGACTGTCGGAGGGCAAGTGCCGTCAGCGAGCACCGAATTAAAGTCTGGCACGGCGCACGACTTAGGTGGGGGAGGGGTAGAGAGGTGTGGGGGGGGCAGCATCACGCCCGACCGCCTTTGTCTCACTCGCACGTAACGCAGAACTGTGCACTCTCTCTCCGTGCAAGTGCCACAACAACGTGTTGCTCGGTGGACAGCTGGAAATACGCGAAGGCTAAGCGGTGTCGAGCCTGGTTTCGTACCCGCATTGGGTGACCGCCACACCGGGGCTTGCCAGGTGTTGTAGGCTGGGGTGGGGTGTTGTGAAACGCGACCAGATTCTTCAATCCATAAATGTGGAGCTTTGAATGTCACCCATCCCCCTCGTATAGAGCGCGGTGTTTATTCAATTGGCCGACATCCCAATTGTTTGCAGAACCCTTCCGAACAAAGAGTCTTGGTGATTGTTTAAGAAGGAGCATCACTCATCGAGGGGAGGAGACGATTTTCATTCAGTTCCTATTTCATTCGCGTAATAAGCCCCCCCCCTCCTTCAGCCCACCGCACGCCTACCCAGCCGTAGTCGTTTGAGCATACTTCACCACGCTGGTCAGTGCTGGTTGATGAAGTTCTCAGTGGGTGGATTTGGTGGTTGGTGGAGTAGGATCGGATCGGACATCGCTCGCTCGCTCGCTCGTTCACCGCCACTGATGGTAGCCGTGGCTGTTGGGGTGGAATTTAAGTGGCACGGTGGAGGGGTGGGTGAGTGGTAGGGGGGGGGGTGTAGCGCAGTGCTAACCATTGCGCCACCGCTCTCATCCCGTGTTTTCAACTAAATTGCAAAACAAATAATAGTAATAATTTAATCTCCCCCACCACCACAAAGCAATTGGCAGAAATCTCACAGCTGTTCCAGAGCCTTTAATAATTCTACTTGATTTGCCTCGAGCAGTTACAGTGTGAATGCATGCTCACACACACACACGTGAACAGACTCATGCATCCAGACACTCACACGTGAACACATATTTTACGCACATACATACCGACATGCGGACACACGCATAAGTGAACAGACAGACATCCAGACATGTACTGTAAATACACGCACGCACACAGGTGAACACATACATGGAGATCCATGGATGGGTACATACACACACAAAGACAAAGGTCCCCGTATAGCCTTAACAGACTGTCGGGGCAAGTGCTGTCAGCGAGCACCTATTAATGGCCGGAACGACACAAGAGGCGGGAGTTGTGGCCATATCCACGCCCGACCGTCTTTGTCTCCCGAGTGGCGATGTTTACACATTGCACCAAGACTCATTTGAGGCTGAGTCAACCTAGGGGAGGCCCAGGAGAGGTTCAGATATTCGTCGCCGATGTTGGTGGCCGTGAGCGGATTCCACTGCGCAGCGTAGCGCTAACCGTAACACACATACACGCACACACATAGACGAATTGACACGGTACACACGCACATACTGTACACCCACACTCGTGCACACAAACACGTGACAACAACAACAACCGCCGTTCGCTGTGACGTCACCACGGCGCTTGTGTCACGCTCGGTGCACACTCGCAGACACACACACATTCATTTAATCACCCCACCTCCACCCACAAACACAAACACGCACAAATATGTCAAACTGATTGCGTCCACAAACCGCTCACGAGATCTGCTCGTTTCAGCTCAGAGGGTATAGCAACCGTCATCGGCATCAGCAACAACATCGGCATCAACAACATGGACATCAACAACACAACAAACAAGACAACAACAGCAACAACATGGACAACTTGATGAGCGAACTTACACGTTCAGCAGAGCCCAGGGGAGTTGCTGTTCTCGATTCGTATCGACACTAGGCAGGTTTTCATCGATCCAAACGAAGCGAATCGAACACACGCACGCGGGCGCGCACAACACACCGACGACGTCACAATAAGCACGTGGTGCGCATGCGCGCGCGCCGACGATGACGTCACAACGAGCGCGTGCGCGCGCAGCCGCGCGTCTCCACGGCGTTCTTCCACATCCGCGTGTCGCGTCGCGGAGAGTCCGAGTTGAGTCCGTCACGCCGTGGGCCGCGCTGTGTTGCAAAAAGTCGCGCCGCTGCCGTGAGTTGCGCCTTCCCCCACANCCCCCCCCCTCTCCTTGAGTCCTCTCCCCAAAGTCGTCGTCTCCCCTCCGCCCCTCCCGAGTTGACGCTTTAGGTCGCGTGTTATGTTGCGTTTGTCGGCGGTCGAGTCGCGACAAGTCGCCCCGAGTTGCCGCCCCAACTCGCCCTCCCTGCCACGCCTGTAATCCCCCCCCCCCCCCCCCGCCCCGTTCCCCACAAAGTTGCGGCAAGTTGCTCGTCTTCGTGTTGTTGCGCGGTGATTAAGTGCGTGTTGCCGAGCTTTACGAGGTTTAGAGTCGGAAGAGTTTGAATTCCACCCCCCCCCCCCACCGATGCGACCACTGAGCCTTTTCGCAGGCGCGAGCGTGACGTCACAGCGACCTCGCCGTGACGTCGCCGCGACGTCACAAAGAGGGCGTCGAAGCGAGGCGTCGTTTTAAGCTTCCTCCCTCCGCCGACGACGGTGAGGGCTGGAGGTCGCGTTTTCGCTGCCGAGTTGACTCTGTCGACGGAATGTTACCGCCGCACAAGCTCAGCCGACTTTACTACGTCGGGGGTCGGTAAGGCGGCGGTTAAACTTAACTTTGCGATGCCAGCACGTGGACACAAGGCAGCGCGTGTGAAAACGCCAAGTGCCGCATTCGTTCGGGGAATACCAAACCAGTGATGGACCAGAGATCCATTCGACTCGTTCCTACTGGGGTGTGTCGACTCGGAACTGATATTCTTTCTACACCCTGCCCTCAGAACGACCCCCCCCCGTGCCCCCGCCCCCTTGCCACCCCCACCCCCTGCCCAGCACCACCCCAACCCCATTCCTTCCTGTGACTCTCAAACTACCGCTCAGTATTTTCTCACACAAAACAGACAGATGGATCGTTTATTGTTTCACGCAGATGAGAACCCATCGATACACAGGCATCTTTTTTTTCCACTGGCACATTCAAGCCACGCTTGCACCGTGCACAGCCAGCCCAGTGCGGCTCAGGAAGCGCCAAGTTGTCTTTTTTCCACTGCAGAAGCCGAGCCGCGCCGCTACTAACGTGACTACAATGCACGAGGCGAGATGCGTTGTGTCCTCACGGTGTTACTGGCTGCCGGCACAAGCAACAGACGCTCATTGGCCACGCCCATGGCCTGCTTGGACTCGAGTCCAATTCAGGCGCATCCTTGTGAGGCCAGCGTAGATCGGCAAATATCCAGTGAAAAACCACCCGTACTGTGATGCCCTGGCTCGGTTCGGATGTGCCAGTGGAAATGAGGAACACCGAGATATTTTCAAGGGAGATGTGGGACATGCACAGGCAAATGCAGGGATGAATACAATTGTCAAAGACGTTGAATTCGATGAAAAACATCCTAAAGTCAGATTCAAATAAAAACACCTCCACCCCACCACCTCCCACCCACCTCCCTCGACTGTTAACAAATCTGTCGATTGTCATTCGGGGTGTAACGATGCAATGAGACTCCAAAAATTTGACAAAAAATAATCGCTTATAGAATTTTATTTGCTGACATTAATCGAATCACTTGGGGCGTTAATTGTTACACACAGAATTGGTTTAATTATAATGCCGATTATTTCCGTATTCTCCCGATTAGGTGGTGAAGAGGTGAGCTAGAATTGACATGACCTGGTTCTGGATTTTAACTTATTCGATCAATAACCCTTAACATTTGCCACTTGCGTGATCTCAGTGCTAAGACAGTATTCTGACACGTCATTATTACCGTGCATATTTAAAAACAAACCCATTAAAACGATCACGAACACAATCGCGTGCTCGCGAACACACACCGCTGATCGATCTCACGCATTGTCCCCCGCTCTGAGTGGTGTCGAGTTGATATCCCGTTTAGGGACCCCCACGAGGGGGGTGGAGGCNGGGGGGGGGAGAGCGGAGGGCATTTGCGAGCAGAACAAACACAGGGGCGTGGTGTTTGCCGGATGGAGACAGCGAGACGCGGGGGGGGGGGGTGTGCACGATAGTGATTCTTGCGTCAATGAGCGCGTTGCGAGAATCGGTCAACGTACGCCGATGTTTCAATAAGGTGCAACTTTGTCGCGGGCAACTTGCAGATCGACGGACATCGCAAACGTTGGGCCCAACGTTGAGCAAACGTTGGGCACAACGTTCCACGTTTACTTGACTCGTCCATTCGTGCAACCGAGCCGCGCCAGGCTGGCTCGTGCCCGAGCCCGTGCCCAAACCCGTGCCGAGCCGTTGCAACAAAATTGCGCGCGGGTTCCAGACGCAAATGGAACCTTCGTTCCGCGGACGCGAACGAAACAAAGTTGCACCGCTCGAGTTCGGATTTCAAGTTGCCGGGAATCGTTTCGGTTGCGTCTGAGTTGCGTGCGACCCCAGTGGACAGGCAAGGTTTGAGCTTGACTCTTGGTGCAGGCAGATGCAGTGACCTATGACCTATGCAGTTCGTGGGCAGCCAAAGCCAGAGCAGGGTGCATCCCACCTGTGGGTGCCACCTGAGGTGTGGCATGAATTTAGCGGTTCCGATGCCTTTATGTGGTCAACGACGGGTGAATTATGTGATGGCCACTTGAAATTAGTGGGGTTGTCAAATAATTCGCTCCCTATTGTCCAGATAAATAAATGGGCAAGACGAACGCTTTTTTTCTACCTTAGGTGGTACCCATTTCTGCTCTGGCCGATGGACTAAAGTGGTGAGTGGCTGACAGTTTGATGAGCAACATGATGATGATGATGATAATAACAAGAGTTGTTGTTGTTGTTCGAGTGAAAATGTAAAAGTCAAGGCGTCTGGCCTGCTCAATTCGAGTAGTGGGACGTCCAGATCCACATTCCCACGGCGGTGCCCAGTTCATCCAAATGTTCACCACTTGTTGAATTGTCACAAAGTGGTACGAATTAATTTTGGCCACGTCGGAAATAAGATTATGATGGAGATGATAATGGGGACGGTGGTGATGGCGATGACGGTGATGATGGTAATGTTAATTATGATGGAAATGATGGTGCGATGATGATGATACATCATCTCCCTTGTCAACAAAACAACTACAACAAAAACATCCATTACCGCAACCACCACCACGACCCTGCTATCTCTCACCCTGGACTCAAACCCACTCCTCTTATGCTGCAGACGAACTCGCCATGCAACTCCTTGTCTGCCCGTAAACGAAGATGGTCAACATTGAACGACGAGGTTACGCAACCTGGTTGCATGCAACGCAATCGCGTACATACGTGTGTTGGGACGTCTCTGCAACCAGTTGCGCAATCAGTTGCGTGCAACCAATTCACACGCGGAAGTCTCTGCAACCAATTGCAGGCAATTGCGCTACCAGATGCATGCAAGGGAATCACTTTCGTGTGGAATTCTCTGCGACCCGTTGCGAGCAGTTGCGCAACCAGTTGCATGGGTTAGTGTTAGAGGGGTAGAGTCAAATAGTCGACTTTAAAGAAAAAATGGAATCGAATTTTATTGACTTACATTCCTGGTCGGAACGATGTTTTAACGCCCGTACGCGTGGGGATGATTGGTTTTCGCGCGAGGACTTTTTCCGACAAAGTCTTAAGAATGAGGCTTTACTCCAGAAGCTTCATTGACTCGGATCTTGGTTAGTGTAGTTATTGATTACGACATTGATGATGATGATGATTAATTAATTAATTAACAGGGCTTAATTTCGCGGTGGGGGGGGGGAGAGCGGTTCAGGAGCAGAGCAAAGCGGAATGATTCGCGAGTTCAAATCCCGGTTGTTGCGGGTTCACTCAGCCCATCATTCTGCCGGGGCCGATAAAATAGGCACCACCTTTGTGGGGATGATCAACGGTGGATTGCCCTCTTGAGAGGCTCCCCCTCCCCGGCATAGTAATGTGGAATTTCCTCCACTGACTTGTTTGAGCAAGAAATAGTAACTCTCATAACCACGCCCCACCCCATCCACGACATGGGGGGGGGGGAGAGGGGGAGTATTTTCTAGAGCTCAGCCCTGGACAGCTCCAGCTCGACATTAAGCCCTGGTGGTTAATCTATAGCGGTAGGAAGAAGTGTGATCGGGTTTCGCTTCCGTCTTTCTCCGCACAGCGCTGCATGCATGAGCTGGGTTCGACACCAGTTGCCCGTGCGAAGAACAAAACCTGTACATAGCCCCGCACCCCCCATCTAACCCCACCGTACCCCGCCCCCTGAACCCCTAAATTCCCCNCCCCCCCCCCTTTAATCTCCCCCCCTACCCGCCCCAATTCCCCATTCAATTCACTGCGTCCGTGTGATGTCAATGCATGTTAATTTTACGAATTGAACGATGGGTGTTTAACTTTTTACGTCGAATTTAAGTTCCTTGTTCCGTCGTATTGAACTGAGAGAACAACACACACACACGCACGCGCATACACAATGCGTTCAATAAATATGATCAAAATATCAAATACATATATATCAAATCGGTGATAGAAAACATATGAAGCGTTCAACCTGAAACCGAGATGACGCGGTGAACGCGGCGACGCAAGCGTGGCAAGAGGAGTAATTGAATTGCTAAGTTGGCGAATTAATTAATTACGAGATCAGCAGTTGATTGAGTTTAATTTATTTTGTCTCCCCGATGAGTAGAAATGTCACCGCAGTGGGGTCGATACCTCCGCCTTAGTCTCCTCTCTCTCTCGGCTCCCTCGTTATCCATCACCCCTTTGGCATCACACCACCCAAACCTTGACGCCCCTTTTGCCTGACAGACAACAGTCGACCCTTGTGATTGTGGGGGGGGTTAATTCGTTCACCGATTTGACCGTTTCACGTGAACCACGGTTGCTGAACACACAAAGACAAAGATCCCCCCCCAGCCCCCTGTCGCCTTGACAAACTGTTAGTGGCAAGCGCTGTTAGCGAGTAGCACTGAGGGGGCTGGGTGGCCTGCACCACGCCCGTCAAGCACAAAGACAAAGCCCCCCCCCTATAGCCTTAGCAGACTATTGGGCCAAGTGCTGTTTAGCGAGCACACACACACACGCACGCACAGCCAACAGGCCCAAAGAGCCAAGCGCCCAGCAACAACCAGCACCTCCCAACAATAATAATAACGGCAGCTACATTCGCTCCTGTTTGGGGAAAACTGACATCCAGATGCAATCACGAGGCCACATGTCCATCGTAATGAGAGTGTTTATTTAGATGCAGGGGGAATCCGATGAGCTATGAAGCTCTTTAACGCAGATGTCCAGTAGGGGCGGCTCAGCGAGTTCCACGAGGAAGCAACAGAAAGGCACGGCAGGAGCACAGAATAGAGAGAGGGTAAGCACGTGACTCAAACAGATTTATAGGTTAAGTAAAAAGTTAATTTTGCATAAATCCCTGCCGATGTAGGGATTTATGCTTCTGTCGGTGGTAAATCGATACGAGTCGACCACCACTTGCCTTTGGCATTGAGCGACAACATAAAATATTTGTACCCGTAGCACCACCACCACCAGCAGCAACAGCAGCACGACGGGAAGGGGAGGAGAGTCAAGGATGCGATGGGTGGGACAAAGAGCAAGGGGGGCGGAGAGAGAGAGAATGGGGGGGGTGATGAGAAGGATGGAGGAGGAGGAGTGGAGAAACGCGAGCGAAGGGGTCAGGGGAGGAGGAGAGAGGGGGAGAGGCGCCACCAGGGCATGGACGCTGCTGCTACACGGACGGAGGAGGCGGTGTCTGTTTCGCAGTAGGCGGGCGGCGCAGGGAGGGGAGGGGTTCCGAGTGGGCGTGGCCACACACAGAAGCCACGTGGTTTGCGGGAGGCTTGAGCCGGTTTAGATGATGAGATTATAATAAGAGCTTGCGAGAGCGAGACGATGATGATGGGAGGAGGGAATTCCAAAGTGGAGCAGTGTAAGGGAAGAAGCGGAGAGAGAGACGTGAGGTGAGCTGCCGTGCCGTGGTGGTGTGGTGTAGTGTAGCGGGTAGTGTAGCGGGTAGTGTAGCGGGTAGTGTAGCGGGTAGTGTAGCGGGTAGTGTAGCGGGTAGTGTAGCGGTAGTGTAGCGGTAGCGCACTGCGCTACGAACCCGGCGGCCACAGGTTCGATTCCCGCTCACGGCCAACACCCGTGACGATTATTTGAACCGGTCATTGGCCTCGCCAAGGTCGACTCGGCCTCAAATTAGTGTATGGTGCAGTGTGTGAACATCACTTTGCCCCAAGGGTCTATGAAGGCTACACACGGGGCATCTTTTATCTTTGTTGGTGGTTGAGTCGCCGTGCGGTGGTGGCACGGAACAGTCAGTGTCTGGTGGAGACCGAGTCCTCAACACGGACGGTGGAGGAATCGGCGAGGGGAGTTCACGGCAAGAGTCACCGTGGCAGTCGTAGCGATAGAAGTGTGATGAGGAGGCGACTGAACTAAACTAAGCTATATTCTTGGTTCTTTCGGTAAAGTCACGTAGAAGGGAAACAATAAAATAATTAAAATATAAAACAATAAAATTGTATTGTTTTATATTTATAAAACAATAAAATAATAAAATATAAAACAATAAATTTTATTGTTTTATATTTTATAAAACAATAACATTTTATTGTTTAATATTTTTCTTTTTTTATTGTTTCCCTTCTACGTGACTTTACCGAAAGAACCAAGAATATGAATCCCTGCAGTCACGAAAGCTTTAAATCAAATTTTAACTAAGCGATGTTTATTGCACCAGGTTAGGCCCACTTAGCTTGTATAGATAGCTCTTCTTCAGAAGCGACCTGGCCACCCAAACGAAGTGGCTTATCACGTGCAAATGTATCGCAGCCGAATACTCTACGAACGCACGTTGACTCTAAATGTGGAGGGGAAAGCCTGGAGGACCGGGGGATAAAATCCACGCGATCACGGGAGAGCACGCAACCTCAAAATATACAGCAGCAGGCGTCAGGGGTGGGATCGAACCGACGGCCTCCTGCACACCAGGCGAGGTAGTTAACATCTCGCGATCGTGGCGAGATCACTGACCGCCGGTGAGCGAGGGACCCAATGCAGCACGTGATAGCCGACTCTGAAGGTTGCCGATCTTTAATTGTCCACCTATAGACTTCAAGGATACCATCATCAGCAGCATCATCACCAGTGGCATCGTCATCTTTGGCAGCAACAATCAGCAATTGTCATCATTCATTCATTGCATCATTGTCGTTTACAGCAGTATCATCAGCAGTCGTCTGAGCAGTTGTAGCAGGAGCACCAGTAACAAAATAATGATTATGAACAGCAGCAGGCGCATTATCATCAGGATAATTTTCCTCAGCAGCAGCAACATCAGCAGCAGTAACAGCATCACAGCAATAGCAGGATCATCATCAGCAGCATCTGCAGCAGCAGCAGGATCATCAGCAGCAGCAGCAGGATCATCATCAGCAGCAGTAGCAGNATCTAGCAGTAGCAGAATCATCAGCAGTAGCAGGATCATCATCAGCAGCAGCAGTAGCAGCATCAGCAGCAGTAGCAGGATCATCAACTGTGTAAAAGTAGCAGGATAATCAGTAGGAGGAGCAGGGGTGGGGGGGGGCTGCCTGATCATCACCGCCAGTGCAGGTTGATCTCCCAGCATTGGTAGCTTCAGCACTACCTCAAACCTCACCAACAAGAATAGCAGAAACACCCTCACCACCACTAACCAGCAGCAGCAATCAGACCCTCGCCCCCACCACCACTAGCACTACCCTAGCCAGCAGCACAATCACACTAGCCCCACCACNTACTAGCACTACCNTAGCCACGTGCCAAAGTTGCCCACCCTACCTACTAGCACTACCCTAGCCACGATAGCCAATCAGACGCTAGNCCCCACCTACCTACTAGACTNCTCCTAACCACGTGCTAGCTGCCCCCACTACCTCTAGCACTACCCCTAGCCATGCTAGCCAATCAAACAGCCCCACCCACCCTACTACACTACCCCTAGCCACGCTAGCCAATCAGACACTAGCCCCCACCCTACCCTACTAGCACTACCCTAGCCATGCTAGCCAATCAGACGCTAGCCCCCACCCTACCCTACTAGCACTACCCTAGCCACGCTAGCCAATCAGACACTAGCCCCACCCTACCCTACTAGCACTACCCTAGCCACGCTAGCCAATCAGACCCTCGCCCCCACCCTACCCTACTAGCACTACCCTAGCCATGCTAGCCAATCAGACGCTAGCCCCCACCCTACCCTACTAGCACTACCCTAGCCACGCTAGCCAATCAGACACTTGCCCCACCCTACCCTACTAGCACTACCCTAGCCACGCTAGCCAATCAGACGCTAGCCCCCACCCTACCCTACTAGCACTACCCTAGCCACGATAGCCAATCAGACCCTCGCCCCCACCCTACCCTACTAGCACTACCCTAGCCATGCTAGCCAATCAGACGCTCGCCCCCACCCTACCCTACTAGCACTACCCCTAGCCACGCTAGCCAATCAGACGCTAGCCCCCACCCTACCCTACTAGCACTACCCTAGCCACGCTAGCCAATCAGACGCTTGCCCCCACCCTACCCTACTAGCACTACCCCTAGCCACGCTAGCCAATGAGACACAAGCCCCCACCCTACCCTACTAGCACTACCCTAGCCACGCTAACCAATCAGACACGAGCCCCCACCCTACCCTACTAGCACTACCCTAGCCACGCTAGCCAATCAGACACTAGCCCCCACCCTACCCTACTAGCACTACCCTAGCCACGCTAGCCAATCAGACACGAGCCCCACCCTACCCTACTAGCACTACCCTAGCCACGCTAGCCAATCAGACACTTGCCCCCACCCTACCCTACTAGCACTACCCTAGCCACGCTAGCCAATCAGACACGAGCCCCCACCCTACCCTACTAGCACTACCCCTAGCCACGCTAGCCAATGAGACGCTAGCCCCACCCTACCCTACTAGCACTAACCATAGCCACGCTAGCCAATCAGACGCTAGCCCCACCCTACCCTACTAGCACTACCCTAGCCACGCTAGCCAATCAGACGCTAGCCCCACCCTACCCTACTAGCACTACCCCTAACCACGCTAGCCAATCAGACGCTAGCCCCCACCCTACCCTACTAGCACTACCCCTAACGACGCTAGCCAACCAGACGCTAGCCCCACCCTACCCTACTAGCACTACCCCAGTCACGCTAGCCAATCAGACCTTGCCCCACCCTACCCTACTAGCACTACCCCAGCCACGCTAGCCAATCAGACCTTGCCCCCACCCTACCCTACTAGCACTACCCCAGCCACGCTAGCCAATCAGACCTAGCCCCCACCCTACCCTACTAGCACTACCCTAGCCACGATAGCCAATCAGACGCTAGCCCCCACCCTACCCTACTAGCACTACCCCAGCCACGCTTGCTAACCAGACCTAGCCCCACCCTACCCTACTAGCACTACCCCTAGCCACGATAGCCAATCAGACACCAGCACTACCCAAGACCCTGACCCAGCCTCTAGCCCTATCCCCACCCCCGCACGTCCCGCCACTCTTCTACTGGTCTAGGGCGCAGCAGCGGAGAGGGAGAGAGAGGCAGACGGAGACGAGACCCATCCAGCAGTGGCACGCATCGCCCGCCGCGGTGACTCTCCTCCTACTCGGCGAGATGTTAAGCTCACAACTCACGCCCGAGTAGCAGCCTCCTCGGTCGCAGTTTCTATCACTGACCAACTCCTCCTCCTCTCCCAACGACACGGGCGAGGCCAATGCGTGTTCTCTCTTTGTTTTTTTCGTATTTTGAAGATATACGGTAATGGTGCAGTATTAGATTCGCATGGTTTCAATGTTATGGCTGTTTGCTACGCAGGTTCTCTCGTGTGTGTTGATAACGACGATGATGATGATAAAAGAAAAATCTGAGTTTCTTTTCTGACACTCCCCCAACTTCCACATCCACCCCGTCACTTCCATTCCGACCCCCCCCCCTCAACACTAAGCACCCCCCCTCCCCCACTCACTCTCCCACACCACTTCAATCTCGACCCTCCTCCTCCAACACCGAGTCCCGTCATCCCGCCCCCACCACCACCCACCAGCACCTCAACCACAACCACCACCCTACCACCTCTCCCCTATGCATCTCCCCCCCTTGCCCCTACCCCTTCCCCTGCTGGGTGTTTCTTCTTGATGATGATGATAATAACTATGCATTCGGCTGGATGGGTGTTGTTCTCTGTGACTGGAGGAGGTCGCTGGCTGAGACGAGCGTCTCGTTGTGTGCGCGGTCACTGATTGATGTACCCTCTCTCTCTTTTTTTTTTCGAACATTATTATTGTCACATAATTATATTGTAGCGGTCAAAACAACAACAACGAACGAACACTCCACCGGCGTGCGCCACGATTTATTTCCGTCGTCTCTGGCTCCTCTGCTTGTCGTGGTTTTGGTTGTCCGACGGTGGTGGCTGTGATGGTGGTGGTTCGTGGTGGTTGTGAACGGCACTTGGGAGAGGGTCTTTTTGTCTGTGTTGGTGTGTGTGTGTTGGTGTGTGTGTTGGTGTGTTGGTGTGTTGGTTGGGGTGTGTTTGTTGGTGTGTGTGTGGTGTGTGTGTGTTTGGTGTGTGTGTTGGTGTGTGTGTGTTGTGTTTGTGTGTCTGTGTGGTGTGTGTGTGTTGGTGTGTGTGTTGGTGTGTGTGGTGTGTGTGTGTTGATGTGTGTGTGGTGTGTGTGTGTTGGTGTGTGTGTGTGGTGGTGTGTGTGGTGTTGTGTGTGTGTGTTGGTGTGTGTGNTGGTGTGTGTGTGTGTGTGTGGTGTGTGTGTGTGTGTTGGTGTGTGTGTTGTGGGTCTTAGTGTAGCGGTTAGCGCGCTGCGCTATGAACCTGGCGACCCGGGTTCGATTTTACTCACGGCCAACCCCAGTGACGATTATCTGAACCGGTCCTGAGCCTCCCCTAGGTCGACTCAGCCTGAAATTAGTACCTGGTGCGGTGTGTAAACATCGCCACTGGGAGACAAAGGCGGCCGGGCGTCGTGTTGGCCACCCACCCCTCGAGTACCGTTCCGGCCTTCACAGGTGCTCGTTAACAGACTTGCCCCTACAGTCTGTTAAGGGCTTAAGGCGAGATGGGGATCTTTGTATTGCCTTTGGTGGTTGTCATTGTTGTGGTGGTTGTGATTTGTGTTGTAATTGTTGTCAGGCTGTTGTGGTGGTTGTTGTGGTTGTAATTGTTGTCATTGTGGTGGTTGTTGTGATTGTTGTGGTGATGGTTGTTGTTGTGGTTGTAATTGTTGCTGTGGTTGTTGTGATTGTTGTCGTGGTGGTGGTTGTTGTTGGTTTTAATTGGATGGCCAGGAAAAATGAAAAAATGGGGAGAACAAATTGATTGTGAAGACGGAGTGATGCGATCAGGACAATGAAATTTCTCATCTCACGCCACTGCTGGCGGAAGAGCCCTCCACGAGAAGGGAGCCCCCCCCCTCCAGTGTGTATTTTGGCCTACTCTTCCACGGTCGGCCACCAGACGTCTTGGGAATGATGGAGCACCTACACTTTACCCAAATTGTGCCGGAATGCCGCTGATAAATGGACAGAGGGCGTGGGGACTTGTAAGTTGCCGTGGGCTTGAACTGCCGCGCCGGGAGAAATGACCCTGCGACCTCTGGATTGCAAGTCCAGTGCGTTGACCGTCACGCAGCGTCAGCAGGGTCCCGTTCGGATCGGTGTTGAACAAAAGTCAACGCGGACAGGTATAACCCAGCCCTAGGCCTACCCTGACTCTTAACGCCACCTCCAGAAACCACCTCTGACTCGTTAGTCAAACGCTACCATTATGTTAATCCTATAATTACATCTAAGCCTGATCCTAAGCCCACAGGAGTCGGCAAACCTGCGCCGCCTGAACCGCATGCTTGCTTCGTGACGTTATTTATTAAGGACAACCACCGTCTCGCATTCACCACCACCACGGTGCATTGCGGCTCATGAAATATTTAGCNTTTTTTTTTTACGGAATTCGAGAAAAAAATGTCTCTTCTTGTTATTTTGGTTGCCGATCCTCGCCCTAAACCTATCACTGCATCAACCTCTGATGCTACCCCTTAACCTTACACCTGATCCTAACACTATCCAACCCCTAACACTATCCAACCCCTAACACTAACACGACTCCTACCCCTAACTCTACCCTAAGCCTGTATCCACCATTAGTCCGACTCAGGACCCTAGCCTGCTCTAAAACTAACCCCTACCCGCTCTTTAACACCTCCAAAAAGTTCACAGCAATGTCTCTTGCTCATATGTTCACTGGGCAGCCCTAAGCGGATGATGGCGGAAATTCCACATTCCTACGACGGGAATGAGTCTATTCACAGCACAACTGCTGTTCACTTCCCGACAAAGTGGTACCGATTTTAGCGACACCGCAGAGACGATGGGCTGATGTNCCCCCCCCCTCCCTCCTCCCATCACCCCGATCAGGATGTGAACTCCCAACACTTCCGATTGCTGCTGCGAACGGGTGACTCCAACGCTGAGCCGCCCCACCCCTGACCCTACACGTGACCCCGCCCTCGCCGCAATGCAGCCAAGATGCGCTCGCGTCACCATGGTGACCGTGGTCCGTGGCCATGGCAACGCGCGCGCGATTGGCTGCAGGATCGCAGTGCGGAGGAGATTGTGGGGGCGGGGCTGTGGGGGAGGCGAGGGCGGGGCTGTGGGGAGGGGGGGAGGGAGTGGGCGAGGGGCGGGGCGTAGGGATGACTCCCCAGAATTTTAGGAAAACGACACCGATATCAAAATGCGTGTGTGTAGATGTGTATGTTGTGTGTAGATGTGTGTGTGTAGATGTGTGTGTGTGTAGATGTGTATGTGTGTGTGTAGATGTGTGTGTGTNAAGATGTGTANGTGTGTGTGTAGATGTGTGTGTGTGTAGATGTGTATGTGTGTGTGTAGATGTGTATGTGTGTGTAGATGTGTATGTGTGTGTACGTGGCTGTTTGCGTGGGAGTGAATGGGGTCCGTGTGTGTGGGTGTGTGTAGATGGTTGTGGTAGATGTGTAGTGTAGTGGTATGTGTGTGTAGATGTGTATGTGTGTAGATGTATATGTGTAGATGTGTATGTGTGTGTGTAGATGTGTATGTGTGTAGATGTGTATGTGTGTGTGTAGATGTGTATGTGTGTGTGTAGTGTGTATGTGTGTGTAGTGTGTGTATTGTGTAGTGTGTGTGTGTAGAGTGTATGTGTGTGTGTGTAGATGTGTATGTGTGTGTGTAGTGTGTATGTGTGTGTGTGTGTGTGTGAGTGTGTGTGTGTAGATGTGTGTGTGTTGTGTGTAGATGTGTGTGTGTGTAGATGTGTGTGTAGTGTGTATGTGTGTGTGTAATGTGTATGTGTGTGTGTAGATGTGTATGTGTGTGTAGATGTGTATGTGTGTGTACGTGGCTGTTTGCGTGGGGAGTGAATGGGTCCGTGTGTGTGGGTGTGTGTGAATGGTTGTGGGGGAGGGTAGCGGTTTTGCGCGCTGCGCTACGAACCCAGGGACCTGGGTTCGATTCCCGCTCCAGGCCAACACCAATTTCGATTATCTGAACCGCTACTGGGCCTCCCCAAGGTCGACTCAGCCTCAAATGAGTACCTGGTGCGGTATAAACATGCCACTCGGGAGACAAAGGCGGCCGGGCGTGGTTCTGGCCACCCACCCTTCGTGCCAGCCTTCATAGGTGCTCGCTAACAGCACTTGCCCCAATAGTCTGTTAAGGCTATACGGGGTTCTTTGTCTTTGTATATCCGGGCGTGGTCCTGGCCACATCACATCTCCTTGCGTTCTCGCCAACAGCACTTGCCCCAATCATCTGCTCGAGGCTATAGAGGGACCTTTGTCTTTGTGTGTGTTCCTATAGGCGTATGTGTGTATTGGTGTGTGTGTGTTTGATGGTCGCGTTATGTGGGCGTGTATGTCGCTTTCATTCATGCAGTCGTCACTCACAGTCGCGTATGTGCTCGTACACAGCAGTTCGATGCACACGTACACAGTCCCTATGTACACGCACACATGCAAATACAAATATCCCCCAAACGTCACGCCAACCACCAAGCCCAGCCGTCTTTGTCTCCCAGTGCTAATGTTTACACGCCTATAAAAAAAACACGCGTCGATTCTTACACAACCGAATCGATTTTGGGATACGATAATGAGTCCATAGGCGATGTCAATCGATTAACCGTTACATTGAACAAATCCACGAACGATACGATTCGAGATCATAGATTCTATCGAATACTCGATGATGTATTCTTGCTATGAGCATCAAGAACAAGGTCATTGCAGCTGCTCCCATTAACCGCGTGGATGGCCCAGCGAGAGAGAGACAGCGAGCTGGGTCCCAAACTCAGCGGCTCGACACGAAGACCTTGGTCACGTCTGAGCCAAGAAGTCCCGACTTAGGGATGCTGGGAATCCCGTGGGCAGGAGAACACGGGGCAAGGTGAGTGCCGCTGCGGGCGATACGACTCGGCAAGAGATGGACCCCCCCAACCCGGATGGGACCCCCTGGATGGGACTCCCCCACCCCTCCCTGGTTGGGACCTTCCCTGTGTGTGCAGGACGGGGGTGAGGGCCCGGCCACTGGAGCGGTCACCACGCGTCTGGTGGCCAAGGGAAGAGAAGACCTCGGGGCAGATGGTGGCGGAGAACTGTCGGAGCAGAGCCATGGCTCCCTGCGAGTTTGTGGCTCACTGCGTGTGAGCCTGTGGGTCTCTGTGTGAGTCTGTGCCTCTCTGTGAGTCTATGGCTCACTGTGTGTGAGCCTGTGTGAGTCTGTGTCTCTCTGTGAGTCTGTGGCTCACTGTGTGTGAGCCTGTGGGTCTCTGTATGAGTCTGTGGCTCTCTGTGAGTCTGTGGCTCACTGTGTGTGAGCCTGTGGGTCTCTGTGCGAGTCTGTGCCTCTCTGTGAGTCTATGGCTTACTGTGTGTGGGCCTGTGGGTCTCTGTGTGAGTCTGTGGCTCTCTGTGAGTCTTTGGCTCACTGTGTGTGAGCCTGTGGGTCTCTGTGTGAGTCTGTGCCTCTCTGCGAGTCTTTGGCTCACTGTGTGTGGGCATGTGGGTCTCTGTGTGAGTCTGTGGCTCTCTGTGTGAGTCTGTGGCTCCATGCTGTTAGTGCCATTTGCCTAAACGTAAGAGTAGCGTCTCGTTTACATAATACAATTTACGGAGATGAACGCGCTTAATTGGAATTCCATTGCGAGACTAGGAAAGATGAACACGTGGATTAAAACTATAAGCTGAACAATGTTTTTTGTATCTTACCAGGTAAGGCCCACTGAGCGATATCGCTCTTTTTCAGAAGCCACCTGACCACAAATGTTAGCTCAACGAAGTCGCTTATCACGTGGATTTTATACTGGTAGGAACCCTCCTGGTTACACCAGCCCACATGGGAATATTGTGTCCGTCCGTCGTGCAGGGAGGGGCTGTGTGGGGAGGGTGGGGAGGGGCTGGGTGGGGAGGGTGGGGCTGGGTGGGGAGGGGCTGGTCACCCCGTGGTGCCCTTATAAAACTCCACGTTTATCCTACTCACGCCGGCTTGTGCCCGCCCTCACAGTCGGGCATATTTGCGGAATACACCACGCCGCCGTTGACCCTGGCCATTGCCTGAGCAACCCAACGTTCCAACCAGCTCCCTCCGCAGAAATGTGTTAGTAGCCAAATACTCGTGTCGATTCTAAACGTGCAGAGAAAACCCGGAGGTCCCGGAGAAAAAATCCACGCGACCACAGGGAGAACATGCAAACTCCAAATATCAGGGTCGGGTTCGAACCCACACGACTCCTGTATGGGGAGGGAGGCCTTCATCCAGCAGTGGCTTGACCATGGCTGCCGACGACGACGACGATCATCGCTTACAACACTCACACACATCACAGACGCCACCAAGCAGCAACAACAACAAAACATCGACGCGCCTCCAAATCGTCGATTTAAATCGATCAATCGACGCGTCGTTACGCGATTGAACACGAAACCGATAGTCATTAACCAGGGGTCGGTAAACCAAATAAACAAGATGCATTTTTTTCCACCATCATCACCACCATCATCATGACCATCACTATCACCACCACCATCACCACCATCACCATCATCATGACCACCACCATCACCACCACCATAGTCACCATCACCACCACCATCATCATCACCACCATCATCATCACCACCACCATCATCATCACCACCATCATCACCACCACCATCATCACCACCATCACCACCATCACCATCATCACTACCACCATCACCACCACCATCATATCATCACCACCATCATCACCACCATCACCATCATCACCACCACCATCACCACCATCATCATCATCACCACCATCACCACCACCATCATCATCATCACCATCACCACCACCATCACCACCACCACCATCATCATCACCCATCACCACCACCATCATCACCATCATCACCACCACCATCACCATGACCATCATCATCACCACCTCGTCGTTCTCACAGCCACTAGGGGGCACTACCACACCGAACATCGCAACGGGGATGAAACACCCCCCTCCTCCGGCATAGTAAACAAAATACAAACTAAATTATAAAATTACTCGACGACACGAACGGCCGACGCGCGCGACGGAAGCGGATTTTCCGTCGAAGCGGATTGACCGGAACCCACCCCCCACCCCCTCGACTGAAAGATGAACGCGCAGTGGGGCACGCAGCAGGGCACGGGGTCCACACGAGCCCCCAGAGCCCCTCCTCGGCGACGGCGGCGTCGTTCGAGCAGCTCCGCTTCCTGAGCCTCCAGCAGCTGCGGGGCTGCTGCAGAACGACGAGAAGATCGCGGAGATGGCGCGGGAGCGAGACGAGGTCAGGGGGGGGCTGGCGGGGGGTCAGGGGGGGGGCTCGTGGGGGGGGGCTGGTGGCNGGGGGGGGCTGGTGGCGCGGGGGCGGTTGGTGGCGCGGGGGGGGGCTGGTGGCGCGGGGGGGGGGCTGGTGGCGCGGGGGGGGGCTGGTGGCTCGGGGGGGGGCTGGTGGCGCGTGAGCGAGACGAGGTCAGGGGGGGAGCTCGCNGGGGGGGTTAGGGGGGGCTCGCGGGGGGGGGTCAGGGGGGGGCTCGCGGGGGGGGGGCTGGTGGCGCGGGGGGGGGGGGTTGGTGGCGCGAGACGAGGTCAGGGGGGCTCGCGGGGGTTGGGCTGGTGCGGGGGGGGGCTGGTGGCGCGGGGGGGGGGCTGGAGAGGGGATAGGGGCGGCGGGGGGGTACGGGGGGAGGGGTAACGAGGAGAGGGACGAAGGGGATTGGAGGGGAGGGGAGTGGTTGAGAGGGATAGGGGAAGTGAGGTAGACTGGGGGGGGGGTAGAGGGATATTGGGGAAAGGGGTACAGGGGAGGGGTGACGAGGGAGAGGGGATTGGGGGGATACGGGGGAGGGTGACGAGGGATAGGGGACGAAGGGGATAGGGGATTGGAGGAGAGGGGATAGGGGAAGTGAGGTAGACTGGGGATCGGTGGGGGGCAGTGTGGGTCACGAGAGGGGGGGGGGTATTATGAGACTGCGTTCGTACGGGGGAGGTGGGCGAGAAGTCCGTACACTCTCCGTGTAGGCGGCTGCCATTGACTGGCACGGCGTGCGGGTGTAGGGATTTCTCGTCCACCGTATACAGTTAGGAACAGCGTTTTACAATCACGGGGGGGGGTTGAACTCAGGAGTCTGAAGTTGGCTCGGATTTACTATTTAGTGGGGGCATTGAGGGGGTATAGAATGGGGGGCTGCTGGAATCCGAATGTAAATTGCTCTTTATTCAATTTAACGCGTAGGCTTTCGCGACCAATATTATTCATTATATAGGTTTTTGGGCTAATGAAGTGAATTATTTTGTCCTTTGAAAAACGTGACACATTTTTTACTGCTTGGCCGTGTCTGGTGGTGGAGGGTTACGACACATTTATAAATAACGCGATCTGACCCAAAAACCTTTATTATGCTCTTTATTCAGTTGAACAGCTCGCAGATTTTCGCGACCAATATCATCCTTAATATTCTATTTTTATTTTATTTCTATCTACGTGACTTTACCGAAAGAACCGTTAGAATATGAATTCCTAATATCACGAAAGTTTTAAGTCAAAATCATCCATGAAACAGTTTTTTTTTTTGGGGGGTGGGGAATGGAGGGTGTTAGATCGTGTAAATATATAAATGTGTCGTTAAACCCGCCACCACCCGGCACAGCCGAGGTGTGGCGATTCGATGTCTCTTCTGGCTGACGGGTGTTCGTCTCGCCGGGGTGTTTGTGTCTTGCGCGTCGTTTCGTAACAATCGCCTAATTTTAACTACATCTAGAGGCATTGCAAGTGTGGCGGTCATGGGGAGCGGTGGTGCAGCGGTTAGCGCTACGAAACCCGGCGACTCCCGAGTTCGATTCCCGCTCACGGCCACCGCCACGCCTGTGGCGATTATCCTGAACCGGTCGTGGGCCTCCCCTAGGTCGACTCAGCCCTAGGTCGACGCAGAGATGTGTAAACATCGCCACTTGGGGAGACAAAGGCGGCCGGGCGTGGTGCTGTCACACCACCCATCTCGTGCCGTGCCGGCCTTCATAGGTGCTACTCGCTAACAGCACTTAAAGGCTATAAACCCAAAAGCCTGTTAAGACTATACGGAGGGGGAGGGGTCTTTGTAAACAGAGAGATAATCCCGCTGGTGGATGGGCAACTCGAGTTAAGCACTTGCAGGGCTGTGCCTTTATACCCTTTCTCCCCCCCTCCAAACCCCCCCCCCCGCCACACCCCTGACCCCACCCTCGACCCTGACCCCACCTCCGACCCCTACCCTGACCCCACCCTGACCCTGACCCCACCCCGACCTGACCCCACCCCGATCCTGACCCCACCCCTGACCCTGACTCCACCCCCGACCCCGACCTTGACCCCGACCCTGACTCCACCCCTGACCCCACCCCGACCCTGACCCCACCCCTGACCCCACCCCCGACCCTGACCCCGACCCTGACCCCACCCCTGACCCTGACCCCACCCCCCCCCACGTTGTTGTTGCGGGGGGGGGGCGTGTCGGTGCTGGGCAGGTGCAGTGCGTGGAGCTGGAGCGCTGCACGGCCGTGGCGAGCACGCGCAGCCTCGCGGAGCTCAACGTGGGCCTGGAGCCGCAGCTGGCGCTGTCCAGGGCCGTGCTGAGCAGCAAGTACCAGCAGCTGCACGAGCTGCTGCGCGACTACCAGCACAAGCAGCGCCAGCTCGGTACAAAGTGCTCAAACTGTGCTAACGCGTGGTAGGCTTTCACGACAAATATCCATAGTAGAGGGTTTTTTTGGGGGGATGAGATCGCGTAAATATATGAATGTGTCGTTCAAACCCCGCCAACACCCGACACAGCCAACTAGTGAGGGTTGTCTCGTAAACAGAACGTGCCGTGGACAGGAAGGACAAGAGGAAAGGGTTCGCATAATGCGCATGCATCATGTGGACTTCTCCACAAATCTGGCTGTCGCCTGATGAAGCTAGTTGTAATTACCGGCGAAACGTCGTACTCAGATTGTAAATGTTGTGGCTTGGCTCTCCAACACAGCGGTGTGCTGTACCAGTGACGAATTGGCCACGTTCTGTTTACATGACAACCCTCACTAGTTGGCTGTGTCGGATGTTGGCGGGTTTACATTTATATATTTACGCCATCTAACCCAAAACCTCTATTATGGACTTTTCTAACTATAAACACATTTTTTTGCGAGCACGGACCTGGCGATCACAAATGATAGGTCAACGGAAGTGGCTTGTCGTCGTGTGGACATTCATAGCAGCAGCCAAATACCCCGAACGCGTGACGTTGATCCTACACCTTGGAGGGAAAAACCGAGGACCCGGGGAAAAATCCACATGACCACAGGGAGACAGAGAGACATACAAACTCCAAATAAACAACAAGCCACAACCTCCTGTATACCAGGCGAGGTGGTTAACATCTAGCCACCCTGGCACTGCTGCTGTGGTCACACGCAGCACGCGCCTAGCGTGGGGTTACAATTCTGTGGTCGTGTCGGCTTTTGTGAAACAAACACCACGCTGCCGCCAGCACCGCACAGTGTCATCGCCTGTCTCTGTCGAGGAGAGGGGACGACTCTTCTCCCCCCCCGCCCCCCCGTCGAGTGAGTTGGTGGTTTCGTGAGCGGGAGGGTGAGTGGATGAGTGAGTAGGTGAATGATTGGCCGAGTGAGTGTACAGTAGTAAGACGATAAAGGTGTGCAGCCTTTCAATCGCGAGGGTATCAACCCGCTTGCTGTACTGCCATCGTACCCTGGCCGGTCAGGGGGTGGCGACATCAACGCTCACGGGGCGCGAAGCAGAAGGTAGTTTCACGAGTGCGTGCGCGCGATCCGCCAATCCGCACTGCCCCCGCAGTGCTGGCTTACTGGCCACGTGGAGCACAGATGCAGAGGGCCGGCTGGCAGGTCACCGGCCAGCAAGTCACAGGGGGAAATTAATTCTGCTTAGTCGTTCATAACAAGGAAACTGGATCGTGTCCTGGGCACAAGGGCATCGACAATATTGTTTTGTACACGATAACCGCTAATTATAACAGGGATTTGCTTCGGCAGGATCGTGACAATTGCAGCAATTTCCTCCTCTCGGATTCATCCCGGGAAGAGGGCACTGAATGAACGCACTCGGTCCCAGTGTTGTTGTGGTCGCGGCGACCAATCAGGAGACGGCGTAGCCTCTCGTCCCACTCCTGGTCCACTTACACCCCCCCCCCCGGTCCCCACCGGGTCTGTCCTCGTTCCAACCCTCATCGCCCCACAGCCACATTTCCCCGCTTGTTGTACACATTAGTGAAAGCCACCACCACAACTACCATCGCCGCCAGCAAGAGCAGAGGTGGCCAGGCGGTGGCCTCAGATCAGAGACGCCGTTGAGCCGGTACCGCTGAGATCCTGGCTTCCATTCTGGGTTTCAGCCGCCCAGATGTGGTTAAAGCGGGTTCACACGCAGCACGAGTTTATCGCCTCTGCCCCGATGACCGCAAGCTCGCAAAGAGACCAACAGACTCGCAGAGACCCACAGACCCGTATTGAGACCGTTACACTTACATATAGACCCGCAGAGACTCACAGACTAGCACACAGACCCACAGAGTGACATAGACACCAACAGACTTTCATAGAGACCCGAAGACTTGCCAAGACCAACAGACTTGCATAGCAACCCTCAGACTCGCATAGAGACCCACAGACTTGCATATAGACTCCTACTTACAACTCTGGCCTGATGATGATAGTTGTAATTACTGGCAAAACATCGTACTCGAATTGTAAATGTTGTGGGTTTTACTCTTCAACACATCGGTGGACTCAACTAGTAACGAATTGGCATGTTTTGTTTAGGTGACAAACCTTACTAATTGGCTGTGCCGGGTGGCGGCGGGTTTAACGACACGTTTATATTTACGCGATCTCACCCACAAACCTCTATTATGGATTGCAGAGGTCTGTTCCTAAGTCAATTTGTTGGTAAGTCCAACTTTACTCCTGTCGATTCCAAACACGTTGTACGGCATTCACACTAAACACGAGGATTGTTGTATAATCTCCTGCAGATGTAGATGCCGCTGGTTCTTCACGTTCTGCAGATGTAGTTGCCACCACCGCCACATATTGCGCGGCGATTGAACTTACGACTCTCGGTCCGAACAGGCAACTGGACGTACGGACAGGTTTGTTCGTGTCTCTGAAAGTTCATAAGTCGAATGTTCGTAAGTAGAGGAGTCTCTGTATGGAGTGGTAAACCGGGCTTTGGTTGATCTATGTCACTGTTTTTAGAGAGAGGTTGGGGCAAAAGTACGCCCCATTGCCTTGGGGTCAGAGTGGTCGTGGTGGTGGTGATAAGTGTTGGTGCTGGTTGTGGTGAGGGTGGAGCTGATTATGGTGAAGGTAACATCGTGGTGAGGGTGTTAATAGTAATCATGGTGAGGGTGTTTATGATTGTGGTGCTGTTACATCAGCGTGGTGAAGTATGCTCAAATAGCTCCCCACGACTCCGCAGACATCCCTCATGCATCAGGGGGTTTACAAAAGGGGCTGCACATACATGTGCATGTTCACATGTTCGTGTGCGTGTTCACATGTTCGTGTGCATGTTCACATGTTTGTGTGCATGTTCGTGTGCGTGTTCGCATGTTCGTGTGCGTGTTCGCATGTTCGTGTGCATGTTCGCATGTTCGTGTGCATGTTCGCATGTTCGTGTGCATGTTCACATGTTCGTGTGCATGTTCGTGTGCATGTTCGCATGTTCGTGTGCATGTTCGCATGTTCGTGTGCACGCATGACACTTTGCTACAAACGACCTGAGGTCGGTTCCCCCTAACGGCCAACACCGCCACGATGATCTGAACCAGGCTGGGCCTCCCTAGGTCGACTCAGCCTCGAATGAGTAACCTGGTGCGTTGTGTAAACATCGCCACTGGGGAAACAAAGGCGGCCGGTGTGTGCTGCTGGCCACCCCACCCACCCACCGCTGTGCCGTTCCGGCCTTGCGTAGGTGCTCGCGAATAGCACTTGCCCCATGAGTCTGTCGAGGCTATACGGGGGACTTTGTCTTTGTGCGCGCATGTCCACGTGTTCTGTCTCTACCGCAGTGGCGTGAGTCACGCGCGTGGCTGGGAGCCAATGCTGTGGCCAGCTGCCGTTCCGTGGGTGTGTCACACGGGCCGCTGCTGATTGGCTAGTGAGGGGTTGTGGCCAGAGTTGTTGTGTNGGGGGGGGGCTGGGAGGTGTGAGCGAGCGGACGCTGCCCATTGGCTGAAGTGTGGGGGGAGGGGGAGCTATAGAAGGTGGTGGAGTCACATTGGATGGGTGGGCCACGGGGAAAGTGGGTGGAGCTACAGGGAGTCGGCGTGGACCCTGAATGGGTGGAGCACTGATTAGTGGTGGAGCCACATGGAGACGGGTGGACCCACATTGAATGGGTGGAGCGACTGATTGAGTGAGTGGAGCCACAGGGAGTCGGGGTGGACCCACATTGAATGGGTGGAGCGACTGATTGAGTGAGTGGAGCCACAGGGAGTCGGGGTGGACCCACATTGAATGGGTGGAGCGATTGATTGAGTGAGTGGAGCCCATGGAGACAGGGTGGACCCGCATTGAATGGGTGGAGCGACTGATTGAGTGGTGGAGCCACAGGGAGTGGGTGGACCCACATTGAATGGGTGGAGCGACTGATTTAGTGAGTGGAGCCACAGGGAGTCGGGGTGGACCCACATTGAATGGGTGGAGCGACTGATTGAGTGGTGGAGCCACAGGGAGTCGGGGTGGACCCACATTGAATGGGTGGAGCGACTGTTGAGTGAGTGGAGCCACGGGAGTGGTGGACCCAATGATGGGTGGAGCGACTGTTTAGTGAGTGGAGCCAGAGCCGGTGCTGTGGTGAGTGAGGGGGGGGTGCCCAGAGGTTGTTGTGTGGGGGGGCTGGGAGGTGTGAGTGAGTGGACACTGGACATGGGCTGAAGGGTGGGGGGAGGGGGGAACCACAGAATGGGGTGGACCCGCATTGAATGGGTGGAGCGACTGATTGAGTGAGTGGAGCCACAGGAGTCGGGGTGGACCCTGAATGGGTGGAGCACTGATGGAGTGGGTGGAGCCACATGGAGACGGGGTGGACCCGCATTGAATGGGTGGAGCGACTGATTTAGTGGTGGAGCCACATGGAGACGGGGTGGACCCACATTGAATGGGTGGAGCGACTGATTGAGTGAGTTGAGCCACATGGAGACGGGGTGGAGTTACATCGAATGGTTGGAGCCATAGGAACATGGACTGGCGACCCTGGGGAAAGTCGATGGAGCCACTGGAGCGAGTGGGTTGGGGCCCCAAAGAAAAAGCGGGGGCGCTACTTGGGCGAGTGGGTGGAGCCACAGGGAGAGTGGGTAGAGCTACAGGGAGAGTGGGTGGAGCCACGTGCAGAGTGGGTGGAGCCACAAGGACCGTGGGTGGAGCTACTGGGGCGAGTGGTGGAGCCACAGTGAGAGTAAGTGGAGCCACGTGGAGGCACGTGAGGGCTGTGTACGAACATCACCTCCCGCGCCACACTCGCACGTTTTGCCACGTGTGCCCCAGTCTCGCGTTTCCACCGCCCATCGCCTGTGGTCAACCGCGGTTACGCAACTGGGCCCGTGTGTCAGCGTGAGGATCTTTGTGTCATTAGGGGGAGCGGCGGCGCAGTGGTTAGCGCGCTGCGCTACGAACCCAGCTACCCGAGTTCGATTCCCTCTCGTGGCCAATATCGGTGGCGAATATCATCTGAACCGGTGTTGTGCCTCTCCTAAGGGAACTCGGTGTGTAAGCATCTGCGCTGGGGAGACAAAGGCGGCCAGGCGTGGCGTTAGCCACACCGACCTGCTCGTGTGCTGTGCTGGCCTTAATCCATCCTCGCATACAGCATAATAGAAATAAATAATAAATCACGGGTCTCTTGGGATTTCTCTTTACTTGATACAGCAATTGTGCTGTGACGGTTCCACCTGAAGACAGAAGCTTGTGTTCGAAACGTCGTGATTTATTTTATTTCTATTATTTTTTCAATTTTTTATTTTTTTGCCTACGTGACTTTACCGAAAAAACCTAAGAGTATAGGGGGGTTCCCTGTCATTGTTCAGCCTGGGTGGTTGAGTGGAGGCCAAGAAGAGTGACTTCTGCATAATCACCACGCAGCCCGACAGCGAGAGGTGATACCGGATGTGGCATGCCGGGCACGGCAATACATGCTTGAAATGTGTTCCAATCACGTCGGTCAATCTGACAATCTCTCCGTGCTCTGAAGTGAGTTTTCATTTTGTTGGCCTGTGCTTGTGCACCGCTGCCAACGCAGCAGCAGCAACATCATCCCCAAATAAAAGTAACGATACGCATGTTCGGAGACATCGTCCGAATTGACTCTGTTGGGAAATCGAAGCGAGTTTGGAGAATGAAGGCCGCCACTGGTCGAGACTGGCTACGGAGTGGCAGCCAAAGGGTGCGGGGGGAACGTGGAGATGGAGCGGTGGCGACGGCTTGGAAGAGGCCGTCATCCAGCAGTGGATGACGATGATGATTGTTATGATTCCAGGAAGTGTTGCGAATTACGTGTGAACCCGACAAAGCTATTGGCTAGGACACCGGTCGGAAAATAAAATAACAATGAGAGCCAATTTTTTCAAATTCGGTATAAAAAAACTCAACATTTCAGGAGCCACAGTGCAACGTGAATAACGTCATTAAGCGGGTCCTTAAAAGAGCCGCATTTGCCGACCCTGGACTAGAAGCTGGAGGGAGGGTGATCTGTGTGAGGGTAGTTGAGGGGAGGAGTGGGGGGGTTTGGAGGTGCTGAGGGGGAAAGGTAAGGGGGTAGCTGGGGAGGGTGAAGATGCCCGATTTCGCCGCCGTGATTGGAAGAGATTGCGAAACCTCGCGTGCGGCCTGGGCCTAACTCGAGTCCCAGAGGGACACCCATCAATCACCTGGTTTGCGCTAACGGGAACGATTGAATCATCCACCTGATGGGGTTTCCTCGGAGGTTAACGGGCCGGGTTGACCCGCTGCCTCACCCATCCATCCACCCATCTACCCGCCCGCCCACTCTACCAAAACCTCGACTGCCTTAAGCAAACCAGCCCGGCCCCGCAGCGCTCATTGGACGCTCACGGCTGCCCGTGATGACACCATAAATAACCACCGTGGCCCTAAAAGTAAACAATACTTAAAAATGTGCAGTGTATATAGATATAACAGCAACGTTTCGGGCAATGGTCCTTCATGGCATTATTGCCTGAAAGCCTAGCCTGTTGATGCGTTTTTACTTATTAGGCAACTGTGTTATTTTTTTTTTTCTTGGTTCTTTCGGTAAAGTACGTAGAAGGGAAATAATAAATAATAAAATAAAACATAATAAATAATTCTCACGACGTTTCGGCCACAACGCAAGCAGCCGTCTTCAGGTGAAGAACAGGTCTGTCGAAAGACAGACGGAAAGACAGACCTGTTCTTCACCTGAGGACGGCTGCTTGCGTTGTGGCCGAAACGTCGTGAGAATTATTTTATTATGTTTTTATTTTATTATTTTATTACTTCCCTTCTACGTGACTTTACCAAAGAACCAAGAAGATGAATCCCTGCAGTCACGAAATCTTTAAATCGAAACTGTGTTATTATTCGTGAATATTTGTGCTCTAGTTTGTGCTGTGCACCGCTGCCCATTACCGTAACAACAAAAACAACAGCCGCCACTCGGTGGCGGTGATGCCACCACGCGCTTGTGCCAAGGCTAGGTGCACTTTGAGTTCACCAGTGAAGTAGCGCACACACTCGCGCGCACACACGCGCACACGCGCGACATTGTGATTATACCGATTTCTCAGTCTAGTGAGACGATGCTGTCAGGCCGGCCGCCAATTACTGCACCAAGTTCTGCACTCACGTTGGTGTGATCATCAAGTTGACAATTCTATTGAAGATTCAAGAAAACCTTTTTGTGCCACCCTGTCCAATCTTCCACCCACCCTCGGGCCCCCTCTCATCGCCACTCTGCCCCCCCCCCCCACTCTCCCCTACTACCCCCACCTCCTCCACCACAGCCGAGAGTTTTGACGGCAGCTGCTGCCGGAAACGCTGCTCGCCCTGCTTCAAGCGGAAACGGCCAAGGCTGAGGATGAGGCCGAGGTGAGTGATTGGCGATCGAGACACGCGGAGAGACGAGAACACGGAGAGAGAGACGAGGGGCACGCAGCTCGGGGAAGATGTAAATACTCGCCCCCCCTCCTTCCGTTCTCCCCTACCCTTTCGTGATCCCTCAGAACCCCGAACGCTGCCACTCGTTTCTCAATCCTTCACGCCCCTATTAACTACATCGTTCCATTCTGTCACCGTTCTGTAAGCTGTGCCAACTCCTTGTGTGAACGCACTCTATATATATAAATTAGTTCATCTTCTTGGTTCTTCCGGTAAAGTCACGTAGAAGGGAAATAATAAAATAATAAAAATAAAGCATAAAAAATATTTATTATTTTATTATTTTTTTATATTACTTTATTATGTTTTATTATTTTATTGATTTATTATTTCCCTTCTACGTGCCTTTACCGAAAGAACCAATAAGATGAATCCCTGCAGTCACGAAAGCTTTAAATCGAAATATATAATTAGATTAATATATAGAGAACTGCAGAGCTTGGGCAATTGTTGGTACCGCCCAGCGGCTGCCTTCTCCGCCCATCTGCGGTTCCTCCGCCTCGTGTCTCCGAGTCGTCGTGCTGCTCCTCGCTTCGGGAGCGAGCGACAACTGTGCGGTGTGCCCCGTTGCCAGTTGGGATATCGCCCCTGAATGGCGCTGTGTGCCAGCACCGGCGGGCTGTTGACGGCCTGCGTCACCCGGAGAGCGGAGGGCCAGCAGTGAGGAGGGCGGCACGGCCATCAGCCACCCCCCCCCTTCCCGCTCCGCCCCCTCCTCTCGCTCTCTCTCTGCTTTACTCTCTCCTCCATCTCTCCTGCTCCTCCCCTCCCTGTCCTCTCTCCCTCTCCTCTCCATCTGCTCTTCTTCCCTTCTCTCCTCCCTTCCCCCCCTTCCCCTCTCCCCTCTCCCCTCCTAAGTGAACCAGGCTGTGTACGGTGCACCCCAGCCTCAACCACCACCCGCTACCCTCCCCACCGCCCCGTGGTTATTGTGCTACACAGGCATAGGATTGAGATGGGGTCAGGGTGCGGTTAGGGAGCAATTGGTGATTTGGTGTGGTGGGAGCNGGGGGGGAGAGGGCACACGGGGGACTGTATTTATTCAAGGAGAGCGTCTGTCTGCCCCGGCCGCTATCCGGGCCTAATAGCGGATTAGCCGCGTCTTAGCGCAAAGCTCCTTTACCCACAAACACCCTTGGCGCTGATAAAAAAAATGAAAAAATTCGCTCGTATTTTTATTCTTATTATCATCATCGTTTTATTTGCGCTCGTTCGCCCGGGAAGGCCTCGCCGAGTCTCGTGACACTTGCCTAAAGAGGGTCCTGCCAGGTATTCACGATGGAAGATTGCGTCGGACCAGCGACCTCTGCCAAAGGAATGCGGTCAAACTAGAGTCGTACATTTATGAGACTGGCGGTGGGAGCTGTGGTGGCAACAGAGGGTTGGCGGATCACGCAGACCACCCTCGTGCAGCTCCATCCCTGCACGTGGTGTCACGCACCTCCTGGCTTTCCAGCGTACGTACGGTGGCAGAACAGCAAGCGGGTTGACATCCGTCTGTGATGGGCCTAAGTGTGGGTACTGCCACCTCTTTCAAGACGTCCGGCCGGCGTGGAAGAGTAGGCCCAACATCCTCGAGTGGAGAACCATCCGGCAGCAGTGTGTCGCGAGCAGCCGAGCGATTGCAAGGCTCCTCCTTTGCCTCGTGCCTTTCATAAATGATGCTTACGACCGCTCTGAGCCGGTCTCGCGTGATCCGCTCCGAGCTCCGGCTCTTACGCCCGAGCATTGTTGGCATCGAATTTAAATATCATCCACGCTCTCTCCGGGGTTAGCGTCAGTCCCAGGCTGGGTTACAGCGATGCGGGGGCAGTGGAGTGGGTGTGAATTCCTGGACCCTGTCACCAATCACCGTCACTACAGATTCTGGCTTCACGAGCACACGATCGAATTCCCAGCAATTTGTTACTTTGCTAAAATAAAAACAATCTTCGCTGCTATTGTTTTGCCGGTGATGTCACTGGTTTTTTTGGCTCAATGCGAAAGGAACGCCAATTTTCAGATCATCATAAATTGTAATTTCTGGATAAATCGACGGTGCAAATTTAACTAAATTGGACACCGCACCTTACTCATTGCATTCACACACACACAGCAGCAATCATCACCCCCTACTGGCAGACCAAAGTATGTTAAACTTCCTTCGTACCGTGTGTAGCCAACCGTGCTTTTCGGAGATGCGGGGAAGGACAACAAACTAAACACAAAAATCTGTTCTAAAGAAATTCGTTTTCAGTCTCGATGAAAACTAATTTATTTAGAACAATGGCTTCCTAATATCGGAAGGAAGAGCGTTCCAGATGGCCGCAGAAGCGCACCTGAAGTGCGCGATGTAGTGACCGTCTTTGCTCGATGGTCAGCCAATGCTTGAAACTTTAAATCTGAAAATCGTGAGCTCATCCCTAATTTTATTTTTTTAATCTGGCCGGCTAACGCACGCGCGCCCGGTGTCTCCGCAGGCCGTGGCCGAAAGCTTCCTGGCGGGCGAGCTGCCGCTGGACGACTTCGTCGAGAGCTTCCTCGCCCGACGCTCGCTCATCCACCTGCGGCGCGCCAAGGCCGACAAGCTCAAGGAGATGCTGCTCGACCAGTGAGGGAGTCAATGTGGCACCACAGACCCACGGTGCGGACGGACGGACGATCAGCTGCGGTGGAACCCCCCCCCCCCTCCACCGTGAAACGAGACCCAACCTGGACCAACCTGGGAAGGGACTTCACGGAGAGACCCTCGTCATGAAGTTCTGACCACGGAACCACCGCCGTGACAACAGAGGTCGCAAACGGGTTTTGATTCCTTACCCGTACCCGGCCGCACCAGGGTCGCAAACGGGTACTCGTACCCGGCCGATACCCGTACCTGGCCGGGTACGGGTAGGGTACGGGTATCGGAACCTGATTGCGACCTCTGGGATGAAGCCATCTTGCAGGCGCGGGTGGGTTGATTCTAGGAACTTGAATTGTGAGAAGAGACAAGACGTTGGGAAATGAGTGACAAACGGTTACTCACCAGTGACTCACGGCCTACCCGTACCCNGCCGCACCAGGGTCGCAAACGGGTACCCTACCCGCCGGTACGGGTAGCCGGGTATGGGTAGGGACGGGTATCGGGTACCGGTTGCGACCTCTGCATGACAGCCCTGCATTGTAGCGTGACCCGTTGTGTGGGTGTCGATGATCGCGTGCCGCTGGGAATTTCTGCTCGATAACGCCGGGCAGCTTACCCGGCGATGCTGCTGCCAGTGGTGCGCAAGCACAATGAAAACTAAACTTTTTGTTACTTTACCACGTAAGGCCCACTGAGCTGCTGTATAGCTATTTTTCATAAGCGATCAGCTACAAATGGTAGCTCGGCAAAGTGGCTTACCAGGTGGAAATGTATAGCGGCCAAATAATCTAAACGCATCTTTCTAAATGTGGAGGAAAAACCGGAGAACCCGGAGAAAAATCCACGGTGAGAGAGACACGCAAACTCCAAATACACAACAGGTGTCAGGGTCGGGAACGAACCCACGACATCCTGCATACCAGGCGAGGTATTTAACAACTCGCCACCGTGCGCGCAAAAGCAAACTCTATGATCCCCTCGCCAACCAGCGTCAAGAGAGCACAGAAAGGGAGACCTCGTCCCCTTTCTAAGGCTAGTCGCTTAGCCCCCCTCACCATCCAACTTCCACGTACAAGGTTAAGCAACGGTACAGCCTATAACACCTGTTACGCATGGTGGTCGCCCATCGAAACAATGTCCAAGCCTCCATAGACTCCGAGATGGGATGAGATCGGGGCAGCACGCCGCGCGCTAGTTTAGTCATAGACTAGCATCCCCTTTGCAGCATAAAATCTATACAGTGTAATCATTCCTTATATACAAATGGTATGCGAATGAGTGGAGCGGTGGCGCAGCAGTGGTTATCGCGTTCAATGCGTTACGAACCCAGTGAACTTTTGATTCTGGCCACGGCGCTAACATTGGCGGCGAGCGATGATCTGAACTGATAATTCACTCACCACCGGCGGGTGCCAGCCGTGGCTGGGAATCAAAACTCAAAGGGTCGTTGAGTTCGTAGCGCAGCAGAGTGCACTAACCACCGCGCCACCACTCCACCCCACCCAGAAGTGTACATTGTGAAGGTGTTCACATTAATAGGGTCATGGAGCCGTGTGACATGAGCCGTGATGTGTTCGTTATTTACTTATTTAATTGTCCGTCTCCAAATTAAATTGAGTTGAGCAATGTTTACGTGTCGAATGCATTTCTTTGCTGTCTTATCGAGACGAGTCTTTTCCTGCAATAGAAATGTGGAATTTCCACCATTAGCACGGGCAGTTCTCACTTCGGGAGTTGGGGGAGGGGGAGGCACTTAAACCCCTCTACATGAAAATGCTGGTGGCTGATTTTTTTTAAATCGTATTCATTTAAAGAAATAAAATTATGTGATGGGTTATATGTGTGTGCGAGTTTGATATCAAAATGTAACACGATTTTGTTCCTGGCTAGTAAGTGTTATTTTCTAATTGCTTATGCCTCAAAAGTATAGAAAATGCCTATTATTCCCCACAAACTTTGCTTTCGTGTATTTAGTAGAAGAGGTGGGGGGGGGGGGTATGTAACTCTCGTGAAGATGATCAAATACGAACGAAACTTTAGAGTTAAGTTGCGATTCGGGACTCTCCCTGCTGGAAATCGGACAAATTCAGCTTGACAAAACACGTGTAGACAAAACCTGGAGCTTCTTCTTTCGTGCTGCCTAACGGCGTGTGCGACTTCACGATGATATTGGTCCCGGTCTAGCACGGCGTGTAGAGTTTGTGCTGTTGTTAATTGTAGCCATGTTTTGATGTTACTGAGCCATGTCGTTTTTGGCCGTCCTGGTCGTTTTTCCCTTCGATTTTTCCTTCCAGGATTTGCTTTAATAGCTGGTATTTGTGGTCGTTTCGGGCAATGTGGCCTAGGTAGTAACACTTCCTGCTAATGATGGTCTTCAGCAGTTGCCTGTCAGTGCCCATATCTTGCAGAACNTGTGTGTTGGTGGTTTTGGCTGTCCATGGGATTTGGAGCTAAGTTGATTTAAGTGGCGTGTCCGCAAGCGCACTTTGCCCTGGGTTAGCCTCGTGTGTGGGCTTCCGTGTAGCCGAGTAAATACTTCCAAACTGAACTATTTTTTTGTGACACTGCCGCGTTGGCAGTAGTGCAACAATAAACACACACAAGCTCGACACTTTCTTCGATAACACCGTGGGCTTAAAAGGTGATGTTTCTGGCAATAGACCTTGTTCATAGCACATAGAGAGACAGAGTGGATGATAAGAGTTGGAGATTTCGATTTAAAGCTTTCGTGACTGCAGGGATTCATCTTCTTGGTTCTTTCGGTAAAGTCACGTAGTAGGGAAGTAATAAAATAATAAAAAAAAATATAATAAAATAATAAAAATAAAACAAAACAATTCTCACGACGTTTCGGCCACAACGCAAGCAGCCGTCCTCAGGTGAAGGACGGCTGCTTGCGTTGCGTTGTGGCCGAAACGTCGTGAGAATTGTTTTATTATGTTTTATTTTTATTATTTTATTACTTCCCTTCTACGTGACTTTACCGAAAGAACCAAGAAGAAGAAGAAGAGTCGGAGACTGTAGTTGCAACATGTTATGGGCCCTGACGCCTGTATATTTGGAGTTTGCATGGTCTCTTTGCCCGTGGTCGTGTGTATTTTTCTCCGGGACCTCCGGTTTTTAAATCCTTTATATTAAGTTCACTTGCTTGCTTGCTTGCTTACGACCGTGCAAATCCTTCGGTCGTTTTTTAACCCACTTCCCGTGATCCAATCGAGCTGACATTTTGCACACAGACTCGTTGTGCGTGACAATTTATTTTCGTGAAAATTTTTTTTCCAAAATGTTACACTTTTTAGGATTTTTTTTATATTTAATTACCAATTGCTTAATGGTGGCAGGCAATCATCTGACCCATAGGTGGCAGCCATCTCAAGCCAGAGGACGAGAGGACTCTAGCCGCCCGTTTCAAAGACCAATGTGGCTGGGTTGTGGCCCATTGAACACGCATATAAAGGATTTATAGTGAAAAACTTTGTTTTTACGGGTTAATTAGAATAATGCGCTTACAGATTTTGGCTGCTATAAATTTCCACGTGATAAGCCACTTTGTTGAGCTATCATTTGTGGCCAGGTCGTTTCTGAAAAAGAGCTACATAGCTCAGTCGGCCCTTGCCTGGTAAGATCAACGAAAAAGTTTAGTTTATATCATGGGGGCCTGATGAGTTTTTTTTTATAGTTTTACTTAAAATGTTTTCTGATGAGCAGCCGTTTAAATTAGCATTTGTATAGTTGCACCGATAGCAGCTATTGAGTAACACTTCAATTATTATTATAATGAAACGAGTAATTGCTCGTGAACTGTAAACAAAAAATGTTGCCGGCACATTGCATTGCGGGAACATTCCTTTCATGCGAGGGCGAGGCACGCGATCCGAAGCGACACATTCCTCGAACGCGGGATAACAGACGGCGTTCCGGAATCAGCGCGTCTTGACGATTGTTCTTCCTCGCGTATAATGCACATTTTTTGTTCTTTAAAAAACCTAATATTTGTACAAGCGGGCGACCGCCGTTGAGTTGTGCACCCAGCGACCCCACGGGACTGGTTCTGCAGGTCGATGGGTTCACACACGCAGTGCCGTGCCCCACGTGCCCGTGGCAGCAGATGACGTGGGCGGCAAGAGTCGGAGTACGAACAGCACCCCCCCCCCCCCCGTGACTCCCCCCGTGACCCCCCCCCCCCCCCCCCCGCGACCCCCCCCCCCGTGACCNCCCCCCCAACCCCGCGACATTTAACGCGGAGTGTACACGTGGTCCATCCTGGTGGCATTCAACATAATAAACAAACCCACGTCGATTACAAATAACGTCACGTGGCGTGAAAACGTGGAGCACGTGCGAGCCTGGGTGGGACGTGAAGCCCGCATGCCCAGCCACCGCATGCCAAACCAGCTTTTGTTCGGTTGGATAGAGGAGGCTAAACGGGCGCGGCACAGGCTAGAGAAGAGATGGAGTGATGTGGTAGAGGAGGACGTGGAGCTGAGTGGACTTGCCGATGACTGGTACCAGCGGTGTCAAGATCGGCCTCTGTGTAGGAGGCTCGTGAAGGACGCTGCTACTGGGCAGTTGGAGGTAGTCGCCCTCCAGCAATAACGAGCAGAGCAGAGCTCGTTGTGGGAGGTGGTACATCGGCCAGCCATCTGGGTCTGTCGACCCGTGGCACCTGGGTCTGCCCGTGACCTCCTGCCAGCGGCGTACGACACTTTCACGTGGCCTTAACGTGCACATAGCCTGGCACTTCGTGGCGAATGCGATTGTTGTTGATCCTGGGTGACGTTCGACGAAATAATAATAAGCCCGACGGTTGTCACGTAACGCTGGCATTTCCACAGTTCTTCCCGTCAAATGTAACAATTATCGTCATTACGCGGGTTTACCGAGGAAAGCCTCAATGACGTGTTTTTAGGAGGGTCGTGCCAAATGTTCGCAGTACGGAGCGATGCTTGCTGTGTGTGTGTGTAATCCCAATCGAGTAACTCGTGGCGTAATATTTTTTTATTTGGCAAATTCGGATCATGACGCCGGCACGCGATGGGACTACTTTTGCGAATCCCGTCGGTGGGATCTTTAAAGTCCACTTACCAAACTGGCGATGCGCGCAGTATTTTCACGGTTATTACACGGACCGCAGTATTAATCAGGGCGTCCGCTGGGATCGAACCGTGGACCCTGTAACAACAAGCACTACTGCTCGACCACGTCACCCACCTCGTATTAAAAATAAATTATATTCGCAGCCCGAGGAAACTCTGCATGACACAACAACCTCATCGGAGCTGTCATAGAACAAGTCTTGTTACTCGTCTGGCTAGAGAGGCATCGAGGATGCTTGGTTTCATTTCCCGTGCCAGTCTCCTGCAACTCTGTGCTGCACACAGCACAGATCCGGCCAAAGTTGGAATCCTGTTACCGTATCTGGGGTGGAGCAGTCAGTTCCTATCACACTGTACTCCATGGAATTCAATGCAAAGTCGTCACGGTTTATTTATCCAGCACTCACCGATTCTCTCGCTCTCGCTCACCGGCGGTCAGTCGCCTCCTTTTCACTCTTCTATCGCTGCTGCTGCTACTACCATGGTTACTGTTCCCGTAAACTTCCCACGTTGATTGGTCCATCCGTGTTGAGGACTCTTGTTCTACCAGACTGTAACGTCTCATCCGCACACAGTTGAACCACAACCACACTTACACGTCACAACAACACTCGCTCACCCACTCACTCACACACCACTCACTCACACACTCACTCCTCACTCACCCACTCACCCACCCACCACTCACCACCCACTCACTCACTCACTCCACTCACACACTCACTCACACCCCACTCACTCACCACTCACCACTCACTCACTNACTCACACACCAGAGACACNACACCACTCACTCACCACTCACTCACCAGAGACACCACTCANTCGTTCACACACCACTCAGTCACGCACNACACACTACCACTACTCACATCACTNACCCACACTCACTCACTCACCCACTCACTCACTCACCCACTCACACTGAAAACTCACTCACCCACTCACCACACCCCCATCACACACACCACTCACTCCCCACTCACTCACTCACTCACCCACTNACCACTNACCACTCACACACTCACTCACACTCACACTCACCACACANTCACACTCACTCCGACACATAGTCACTCACTCACNCACACACACCACCACTCACTCACTCACACACTCACTCACCCACCACTCACTCACCTGGCCACTCACCACCCACTTACTCACCCACTCACTCACTCACCCACTCACTCACTCACTCACCCACTCACTCACTCACTCACACACTCACACTCACTCANACCACTCACNCACCCACTCACACCACTCANATNACACACCACTCACCACACACCACCACTCACCACNCACACACTCACTCACACACCACTCACCCANTCAACACTCACTCACCACTCANTCACACACTCACTCACACCACCACCACTCACTCANCCACTCACTCACCCACTCACTCACCCACTCACCCATTCACTCACCACACTCACTTTCACACCACACACCACTCACCACCACTCACCACTCANTCACTCACTCACTCACCTCACTCANCCACGTCACCTGCACACTCATCCCACCACTCACTGCACANACCACACCACACGAAACTCACACACCACCACTCACTCACCCACCCACTCACTTGTNACTCAACCACACTCGCTCACTCACTCACCACCACTCCACCACTCCCACACACCACTCACCACNCACTCACTNACACCAACACTCACTCACACTCACTCACACACTCACTCACTCACCCACACACCCACTCACTCACCCACTCACTCACCACTCACACACTACTCACCCACCACTCACTCACTCACCACTCACCACTCACTCAACACTCACCCACCCCACCCACTCACTCACCACACACATCACTACTCACCACTCNACTCACTCACTCACTCACTCACTCACCACTCACTCACACACACTCACACTCACTCACTCCACTCACCATTCACTCACTCACACACTCACTCACTCACCCACACACTCACTCACTCACTCACTCACCCACTCACTCACCACCCACACTCATACANCCACCACNCACCACACCACACCACTCACTCACACTCACCACTCACTCACCACTCACTCACACTTCACTCACTCACCCACCACCACCACACACTCACTCACTCACCCACCACCACTCACTCACCACTCACTCACCCACTCACANACACTCACCACTCACTCACACACACTCACTCANACACTCACTCACCACACACACCACTCAACCTCACTAGCACACTNACACTCACTCACTCAGTCACACACCAGAGACACAAGACACCACCACTCACCACCATCANCCACTCACTCACTCACTCACCACTCACTCACCCACACCCACACTCACCCACTCACTCACCCACTCACTCACCACTCACTCACTCACCCACTCACACACTCACACTCACTCACATCACTCACTCATTCACNCACTCACTCACTCACCACCACTCACCCATTCCACACANCCACTCTCACCACTCACACTCACTCACTCACTCACCACCCACCCACCCACTCACCCACTCACACACTCACTCACCACACGAAAGCTCAGCTCACCTAACCTTCTGCTTCTTCCCTCGCGCCGCTCCGCTGTGGAATTCATCTTCCATCGTCGCCTCTTTTCCCCGAGCTCTTTGCCGATTGCACATTTAACGGTGCCATTTGTTGCTGGCCGCTTGGCGTTAAAGCCTTGGGGCCTTGTGCACAGCCCTCATGATATACGACCAAAAACACGGCAATCCACTGCTGGATGAGCACCTCCCCACACCGTGCGGATCGTGTGGTGGGAGATTATTTGAGCAATACTGCACCGCCCGAGTGAGTAGGGTTAGGTCAAGGCGGCAGAGCGTGGAAGCCCTTACAACGATGCATTTTGCTGCACTGCCAACCACGCAACAGCGTGACCTGTAAGCAAATTACCGTGTGCACCGTGGTTGCACATCCAAGCTCCATCCAGGCTCAACCTTGCTTAGCTTCCGAAACGTGGCGAGTATATGGGTGCATTGTGGCTGGTTAGTCCATAGACCGAGTTAAATGATGGAGCAGGAGAGTAGGTGAGCTCGTTTCTGGGAACCTAAATTGTAGACTTAAAACAACTGTGTGCCAACGTGCCTGAACAAGACCCATTTCGCACCCCGATTAGCACGGTTGACTACGTACGGTGCGAAAGAAGCTCAACCTACATGCATTTCAGTTTGACACGTAGTAGGCTTTCGCGACCAATAACATCCACAATAGAGGTGTTTGGGTTAGATCGCGTAAATATATAAATGTGTCGTTAAAAACCCGCCATCACCCGACACAGCCAACTAGTAAGGGTTGTCACGTAAACAGAACGTGCCAAGTCGTCACTAGTACAGCATTAGTGTGTAGTGTATAGTGTAGTGTATAGTAGTGTATAGTAGTGTGTAGTGTAGTGTATAGTGTAGTACACTAGTATAGCACGAACCGGTGTGTTGGAGAGCCAAGCCACAACATTTACAATCTGAGTATGACGTTTCGCCAGTAATTACAACTAGCTTCATCAGGCAACAGCCAGATTTGTGGAGAAGTCTTACTGTTTCGTTACTTAACACATCTACGCCTCTATATAAGGAACGAAACAGTAAGACTTCTCCACAAATCTGGCTGTCGCCTGATGAAGCTAGTTGTAATTACTGGCGAAACGTCGTACTCAGATTGTCAATGTTGTGGCTTGGCTCTCCAACACACCGGTGTGCTGTACTAGTACACTACACTATACACTACTATACACTACACTATACACTACTATACACTACACTATACACTACTATACACTACACTATACACTACACACTAATGCTGTACTAGTGGCGAATTGGCCACGTCCTTCTTCTTGGTTCTTTCGGTAAAGTCACGTAGAAGGGAAATAATAAAATAATAAAATAAAACAATAAAATACAATTCTCACGACGTTTCGGCCACAACGCAAGCAGCCGTCCTCAGGTGAAGAACAGGGCTGTCGGAAAGACAGCGTCTGAATGAACACCACCAAGCTTGGCAGCTGGGTTTAAGCTTAAATATGCGCTGCCAAGCTTGGTGGTGTTCATTCAGACGGCTGCTTGCGTTGTGGCCGAAACGTCGTGAGAATTATTTTATTATGTTTGCTTTTTATTATTTTATTATTTCCCTTCTACGTGACTTTACCGAAAGAACCAAGAAGAGGTGTCCATGTGTTAAAACACCAAACAGAAACCTTTCGCAGGGAATCATGTCTGCAAGAGACATCGCGATGGCACGCGTGAAAGAGATTAAGATGATTTGGGCCCGGCGCGTCACGGCTGGACGGGCAGTAGCCGGCGGCTGAAGATTTTAGCGACGAATTGGCAGCCAAAGGTGGAGGCGGGACACGCCCTGGGATGGCGTCCGGCCAAGCGAGATGGAGTGGTGAAATCAGCTCGCGTGCAAGGGTCTAGACCAGGGGTCGGGAACCTTGTTGACTGGGAGAGCCATAAAAGCCAAATATTTCTAAATATATTTCATTGAGAGCCATATAGTATTTTTAACGTTTAATAAATTAAATATGCTTTTAATGCGACTTCTGGTGCGCGTGGTTTTGCTGATGGCCTTGTAGTCTGGTCCATACGTGGTGAGGTTGAGCTTCGTGCAGCGTGACCCGTGAAATTTATCTTCAAAACTAATTTCTGTTAACTTTAAAATGACACAGTATTATTAAGCAATATCACAAGTATTTTAAAATCAGTTCCAAATTGATTTTTGTTTTCTCATTATTATTATTTTTTTAACTCAAAATTGTCTGGGAGCCATATGCCGTCACTGGAAGAGCCATATATGGCTCGCGAGCCATAGGTTTCCGACCACTGGTCTAGAATATGGAGCGTTGAGTGGCGAGACCGTGAGAGATGGCGTGGGTCTTCATCCAGCGGTGCGCAGATCGCGGCTGCTGATCATGTGATGGTCAAAAGGTATACAGGTGTAGTTTATAGTTTAGTTGTTTACGTGGTGGTTTAGTTACTGCATCTACATACTATTAACATCCCTTCACTTCATTAATGCTACCCCTATCCCCTCCTTTGATTCTGCTAATCCTGCATAATGCACGGCATAATGACTTTAAACCCTCCTCCACCTCCTACGCATTTCACAAGTAGTACTAATCCCATATCTGCATTTCCCATAAATATGCTAAATTCCTCTTGATATGCAAATTATTTTGTCAAGGCGCACCTTCCCCTCCAACCCAGCTGAAATAGTCGCTCCAAGCCTGGGGCGTGTCATTCAGACTCTGTCTTCCCGACAGACCTGTTCTTCACCTGAGGACGGCTGCTTGCGTTGTGGCCGAAACGTCGTGAGAATTATTTTATTGTTTTTTTTTATTATTTTATTATTTCCCTTCTACGTGACTTTACCGAAAGAACCAAGAAGAGGAGTGCGTGCATGATGTTTTATTATGCTGTACACGCAATAAGCGACTACTTACATTCACCGCGATAAGCATAGGAAAGAACCCGGTGGATCTGTAGAACTGCTCGAGTTTTAGTGGCTGCTGCAGCGCCTTACTATTAAAATTCCTTCCTTTATTACTGCTAACCCTACTTGCTCCCTTTGTTGCTGCTAATCCTACATAATACACGAGCATATGACTTTGACCCCCCCCCACGTCCTACGCATTCCACAAGTAGTGACTAATCCCATATCTGCATTTCCATAAATATGCTAAATTCCTCGTTGATATGCAAATTCCTTTGTCAAGGCGCCCTTCCCCTAACCCAGCTTAAATATACGCTGCCAAGCCTGGTGGTGTTCATTCAGACGCTGTCTTTCCGACAGACCTGTTCTTCACCTGAGGACGGCTGCTTGCGTTGTGGCCGAAACGTCGTGAGAATTATTTTATTATGTTAATTTTTATTATTTTATTATTTCCCTTCTACGTGACTTTACCGAAAAACAAGAAGATTTAGTGTGTCGGTAGGGAACGATGAATGGTGAGTGTCATTTCTTCAAAGGTGGTCAATTCGGACCATGGCAGCCGCCATGCTGGGATAGACAAATTGCTACTCACTTCGAACGACGTCGCGGCATGTTTCACGTGAACTGTGAAGCAGACGCGCTATTTGGTACGGTTTAGGGGCCGTCCATAAATGACGTCACGCGATTTTGGACGATTTTTGNCCCCCCCCCCCCATCGTCACACGGCGTCACAAAAGTCAGACCCCCCCCCTCAAACTTGACGTCACAAAGCTCTGCCCCCCCCCCCCAAAAAAAAATAAAACATGCTTCAAATCGCTTAAACTATTGTCATTGTAGTGCGTATTTAATGTGCCGTTGCACTCTGATATTGTAGGAGAAAACATTTATTAAAAAGCCTATTTAATTAAGTAGAACGTGTTTATATTTATTTAAAGTTGCGCATTTTGATGTGACGTCACATTTCTCAAACCCCCCCCCCCTCGTCACACATCGTCCAAATATCTGACCCCCCCCCGGTGCGTGACGTCATTTATGGACGGCCCTTATGCACCCGCAGTGATACGTTGCGACCAACGCGTCCTGCCGGGCTCTGACCGCGAAACCTTTGCAACAGAGCGGCGTACGCGCTCCCGCTGGGCTCTTGTCACCGCTGCCAATTATAATTATCGCACGAACTTGGGGAATGGCACACGAGGGAGGGTCGAGCCAGGGCAATGGCTTGGGGGGATAGGGCCACGTCCTGGGCCACGTTTCGCAAGCCGTGCGTAAAACACGTGGCAAAGTTGGCCGCGTTCATGTGTTTCACGGACAAGGGAGTCAGTCGATTGCGTTGCCTGTCTGATGAATAGAGGCGATCGATACGTGTCTAATTATGCACTGGCGCCTGTTAGACAGGTTACTGTTTTGTGGAAACTGCGTCGGCAGTGGTCCATTAGAAGACTTAACAACAAAAAACAACTCCGTCTCCCCGATGGACGACCCTTCGGACGAGTTCCCTACTTTGTCTGCAGCTCCGACGTTTCGGGCAACGGCCTTTATTTCCAACACGTCAATGAAGAAGGGCCATTGCACGAAACGTCATCGCCCATTATATGTTTACGGGTTTGTTTCGTTTCAGGCCACGCACACAGCGTTGTCGATGAATGTGTTGAGTTTGTGTACCTCTGCTTGTACACCACTGCCAACGCAGCAACAGCAGCGTCAAGCCGTGCAAATGTTGCCCTGCCTTATTGAACGCATAAAAAAAGAGTCACTGTTCCTTTAAAGGGAAGTCGTCCGACAGATAACTCACTAATCATTCGCGTGTGATTTCTTATCAGTCCCAGACTCATCGGTTAAGTGTTACCCATCATAAATAATGTTGTTGGCTGAAAACCATAAAACGCTCTGTACTCATGCATTTCAGTGTCCCCTCGCACTCCCGCCCTGCAGTAGCAATTTATTAAACACGTTGGAGGAAGTATGATTCAAGTTTGGCTGTGGTGTTGTTAATTATTTCCAGAAATTCCCCACTTACCATCGCTGTACTTTGTACTGCTGCTGCTGATCTCCGTTAACCAAACCTTGGAAGGGAGGTTTTCTTCTCGATGCTGCAGGGATGGGTGATAGTGGTGGTGTTGGTGGTGGTCGAGACGAACTACGGAGTGGGAGACACGGAAAAGAGGGCATCTACCAAGAGAGATCGGCAGTAAATCAATGCATGCGCAGGTCAAAGTCAAAACAATTTCAAATGAGCATTGAGGCAACGGTGCGTGGCATTTCCCGATTACAGCCCTGCAAAGTCAGTGGTGGACATCCCACATTCCTATGGCGGGGACAAGTCTCCCATAGGACAACCGGTGGTAACTTATCAAAACGTATCCATGAAGTGGTGGTTCTTTTAATGACCCCGGAGGGATGCTGGGCTGAGTCAACAAAGAAAAAGATCCCCATATAGCCTTTAACAGACTGTTAGGGCAAGTGCTGTTAGCGAGTAGCATCTACGAAGGCCGGCACGACACACGAGGGGGTGGGTGGCCAGCACCACACCCGGCCGCTTTGTCTCCCGAGTTTCAAGTCAACACCCTCCCTTCCCTTCTTTAACACACAAACCAGCGGCTCTAAGCTGCCTGGTCGATTTCGTGCATTCGCTGGGTGGATTCTTAAATCGTAGGATCGAGAGTGGTGACGGCGGCTCAGGGAGGCCTTGATACAGCGGTGGATCGAGCATGGGCCGATGATGGAGGACGTTAATGGTGAATTGTTTTTATCGGTTGTTCGCCTGGCTCAGGATAAGGGGGTTTTGACGACGCTTTCTCTAGCGACAGCGACGACGCAACGGTGGCAGTCGGAGCGCGTGTGTTTGTTCGTCTCGGTACGTTCTCCTTGTTTGTGTTGTCAAGGTGCCTACCTTCAGACCACGCACCTTCAGTAGGCAAATTGCACGCCTGTGTGCGAGTCGGGGGAGCACTACGCATCCGGCGACCCGAGTTCGATTCCCACTGTCACTGCCAACACAGACGAGTGAAGATTTTCTGAGCCGGTTCTGGGCCTCCCCTACGTCGACTCAGCCTCAAATGAGTACCTGCTGCGGCCGGGCGTGGTGATGGCTGGCCACCACCCCCCCCCTCTCGTGTGTCGTGCCGGCCTTCATAGGTGCTCCCTACCAACAATTGCTCCAACAGTCTGCTAAGGCTATACGGGGAATAGGGGGATCTTTGTCTTTGCGTGTGCAACCCTTTGTCATTCCACTGTTTGATTGAGGGTCGCCCCATGCCATGCCGATTGAAGGGGGCTATTTAACCACGCTGCACCAGCGCGGGTTGGTGAAGGTGTGGAGCAAATACGTGGGAACATAGAAGCATTGCACAACAATTGATTCTCACAAGGGCTCACCAGCCTGAAGACTTAGCTTCTGAGTTCTGACGGCATCAGGCGCATTCCAGGTGGCATGGGTCGTCACTAAAAGCATAATAAAAACGAATTAATATACACGTACATACCCAGACAGTGTGATTTGGCTGAAGATAAACCGAACCAAATATGAATAATAATAACATTTCGATTTAAAGCTTTCGTGACTGCAGGGATTCATATTCTTGGATGTTTCGGTAAAGTCACGTAGAAGGGAAATAATAAAAGAATAAAAAATAAAACATAATAAAATTCTCACGACGTTTCGGCCACAACACAAGCAGCCGGCCTCAGGTGAAGACACAGAGCTGTCGGAAAGACTTTACCGAAAGATCCAAGAATAATAATATTCTTCTTGGTTCTTTCGGTAAAGTCACGTAGAAGGGAAGTAATAAAATAATAAAAATAAAACATAATAAAATACATAATTATTTCCTTATTTTTTTATTACTTTAATAATAAAATAAATATTTATTTTGTTATGCTTTTTATTTTATTACTTCCCTTCTACGTGACTTTACCGAAAGAACCAAGAAGATGAATCCCTGCAGTCACGAAAGCTTTAAATCGAAAAATAATAATATTATTTAGCGGTCCTTTGTCAACCCACTGCTGGATGAAGCCCTCCAAACGTCACGTCGATAACGGGGGTTGCCGGGCCATACTTCACCACGCTGGTCAGCAGAGCCAATACAAAAAATACACCAGGCTTGACTCAAAACCCTCTCAAAAAGTTTTAAATCCATAAATTTATTTTTCTATGAGACACAAACAGTATATACAGGGTGGTCCACATGTCTTGTTACCCCCCAATAATTGACCCCTAAAAAATTTTTGCATATTCATTTAAGTTATTTTTAAAACCTTACTTTAAAAAAAATACATTTTAGAGGATAAATGGATCATAAGACATCTGGACCATCCCTGTGTACACGAGGTAAATGTTTAATTAAAAGATACACTTTAGGGATTTGTAAGCGCCAATTGGAAGTACGAAATCACACCCGTGCCCGTCACGACGCGGTTACGTCTGGCTTTGTGGTCATGTGGGTTGACTGACCATACTTCACCACGCGGTTCGTGCAGGTTTTGCCGAATTGGGATGGGCCTTGACCAGTTTAGCCATCACGTGTAGGAGGGCCCTCACACGGCAATGGACTGACAACAGATACTGCTGCAATCTAATAATTTATTATCATAACTACTGTACAGTATTGCGTTTTACAGATATGTAAGCATTACGCCCAGCATCAACAGTTGAATAGCCATGGACAAATACAGCTTGTGTTGTAATCTGTAAATAAAACTCTGACGAGAATAGTGTCCTCTATGTGCACGTGCTTCGTGACCTTGTGTTAATCCTGATGAATATAAATGGCCGTCATTCAATCAGCTAATGGCCTCTTATTAAACAGAAACTTCACAACGTTATATTTATTAAGTTACATCGTAGCTTTACAAGTATGGTGTAGGGGGAGGAGATCAGTGCCACAGTGATTAGCACACTGAACCAGCCAAACTGAATTCGATTCCCGGCCATGGCTACAGCCTCAGTGGTGAGTGACACTGGAACCTGATAATTGACCTGCCACTTCCTCATCTCCATCCATCCTGTAATTGACCAACAGGGTGAAGTATGGTCAAACTACCACCGTGATTGACACGGCCTCTCCAGACCCCAGTGAACCACGAAACGTTAGCCCAACTTTGGGCCAACGTTAGGCCATCGTTGGGCCAATCACATACCAACCAACGTTGGCATGTTGACTGGGAGTGTCTTTGAGTTGTGTGCCTTTTGGCGTCATCTGGTCCAACCCATGTGAGACTAGGCTCTAAGGAAAGCTGTCTCGGGTGTGGACCATCAACTTCAAGGACAGTGCACATTATCAGAGTTATGTTTTTGTTTGCATTATGACTGCAGGTATTGTGGTCTATGCAAACATGACTCCTTGTAAAAAGGTGTCAGTTTTGTTGCCAGATAGAAGGGTAAAAAAACAATTATCATATTTTTACTGGCAAATGAGGTACCCATGGTGTCAACGTTGGCATGCTTACAGGGAGTGCATTTTTTATTCATATTAAATACTCTACCTTCGAGAATTGAAAAAGTACTTGTATATGCTTCCAGTGGAGTTCTATGTATATGGGTTTGTTACACGTAAATAATTTATTGAAGCATGTAAAGGTACATTTTATTCATGTAGTCACGTTTACTGTATTTTAACAATGGTTGAATTACCAACAGTTACGTAATTTTTCTTAAAATGCCAGAGATTCACTCGGATAAAACCCATAAAACAAAAACGAGTGCTGTCTAGTTATATCGACAATAAGGGCCAAGTGATCGTTTATAAAGCTGCTACAAGCCCTGCATAGTACGTGCAGGGGTAATACAAAGGTGGCCCAGTTAAACACATTCCTGCGGAGGGAGCTGGTAGGAACGTTGGGTTGCTCGGTCAATGGCCAGGGTCAACGGCGGCGTGGTGTATTCCGCAAATATGCCCGACTGTGAGGGCGGGCACAAGCCGGCGTGAGTAGGTTAAACGTTGAGTTTTATAAGGGCACCACGGGTGACCAGCCCCTCCCCACCCAGCCCCACCCCTCCACCCCCACCCAGCCCCACCCTCCCACCTAGCCCTCCCCACCCTCCACCCAGCCCACCCTCCCACCCCCACCCAGCCCACCCCCCACCCAGCCCCACCCTCCCACCCAACCCTCCCCTNCCCCCCACCCAGCCCCACCCTCCCACCCAGCCCTCCCACCCTCCCTCCCACCAGCCCACCCTCCCCACCAGCCTCCCACCCTCCCTCCCACCCAGCCCTCCACCCACCCAGCCCTCCCTGCACGACGGACACAATAATCCCCTGTGGGCTGGTGTAACCAGGAGGTTCCTACCAGTAATAGGAAACAATTGGGACTCGATAAGAGCCAAAGTGTTATAAAACGGTTCACCTTTGTAAAGATGTTAATTTATGTAGCAGTGGTAAATCAACGACTTAATTAAAATGTAGTCAGTAATTGAGAGAAACCTGGCTTATATTTCACCGCCACCGTATCTATGTACTGTATTAGTAACAACATATTATACAGTCTGTATAATATACGAACAAACTGGATTTAGTTTAAAAGTCACGGAGTGTTATTCGTACTTTACGCGTTGTTAAGCCGTTTTACATTTGATTTACTGTTAAAATATTTACTCCTGTCAAGGTTATACAAGTTTAGTGGCTGAGGAAACGCCAAGATTCAGTCTCCAATTTTGCATGGACTATTTTTCTGTAAATGTGCCATTCGCTTGTTTGTTTATTGCAGTGTTAATCTGATTTATTTTTTTACTGCTGTAACATGTCCCTGCAACTTGTATGTTGACTCAGATTAAAGGGGCCTCTAGGAATCTGAACGGCCATCCCCTCTACGAGAGGACCATTTCTCTCGATCCTGTTTATAAATGAGACATGTTCCTTCATCGTGTCGTGGATTGAACTTGTTTGTTGTGAATTTTATGGTATGAATTATTGGGTGATGTTGCTGCTGCTGCTGCTGCGTTGGCAGAAGCACAATTGACAAAACAAAGGCAACAAATTCGTCAATAACGCTGTGGCCCAAAAATAAGCAAATAAATAATAGCCAACGTTTCGGGCAATGGCCCTTTTTCATAGCACACAACGAGACCAGAAGAGATAGCGTGGTTAATAGAGTGCAGTCATCAACTCATTATCCACTCATCTCTCCGTCCTATGTGCAATGACGGGCCATCATTACCCGAAATGTCATCTGTTATATATATATTTTTTAAGGCCACAGACTAATGTGTCCCGTTGTATTGTTTATGTAATTGTTAATTAACTCGATCTGCATTCAAATTAAATGTAATTGAGGGAGGGTGGGGTGTGTTGTGTGGCAGCATTGGCATTCAGTCGAGTGAGATAACCAATCAAATATCTCCTCCATCTCCCCTCATCCCCCTCCCTCATCCCCTCCCTCATCCCCTCCCTCATCCCCTCCCCTCATCCCCCTCCCCTCATCCCCCTCCCGCATCCCCTCCCTCCTCCCCCCTCCCTCATCCCCTCTCCCTCATCCCCTCCCATCCCCTCCCTCATCCCCCCTCCCCCATCCCACCTCCCCTCCCTCATCCCCTCCCTCATCCCCCTCCCTCATTCCCCCTNCCCTCATATCCCCTCNNCCTCATCCCCCCTCCCCTCATCCCCNCCCTCATCCCCCCCCTCATNCCCCCTCCCTCATCCCCTCTCCCCTCATCCCNCNCCCCTCATCCCCCCTCCCTCATCCCCCCTCCCTCATCCCCCCCCTCATCCCCCTCCCTCATNCCCCCCCCTCATCCCCCCTCCCTCATCCCCCTCCCTCATNCCCCTCCCTCATCCCCCTCCCTCATCCCCTCCCCCCTCATCCCCCTCCCTCATCCCCCCTCCCTCTCCCCCCCCCCCTCCCCCCCCCCATCCCCCCCCCAACCCCCTCCCTCATACCCATCCCCCATCCCTCATACCCCTCCCTCATNCCCCCTCCCCTCATATCCCTCACCCCCCCTCAAGCCCCTCCCTCATACCCCTCCCTCATCCCCCCCTCATACCCTCCCCCATCCCTCATACCCCTCCCTCATNCCCCCCCCCTCATATCCCTCACCCCCCTCAACCCCTCCCTCATATCCCTCATCCCCCCCCCCCCATCAAGCCCNCCCTCANACCCCTCCCCTCATATCCCTCATCCCCCCCCCCTCAAGCCCCTCCCTCATACCCCTCCCCTCATATTCCTCATCCCCCCCCCTCAACCCCTCCCCTCAACCCCCTCCCTCATTCTCCCCCCCTCAATCCCCCCCCCCCCCCACCGCTTCCAACATCGGGAGAGAAAAAAAAGGCTCGCGCGCGCGCGGCGCCCACGTCACGCCTCAGCCGACGTGACGTCACGCCCATACGAGCCAATGGCGCGCGGCGCGGCGGTGGCGCGTCGCTGGGTGGTGTTGCGCGTCCGCGGCCTCCGCGCCGTCAAAACCCCGAGACCGAAGCACGCGGCCGGCACTACTTCGCCGTCGGGCCGTGGAGCTGTTCGTGCTTGGCTNTCTCTCTCACCCTCACCTCTCTCACGCCGCTGACTGACGCGCACGCCCGGTTCGTTGAGCGACGCGAAGGGGGGGGCGCCGAATTATTGCAATCTGTTTGGCGTAATTTTTTTGCTAATTGTGCGCGTTCGTTCGCGATGCCGGGATTATTTAATCGTCGCGCACGGATACACCCGTTTGTTGGTGCTCGGCGGCCCGGCTTGGCAGAGAGGGTTGTGAGGCGGTCGGCAAATTTCGCGTGTTTTTTATTAATTTAATTGCTTCGCCGTTCGATGCAATTTAAAATCAGTTGCCTACATTTCGCATTGGGCGGNTTTTTTTTAATTGCGGGAACTTTTTCGCGGCGGGGGGGGGGAGGGTAAAAAAAACAACAAACAAAAACCCTCTTCAACAAAATTGCATCGTTTTTTTTTAGTTTTGCACATTCTCGTGAATAATATAATTTTGCTGATCCAGGCGATGGCTCTGATCATGGACAAGGAGACGCACGGCGGCCGCGGCGAGGAGGATGAGGAGGAGGAGACGCGCGTCATGTGGAGGCCGGACCCCAAGCGCGCGCCCACGCGCATGGACCGGTTCCGCGCCGTCGTGGCGGACACCACGGGCACGCGCCTCGGTGCGGGGGGAGGGGCTGGGGGGGTGGGGGCTGGGGGGTTGTGGGAGAGAGGTGGGGGCTGGGGGGGGATTTCGGGTTATGGGGGGAGGAGCTGGGGGGAGGGTGGGGGCTGGGGGGCGGGTTGTGGGGGAGAGGTGGGGCTGGGAGGATTTCGGGGTTATGGGGGGGGGAGCTGGGGGGGGTGAGGGTGGGGCTGGGGGCGGGTTGTGGGGCTAGAGGTGGGGGCTGCGGGGAATTTCGGGATTGTGGGGGGAGGGGCGGGTTATGGGGAGAGAGGTGGGGGCTGGGGGGAATTTCGGGTTATGGGGATAGGGCGGGGTTATGGGAGAGAGGTGGGGCTGGGGGGAATTTCGGGGTTATGGGGGAGGGCGGGTTATGGGAGAGAGGTGGGGCTGGGGGGAAGAGGCGGGTTGTGGGGGCTGGGGGGAATTTCGGGGTTATGGGGGCAGGGGGAGGGGTTGTGGGGAAGAGGTGGGGCTGGGGGGAATTTCGGGGTTATGGGGGAGGGCTGGGGGAAAGGGCGGGTTGTGGGTGGAGAGGTGGGGTTGTGGGGGAATTTCGGGGTTGTGGGGGCAGGGGGAGGGGCTGGGGGGGAAGGGGCGAGGTTGTGGGGAGAGGTGGGGGCTGGGGGGAATTTCGGGGTTATGGGGGGCTGGGGCAGCAGGGTTATGGTGGGGGGGGCAGTGGGGGAGCGGTGGGGCTGGGGGAAGTTCGGGTCATGGGGGGGGGTGCTGATAAAGGTGAATGTCTGGGGAGGTTAANGGGGAGGGGTGGCCGTGCAGGAGACGACGGGCAGTGGGGGCTGGTGGGGGGGTATCGTGCACGGCCTCGGAAGGGTTGGGGGGGGCAAGGGCTGGGGGGTATTCGAGTGACTGTGGAGTTCGTGGCTGTGTGGGGGTGCGGGAGCTCGGGAGTGGGGGGGGTTTCGGGGGGTCACCGTGCACCAGACCACGGGGGAGGGGGGGGGGCTGTGGGGGAGGGAAAGGGTGGGGGGGGGGGCAAGAATGGAGATTGGGGGGAAGGCGGCAACTGCATTGGCATGGCGGGTGAGTTAGGCAGGAGAGGTCATTGCGCAACATCACGGGCATGCGCGTTGGGGCAGGGGGGGGGCGCAGTAGGGGATATTTTGGTGGGAGGAGGCTCAGCAAGAGGGGATATTTGGCTGGAAGGGGCCTTTAAGTGTGGGAACGGTGTGGGAACAGCAGAGGCGAGAGATGTGCGCTTCGTGGGGAGGGGGCGGAAGACGTTCACACACTGAAATAATCTAGTGAGCCATTAACCCAATTTTCACGGATGTGATTTAACGAATCTTGTTGATTACCAAGGATGATGGCACTACAGTGTGGAGGGTGGAGGCTCAGGGAAGGGTGGGGGGGGCCCGCGGGGGGCAAAAAGGAAGCTGTTGCCTGCAGTGGGTGGTTGAAAAATGTGCTGTAACCCGTCCACGAGATCTCTGGCACGAGTGGAGGTGAGGAGGCGGGTGCGGAGGGGTCAAGGAGTGGTCACACTTGCCAGGCAGTTGTGTGGGGGAGCAGCCATGCGTGAGGCCTGCGGCGGTGGCGGGGGGGGGCACTAGCCACACAAATAGAAAATTGCACATGGTATATTGCATGAAAGTTATATAGCATANCAACAGCATGCACGCAAATTAATTAATTTAAAGAACACACCGACTGCATTAATTGCACGCGTTTGTGCACGTGCATATGCAGAAGGCATGCACAGAGTACACAGCATGTACACAGTATACACGGACAGCATGCACACAGTACACACGGACAGCATGCACACAGTACACACAGACAGCATGCACACAGTATACACAGACAGCATGCACACAGTACACACGGACATCATGCGGTCCTCATGAGTCACGATTGGAAATCTCAGCAATTGTTAAAACCACTTTACATCTCCATTGGCTTCCACTTTGGGTAAAAGCTTCCTCAAGTCACCACCAACTCGTCTTGTGATGCAACAATCCATCTCGCTGCTGCACAGGAGATGATTTTATTGCTCCGTTTCCACGGTGGACGTCCTCTCGGATGTTTCACACCTTTGCCTGCTACTCCATTGTTAGTCTCGACCACCAGCCATCATCCCTTGTTACCATGACTATTCTACCTAAGTCCAGTTGCTTTTCTTGACAGTATCATGCCTATGATATGCATATGTTCTCAGGCAAATGCGTTATCATTAGACAGTCGGACAAACGCATTGGCAGGTGTTTGTGAAATGTGAAGATTTTGTTCTCAAGCAATTCGTGGGTGGTAATGAGGCTGGATAATTACAGCCGGTGAAAGATGTTTTTTCTGTTTTAACCCAACATACATTATTAGATCAAGGTGCTGGCAGATGATGATGCATTTTTCTCCCGTGCAGCAATTAACAATTTTGCTTTTGAGGCATTGTGTTGCTTCAGTCGGAGTCTATTTCAATGAAATGTTCACGCTTTACCATAGGGCTTTGTCACACACTCTATTCATCTAAGCATGTACCGCTGCGTATAATTGTCGTGGGTTGTGCCGTACAGCTCTGATGTGTTTTCAGTTTGTATCGTGCGGTGCCCGGCATGATGTCCAACGAATAGATTTTCCTGCAGAGGCTCCAGGACGTGGAGATAAACGTCGGACATCGTGCCGAACTGCACCCGAAAACACGTCGGAGAGTTGTATACCGCACTGTGTTACGCTGTGCGGTATGCGGTGCAGTATTAATACCGTGGCCATAGAAATAAAAAATTGGCGACATTTCAGAGAATGGTCCTTTTTTCACGGTGCATAAAATAGAATGAGACACAGTTGAATTGAGAGCTATGCATCAGTTACCACTTTTATTATTACTGATTATTTCATAATGACAAAACGTCGACTTGGCACTGACCTAAATAGGCCTTGGCTTCAGTGACCCGTGCTGAAGGGTAACGCCTCTCCCTTGTTCTTGTCTTGCAGCCAATTACGCCGAGCTGCACCAGTGGTCGGTGGAGAATTACGCTGAATTCTGGGAGGTGTTCTGGAAGTTCAGCGGCGTGGTGCATTCCGTGCCATACGACGAGGTGAGTGCTGCGCCGCGGGTGGCCTTGCATCCAAGGCATCGTTCACCGCGTGCTGCTTGACGCTTTCTGACCCGGGTTGGAAGCGATAATTGTGTTGGGCTTTATGCTCCTGTCTGATCTGTAAACGGGACGTGGAGGGGCCCAAGATAGCTCGTGAAGACGATTAGATGTGAACAAAATGTCACGGCCAAATTGTGCTGTGTAGAAACCTGGCAAAATTGATAAAAGTATTTGTCAAAACTTGGCATGAAAAAAATAACTGAAAGGTTTCACCTTGTTGGCCAAGGCCATGACCTCATTGCTTGTGACGTAATTTCACCGTGCAGCTTTGAACTTAACATAAACAACACTTATTTAGAATAACGGCGGGGTGGTTGAGAAGTATTCCAAGGGCAAATGCATGTTTGGAAGCGTTACAGGAGCCATGCATCTGTGCGGTTTTTCCTTCCATATTTTCCACAATTTTAACCTGATTGTGCTATCGGCATCACATCACATGACGAAGTATCCGCTCAGGACTCTCATATTAGCATTGAAACGGCCCGTGGAAGCAGATATTACAGAGCTACTCCTTCTAGTGACCTCAGATCCTCACATAGTATGAATCATGTCCACCGTGCCAGAGCTTGAATTTAGCAAATTTAAGTGCTTAACCAAATTAAACGTTTTGGGTTTTTTTTTGCAGTCATTGCTGACCGGGCTGAGACCATCAACTCATTACACTTGAGAAACCTGCTTTAAAGCGACTCAGTTTATCTGAGTTTTTAAGGGGTTTTATCTAAATATATGGATCTCTGTAAGTCTATGGATCTGTATGTAAGTAATTGGTGACTGGGTTAAAACCATCAACTCTCTGCACTTGAGAACTCGGTTCAATTGTAATGCAATTCGTTTAAGTCTTTTGGTCTCTACGTTAATATATTGGTATGTGGGTCTCCGTCAGTAATTGATGACTGGGTTAAGAGCATCAATGCTTTACTAAACCAAACTTTTTTTTTTTACCAGGTAAGGCCCACTGAACTAACAGCTCTTTTTCAGAAGCGACCTGGCCACAAATGATGCCCAAGAAGTGGCTTATCACGTGGAAATTTATAGCAGCCAAATACTCATGGTGGAGGGAAAAAATGCACTGCGACCGGGAGAACATGCAAACTCCAAATATACAGCAGTCGGGATCGAACCCACGACCCGTGTAAACCAGGCGGGTAGTCAACGTCTCGCCACCGTGGTGCCCTGAAACCGTTAACCACAACTCGATTTATGAAAGTTAATCGCTCAACATCAATCATTAGTGAGCGGCCTGAGATCATTAACTCACTAAACTTGAGAACCCGGTTTTGACTTTAAAGGTGACTTGGATTCGAACCCAGCCTCTCAGCAGTGCTGGCTCTCGTACGTTCCTGAACATCGAAATGTTTGTGCGTGACGTGGCAACAGAGGGTGCGGCGCTTAAGTTAAATCTAACGTGTGCTTTTTAGCGTAAGACTGGGTGGTGCACTCTTTGAAATCCGGTTCTGTGAGCCTCGGGGCCAGATATTTTTGGTTTGTTTGCTATCAATTTAGGCAGTGTGACGTTAGAGACGCCAGTGAAAATGCCAAAGTGCCTGTCAATCAAACGTGGTGTTTTTGGTTTTTCTTGGACTCACCCTTCCACTGTCATCACCGTCATCCCCACTGTCATCAGCTGTCATTTCGTGAAGGCTGCCAAAGAAGTTCAACATGCAAACATACAAACGTTAATAATGATTATGATGATTCCACAAACATCATTTTAGAATGTTTTAGTGGCGCTGCATTATTTACAGCGCTTTTTTCCAATCCACTGCTTGATGAAGGCTTCCCTCACGCATGCATGTTGGCCGGGGATTGTTTGATCATACTTTGCCACGCTGGGCAGTCCGGATGGTGAAGGGGAGGTTCCCAGGACTGACGAACTTTGTTAGCCACGGTTGAGTACGTGGATTTGAGGATGCCTGGGAATACCAGATGTTATAGGCTTGGGCTGCAAGTTGGCTCGGAGATTGGCAGTGTTAAGTGTCCACCTCTTGCATTTGTGGTGGGTATCCTCCGGGTACTCTGATTTAAGATGATTATATCACAGGTTCTTTTGAGAGATTGTGGCAAATTAGTAGCCCTTGATACAGCAATGGACTGATCATGGCTGATGATGATGTATGTTGAATTTCTTTTGCACGTTACGTATCCAACCGTGCTAATCGGAGGTGCAGGAGACTCGTTTCCTGCCACATTCCAAACCCTCATCATTGGAATTGGCACAGCATCCCAATGCGGAAGAACCTTCCTGAAAATGTCTTAAAACTCGCAGTCAGTCTGGAATAATTTACATTTCTGTGATTATTATGACAGTGGTTATGGTTGTGTTGAAAGATATTCTCAACGCGTGCTGATCCTGCTTTTGTTTATAACCTGATCTGTCTTCGTGTCTGTTTGAAGAATGTGCTTTTTATATTTAAAAAAACACTGTGATATGTAGGAATGCCTTGTCAGTGCACTCTACACGATGACAGTAACCGACCTGGCTTGGGAAATATTTATAAGCTGAATCTTCCTGACACATACTCCACAAACGAAACCAAGCTATGTTGCTCAGAATATGGCTGACGGTCATTAGTTTAAGTGGCTGTATCCTTGTGAGGTCGTCAGGTGGCTCAGATGTCTGATTCAAATCCAGCTGTCAGCTGCCCAACATTGATGAAAGGGAGTTTCGCAAGGTAGGAACAAGTTTATGATCTCAGCCCAGTCGCCAAGAACTCCACAAAAAAATCCCATTCGGTACTCCCACAGTGAACAGCGCACCACTTGCGTCAAATAATGGCCCCACCTGCATCTGCCTCGCCTGTGCCATGATACTCATTTGCATCACCTGCACCTGCCTCACCTATACCATGTGACCCACACGCCTCGCCTGTACCACGTGATCTACCTGCCTCACCCGCACCGTGTATGGCCCACCCGCGTCTCCCCCGCAGGTGGTGACACAGCAAGACGATCGCCGAAGTGCCCGAGTGGTTCCACGGGAGCCGCCTCAACTTTGCCGAGAACCTTCTGCATCGCGGGGACGCGGAGAAGGTTGCGCTCTACGCCGCAGGTCTGCACATGGGGGGTCGCACATCGGCAACGTCGGGTTCGCGTCGAGAGCTCTTTGCCGTGTTTCGTTGAAACGATAAATACGTGCGTCTGTAACGCACCGCGCAGTTTTTCCTCGATTCGGAGAGGGCGCAAAAACCACAGGTGAGCGAGATGGCCAGAACCTGCGCAAACTATTTCCCAAGCTCTGTGGTCCTATATTGGTTGTTTGGCCCACTCCATGACTACTGCTACTACTATTCCCATGACCGATTCGATCGTCGGGGTGCCGTTCAGGTGACTGAACTGTCGGTATCCTCCAACATGTGCGGTCTCGGGACTACTGGAACAGTAGCTCGGGTAGTGTTAATCTAGTCCACTGCTCCCTCTCATTATTTTTTTCCTTCGATCGCTCCATGCATGAGTGTTTGTACACCCAGCCATCCCAAATGAAACATCGACTTTTAGTCCTGGACCATGCAAACTTTCCTGTCAAGCGGACAGTCTTAAAAATTCCGCGGCTCGATACCATATACATTTTACTATACAGCGTTCTGCACACCACGCGGTGCCCTAATTGGCGGCATTGATTGCAATTAGCCTCCAATTGCCCCCGAGGCGTTAAATCGTGGCACAGAGGAAAACAAATCCCGTTGAGCTGCCAAAGCTTCAGCTCATGAAGCTGCAGCAATTTCCAAAAATGGCCCTTCAGGAAATGCTGCGCAATGAATCAAAGAGTGACCCTCCTGTTCAAACGAGCGTTGCAGAGAAGGTGGTCATCACCTGTTTTACTGCCCTGAGCCAGCGATGGGAATTCTCGTTCCTATGATGGGGGCGAGTCTATCCTTCGGGGACAACCATATGGACTTCCCACCACCACCACATCCAGGATTTTAACTCGTAGGCTGAGGGTTGCGAGCCGCTCGCTCTACCAGGGCTGCAAATTTACCAGCCCTTTCCGATTTACGCAGTCGGCTTCCAAATATTGAAGCCCTCTCCAATCCCATACCGACTTTGAAAAACGAATCGTACGCTTTAATGAGTACGGGCCACCAGGTATCGCAGCGGTGAATCTGTGGCGTTTCGGATAAAAGTTAACCTTTTCCCGACGGCCGTTTTATAGAGACGCCGGGTAAATCTGATCGCGTAATCATATAGCAGAACAGTGGCCCTATCGTGTGCTTTGTCGCGCACGGAGCGCGCTGTTTAGTGGCGGCATGGGTGGAAAAACCCGATTTTCCAGCGGCAGGCATCGGGTTTTTTCTTTAATACAATTAAACCCGATTTCGGGAATTAAAACCTGGTTTAATGAATATGAAACTCTGATCCAAGGCTTAGGCTGCTTCCTCGTCGTGCTGCTATTATCGTACTCGGGGCCGTCGGGCACGGGGTAGTCGTAGAATGCGGGCAGGTTGGTCTTGATGAACACGAGGAGCTTCTCCTCCACAATCGTGGGCGCCAGTGAGTTCCTTAGCTTGGAATGGATGAAGCCCATCGTTGAGAAATGCGGTTCTGCAATGAGAACGAATTAAACCGGATTTCTCCCAATCTCAGATGATCGGGTTTAATATAAAAATACAATTAAATCGATTGCAAAAAAACCCGACTGTGCCACCCTTGAGTGGCGGTGGTGGCAACGGCAGCTCGATGTGTACGTGACATAGCTGCCCAAGAATAATGATAAATCATTCATTAAAATATTTCTGTCTTGACCCACCGACACCACCACCTTTATGTTTGTCCCGAGAGGAGATGGTGGTGGGTGATGGCGGGTGGTGGGGGGCATGCAGTAGGGTGGTTGGGAGGGATGGGTGGGGGGGGGCCTCTACCGCCATCTGTTTGGGAGAGCATTTGTTGCCAACGGGAGGGCAAATGGCGCAGCTTGGGCTGGCATTAAAATGGAAAAATCGCAGTTTTGTTTCCGAATAAAATGACACAAGCTGCGCTACGTGGCCCGAATTTTTGAAAGTTTGGAGGAGAGAATGCGCAAAGTTGAGCTCTCTCGCCCTGAGTTTGCGGCGCAGTTTTAACTTCCGTTTTTAATGCGGTGACCCCTCGTGCCTTTTAAAGTTTTAATTATTATAGGATCAGTGTAAGAGCTTTACAAATAATCTCCGGTATTAAGACGGTATATATTTAGCAATCACGTCAACTTTTTAATCTCTTCTTTTAACATGTCACGTGGCAAGCGACAGCGCCGTCAGTCTTGAGATGTTTTGGGAGGCTGGCTCACTGCTACAAAGGGGGGCGCTTGACACGGGGTCACATCCCTGGCAAGGATTAATTATTTAGATTATTTTTGTCCAACCTTTCGGCTCTGGTATCTCTCGTTTTTTTTAATCCCCCCCCCCCCACAATATTATCCCAGATGTGCTGTTGTTGCCATGTCACAAGACAAAGAATCAAGGAACTCTCACAGAGAAGTGCAACTCTTCATGTTAGTCCACGATCCGTGTACTTTTTTTAAAGTTGTTTTTTTTATAATATAGCATCAACGTCAATCGCGCAAATTGAATCTCGCATTCACCGAGGAACCACAGACGAGCTGCAAGGCAGGAGCCAAGCAGTGAGCCGGCGGTACTAATAACCGCCCAAGCTCTGTGGGTCTCTACATATCAGGATGTTTTTCCGGAAAAAATTAATGACGGAACTGGAGCACCGGGAGAAAAGTCACGCTCGCCAAGGGGCAACACTTTATCCCGTACAGAAGGGACAGACGTAGTCCGCACTTTGCTGTTCCGCCTTCTCCTGGCAAGCCAGCTTATGGCACTTCCTCGACGGCAATGGGAAGTTAGTTTGACCAACGTTTGGCGCGGTCCACCCACCCTCGCCTCCACAGTGTACTGGATTACAGGCCATGTGCGTAGCCGCCTCTGCCTGGCTGCGATAACCAAGCATAGTCGGATATTACAGAGCTACTTCTGAGCTCCCTTGCGAGTGACCTTCAGCCCACACAGCAGAGGGCAGCTCTTCACCGCCCGCCCTGCTGCTGAGAGAAACGTTCCAGATGGTCAAAGCACAATTTTTTTATTCTCAGAGCTGAAATATAGTTAAATTATTTAGCGCTTTTTTCGTGATTTTAATCACAGCTTGACAATAATACATATGTCTTGATGATATACATATGTCTGTTAAAATGAAGTCAGTTGGCTCTCCTAACCCCATGTATATATGGATTTTTAATGGGGGGGCTAAAGTTTTTTGTTTTCCCACCACCTCCAGTCTGCCAAGTTAAGGGGTAAGGCAATAGCCGCCCTAACTCCCTTGCGGCTTGCGATTACTTGATATAGAACTACTCAAGAGCCCTAATACATTCACTTAGAGTGGGATTGTGAAACGGAACGCTGCAAGGTTGTACACGGCATTTGTGCGAGCGCGCGTATGTAACTAATGTTTATCTCGTTGCCTTTCGCAAGGCTCGGTCCCAGGAAAGCGAGGCGTAGGCCGAGCCTGGGCAACTTGGGATTTCTGCCCGAGACAGAGTCCTGTGTGTGTCTATGCATGCATGTAGAACTTCTTTCGCACCGTATGTAGCCAACCGCGTTAATTGGAGGTGCGGGGAAGGACTACAAAATACCGTCCTGTGGCGTAGGATAGTCCATTTTGGCCATTGGCACTGTTTGCATTTGCTGCTTGTTTGCAGAGAGCTCGCGCGCTCAGACAGTGCCGATGCCACGCAGGGTGCTTTGTGAAGGACCATTATTGACTTTTGTACAGTGCACAAGTGTGACACCAGTGCACTTGTGAACATCTTCTTAGCGAGCTCTTGATAACGAGTGGGTGCTCTGTACCCTGCGTGTGTGGGTATGTGGCGTGCAGCCTTATGGGGAGAGGAAGTGCAGTGGTTAGCACACTGCTCAATGAACCCGGTGACCCAATAACAGTGCACGTGCGTGCACGTGTGTGTGTGGGGGGAGCGGTGGTGCAGCAGTTAACGCGCTCTGCTATGAACCCGGCCAACCCGAGTTCAATTCCGCTCACGGCCACCAACACCGATGACGATTATTTGAAGCGGTCCTGAGCCTCTTAATGTCGACTCAGCCTCAAATGAGTAACTGGTTATTTGAGGAGACAAAGGCGACCGGGCGTTGTGCTGGCCACCCACCCCATTGTGTGCTGTGACGGCCTTCGTAGTGCTACTCGCTAACATAAAACTTTGAACTAAAAGTTATTTTAATTTTACCAGGTAAGAGCCGCTGAACTATATAGTTATTCTTCATAAGTGAACAACTACAAATGATCGCTCAACAAAGTGGCTTACCATGCGGAAATGTATAGTAGCCAAGTAATCTGAACGCACGTTTCTAAATGTGGAGGAAAAACTGGAGAACCCGGAGAAAAATCCACGACCACAGGGAGAGATCACGCAAACTCCAAATATACAGCAGGCGTCGGGGTCGGGATCAAACCCACGGCCTCCTGTATACCAGGCGAGGTATCATCACGCCACCCTGGCACCCAAACAGAACTTGCCCCAAAAGTGTGTGAAGGCTATACGGGTTGTCTTTGTCTCTGTGCGTTGCAGTGGAGGGGGGCGAGGAGGTGAGCAAGGTGACGTTTGGCGAGCTGCGGCGCGACGTGGCGCTCTACGCCGCCGCCATGCGCAAACTCGGCATCGGCAAGGGCGACCGCGTGGCCGGTACGACACCCCTCGTCTACCTCGTCACCGGCACGCACTCGCCAAGTCGTCTCGTCACCCACACAGTCGTGCAATTCCCACAGCAGCTTCGGCGTCATCATCATCATCATCCGTCAATCGTCGTCACAATTATGGACATGATGCAATCTTCATCGCCGTCATCATCGTTCATGAATCGTCATTATTGTGATTAGGGATGCACTGATTTCGTCATTCATCTGTCGTCATAATCGTTATCGGTCACATATCGTTATTAGGGATATGATTATTTCGTCATCATCTGTCAATCTTCATAATAATTAAGGATGTAAAGATTTCCTCATCATCAACAGCCATGGATATCAGTCCACTAGTGGAGGAAGGCCTCCCTGAGCTGTCACGGTCCTGTCACGTCACAATCCATCGACACTCCTGCACACAAGTTGATCTCTTTACTTCATCTCCGTCGTGGTCATCCTCTTTAAGTGCAGTTCCCTCCTTTGACTGCCATTCCGTGACAAGTCTCGCTCATCACCCTTCTGAGACCATTTCCCTTTCTTTAACCGTCAAATGTGATGTCTCTATAATCATTGTTTCTTCCCGATCAACGAATCCCCCTTCCTGTTTTCGGCACAAGCTGCCAGCGTGCATCTCCCCATGCTTCTCTATCAACGTGTTTCGTCACCATCCAACAAAATAACTCTTGATCGTGAGCATACTCATCACCCTACAAGAATTCGTGCACGTGATTAAAATCTCACGAAAAATGTTTGTTGTTATCGGGAAACACAATGAACAACGCCATGCATCTTCTTGGTTCTTTCGGTAAAGTCACGTAGGATGTTATCATCATCATCATTATCATCGCTACAACACAATTGTGCGAAACCTAACAAGGAAGGCACCCTACTCTTCACAATGTTACCGAACTCGTAAGAGTTGACGATAGCAAGTGTTCAGACCTGATTAGAATATGGCAGTGCAGTCGGCCTGGGAGGTCCCAGCGGCTTGCGCCAAAGCTCACGCATATCTTCCCATCCCACCCGACACGCCACCACGAGTGTCGTGCGTGATTGCGCCGTGGCCAGAGCGTGGGCAGCGCGATGCCACCCACGTGATCTGGGTAATGCTTGCCCCCCCCCTGCCCCTTCACCCAAACCCCCAGTGCTATCCATTGCCTGCTGGCTTGTAACGTCACATTCCGCCAGGATTCCTTTTTCCACTTGGCAGGATGAAGAGGGTTTCATCTTTTAGGGGTGGGATATTATCACCGTTTGTAACTATTTCTGTCGTGACTCTAGGTGACCTCTTAAGTTTTGAGTGATGATAATGTTCATGCATATTATATTTTGTAAAAAAAAAAAACTGTTATTTTATCCCACGTGTGTAATCAGCCTCGTGAGATGAGATGGAAAAATCTTGTTTTGGAACTCTTGCAGAGCAGAGCAGCCCCGTCCGTGTTAGATAATAACCCGCTGAAGCAACAAATCATTGAGCTACCTCTGAGATCCCTTCAATTGACCTTCGGAGTTGTGGGCAATACTTTACCAACACTGCCAGCCCTGCTACAGAGGGTAATTCTCGTCGTATGACAATCAAAGCCATATTTTAATTCTCAGAAATATACACTTTGTCAAAACAAGGTGCAGAACCAAAATTTAATGTCGTGGGTTTTTTTGTGTGCATTCATTGGTGACCGAACTGAGAGAGAGAGAGAGAGACCGTCATCTCACTGTGCTTGATAAGCCCGGTTTAACCACAGGCGGTGGCTCAAAGCTGGATCCAGTCCCTGGTTTAACCACAAGCGGTGGCTCAAAGCTGGATCCAGTCCCTGGTTTAACCACAGGCGGTGGCTCAAAGCTGGATCCAAACCCTGGTTTAACCACAGGCGGTGGCTCAAAGCTGGATCCAGTCCCTGGTTTAACCACAGGCAGTGGCTCAAAGCTGGATCCAGTCCCTAGTTTAACCACAGGCGGTGGCTCAAAGCTGGATCCAGTCCCTGGTTTAACCACAAGCGGTGGCTCAAAGCGGGATTCAGTCCCTGGTTTGACCACAGGCGGTGGCTCAAAGCTGGATCCAGTCCCTGGTTTGACCACAGGCGGTGGCTCAAAGCTGGATCCAGTCCCTGGTTTGACCACAGGCGGTGGCTCAAAGCTGGATCCAAACCCTGGATCTCAGCGGTGCCAGATCAGCGCTTTGACCTCTTGGCTGGTCTTTACAGTCACTGAATCTGAGTTGGCCAGGTGACTCAAAGGTCAGAGCACTTAGCTAGCACCACGATGATCCTGGGTATCAGTCACCTGTGATGTTCACCAACCAAATCATTGCATTCAATTGAGATCTTTCACTAATTTTGTCCAAAATTTCTGCCGTGGTCATTTAATCAAATTGGCCCGTTTTCAATGGGCCGAGTCCCGAATAGGAACACATCTTTACACCAAAGTTTCGTTCACACTGAATCATCCCTAAGAGAGTTATCACCCCCTGCCGCAACCCTCAACCCGTCACAGACAAGGCGGACCGCACTAATGTGTAACGCGTTCAACCGTAAAATTTTGATTTAAAGCTTTCGTGACTGCAGGGATTCATATTCTTGGTTCTTTTGGTAAAGTCACGTAGAAGGGAAATAATAAAATAATATCGTAAAAATTCTCACGACGTTTCGACTGCAACACAAGCAAACATTATCAGGTGTGAAATCCACATTATTTCCCTTCTACGTGACTTTACCGAAAGAACCAAGAATACGCGTTCAACCGTAGTTGGGGAAATCGTNGCGAGCTCCTATTCCCACGCCAGGGTTGGTGACGTATGCTTGCCCCCCGTTTCCCCCCGTTGCAACGTTTGCGCGACCGCAGGATACCTCCCTAACTGCGTGGTGGCCGTGGAGGCGATGCTGGCCGCTTCGAGCATCGGCGCCATCTGGAGCGCCACGTCCCCAGACTTTGGCACCAACGTGAGCCTTGTCCCTGATCGTTGCGCGCGCCCAGCCCGGCACAATCGCCGCGGTGACGTCACCGCCGCTTGGTCTTGTTGGTCAAGTGGGGGGGGGGGGTAGCTGTGGCACAGTGGTTAGAGCACTACGCTTTGAATCCAGTTATCCTGAGTTCGATTCCTGTTCATGGCCAACATCGGTGACGAATATCTGAATGGTTCTGCTTCCCCTTCCGAGGTCGACTCAGCCTTTGTGGTGTGTAAACGTCAGTATTGAGAGAGACAAAGGCGGCCGGGCGGCCTCCATAGGTGCTCGCTAACAGAACGTGCCCCAACAGTCTGTTAAAGGCTATACAGGGGAATCTTTGTATTTCTTGAAGTATGTTCAAACAGTCCCCTATGTCCGACACAGTATGGGAGGAAGCCTTCATCCAGTCACGAGGGTTATCTGGCCATACTTCACCACGCTGGTCAGAGTGAGTGGTGATGGTGTGGGGTGGAGGGGGAGCGGAAGAATTTTTTATTTTTCTGCACTGCCCCCTGCTGCCCACAACCGCTATTACCCACGCCTATCTGAAATTCGTATTGTGGTCGCACATCCAAGCACTCTCTAAGCTCAAACCCGCTTCACTTCGAGGTCTGCTGGGAGCAGATACTGCCCGGGCGATTTGGTCAAGATGTACCGATGCTTTGCAAAGCGGGTGACTCGATTGCCGTGGCTCTCGTATCGTATCGTGCGTAGCTACGCCAGCGTGTCGACATCGCGACAAACAAGGACGTATTGCAATTCCATGGCTTCAATTTGTCTATGGTTACCCTCCCACCTGAACAACAATGTGAGGCTGAACTGCCGATTGTATAAGACACATGTCCGCGTGTGTTTATACAATATAAGCACCCTTAATCTAATTGACGTTTCTGTAATTAATTTTAATCTGAACGTTTATTTTTTTTAAGTGATTTGCCCCAGCCACCTTCGGTTGCAGGATGATATTTATTTAATAGTTACTTATACTTGCACACCGCAAAGCAGTGTTCGATTTGGGTTTTTGTTTCCTCTTTATTTTTTCTTTCTTGCGTCATTGTCGTCCTCGGTTTTAAATCTCATTGCCCCTTGTCATTTGGCAACACACCAGGCCTGTTCTTCTTGGTTCTTTCGGTAAAGTCACGTAGAAGGGAGTAATAAAATAATAAAAATAAAACATAATAAAACAATTCTCACGACGTTTCGGCCACAACGCAAGTAGCCATCCTCAGGTGAAAACCAGGTCTGTCGAGGCGACAGCGTCTGACCTGGTTTTCACCTGAGGACGGCTACTTGCGTTGTGGCCGAAACGTCGTGAGAATTGTTTTATTATGTTTTATTTTTATTATTTATTACTTCCCTTCTACGTGACTTTACCGAAAGAACCAAGAAGATGAATCCCTGCAGTCACGAAAGCTTTAAATCGAAATTTACACCAGGCCTGGCTTTGCACAAGAGACTCCTCGCCATCTCATCAATTGACGACTTCTCGCCTGGTTAACAAAATTACGCGGTAAAGCCATCCCCCCGCCTCCCGCCCCGTCTTTGGCCGAGTGACCGCCATGCGACGCGACGTTCGGTTGTTTTCCTGCCGCAGGGAGTCCTGGACCGGTTCTCGCAGATCCAGCCCAAGGTCATCTTCTCGGTCGAGGCCGTGGTCTACAACGGCAAGACGCACGACCACATGAGCAAGCTGCTGTCCGTTGTGCGAGGTGCGTGACCGTCGCTCGGATTATTATTGTTGTTGCTATTATCATCATCATCTTGATAAAAACTACATTATAATCGTCTTCCTCGCCCCCCCCCTCCCAAAACATTTCCGTGATTATTTCACCGTTGTTCCTCCGCCCATGTTGAGGACCCGGTCTACCAGACTCACGAGTTTCATCCCCATCACACTTTTTCTCTCTGTTTCTTCCCTCGCACTGCTTGACTCTGGAATCCCCTCCACCCATCGTCTCTTTTCTCCAAGTTCTCATGACAACGTTGCTCAATTCCAAGAAACTTCTTAACTCCTGTTATCTCTCACACCTTCAATCGTGCTGTTTGTTACTGGCTGATTCGAGCCTCTGCTCAGCAACCGTGAATAAAAATAAAAATAAACATTCCGTGCATTGGCAAAGACTTGGAAGGTGTACGTAATTATTATTTGATTATAAGTTTAATGACGGGATGTCAATTAATGCATCCTTACATCCCCTACTACGTCACGCAGCCGGTTGATTAGACCAATCTCAGGTGACGCCGTGTCTATTAAACGACCGCCAACATCGCAAATAGAGATATAAATGGCCCCAAGTGAAAATGAAAACGCCGAATCAATCGTCGTCAATCGCGCTAATCGCCGCGGCTCTTCTAGGATCACTGTCAGGCATGATTTGCCACAATCCCCTGTGTGCCTTGGGTGTTCCTCTGCAGGCTTGCCAGACCTGGAGAGTGTCATCGTGGTCCCTTACGTGGGAACCAGGAAGAACATCGACCTCTCCACCATCCCTAACAGGTGCGTGCGCGTGTGTGCACTGGTGTGTGCGAGTCTTTCAATCCGCTGACTCGGAACACCTGGGTCAGTCCCGTGACCTCCTGTCAGTAGCGAGCCTTTGACACTTCACGCGGCCTCAAGGTGCACCGGCACGAGCGCCGTGGTGACGATACCGGCACTTGGTGGTGAATAGTGGCTGTTGTTGTGGGCGATTGCACCTGCGTCCGTGCGCATGTGCGTGCGTGCGGTCCTCACAAGAAAGGGGGACAAAGGGGGTTCGACTTCTCGATCGGGGTCCCAAGCTCAGGGTGGGCCCCCAAAAGCGACAAGAAACCTACTTGTTTACTTATTAACTCTGACGACGTACTTTCGGGTGGCTGCACCACGTATTGTTCGGCACAATGTCCAACATTTCGCTCTCGTCCTGCGAGCTCCTTCTTGACCAAAGGAGCTCCCAGCGGCGTGGAGCGAAACGTCGAACATCGTGCCGAACAACACGCGGGGAAACCCAAAAGCACATGGAAGAACAGCAACAGAACCGTGACAAAACTACGCAGTCGAAAGACATTTACTTTTATTTGATTTATTTTCTGCACAGTTGGGAGCCCCCAGCTAACATCAGGCACCGGCAACCCGAATTTGTAGAGACAGGCGTGCGTGCACGTGCGCTGCCTCACTCGTTAGCGCAAAGGGTAAAGCGCTGCGTCGTGTCGCTCCGCCGATCGATGACGTCGCCTAATGGCGCCGTTGGGCGGTGTCTGAGACGCACGGCGCTCTGGAGAGCGGCGCTCCGCGTTAATGGACAGGGGGTGGGGGGTGGGGAGTNGGGGGGGGGCGCTTCTCCGTATTGATCCACGCCAGCGGTTTGCAGCTCCGACATCCGTAGTCAATACGGCAGCGTCGCGCGGCCGCGGGCTCCTGCAGGAGGCTGCGCCGTTGCGCGCACGGAATGTTCAGCCGCGTAACGACACAGCCCCCCCCCGACCCATCCTCCTCCCTTCACAAACCCTCCAGCACTCCACCCCCACCCCAGCAGCTGAATTGTTGCCATGCAGAGGCTCATAATTCTATTCAAGACTTAATTATTTTTTATTCCTTACAATTGCGGTGGGTTCTGCAGGGCTAGATTATGTATCTATGCCGCTGGGACTTCAGGCAGAACATATGCCCCGATATTCAAAAACAAAGACTGATGCGCCTGTATAGCCTTTACTAGACTCTTGGGACAAGTGCTGTTAGCGAGCACATGATGGGGTGGGAGGCCAGCACCACAACAGACCACCTTTGTCTCCCCAGTGGTGATGTTTAATCACTGGGTGTAATCCCAATTGTAGCACTGTAGTTTGCTTGTAATCTTTCAGCTTTGAGATGTTTTGGCCAATGCCAGTTACATGGTATGGTAGGAAATCCGAGAATCCGGAAAAAGCTCTGCAGAACCGGGGGGAGTATAAAATTCACCCAGCTACTCACACTCTGAGAACTGGGGAGAACATACAAACTCCACACACTACTCACACACCTGAGAACTGGGGAGAACATACAAACCACACAACTACTCACACACCTGCCAGAACTGGGGAGAACATACAAACTCCACACAACTACTCACTCACACTCTGCAGAACTGGGGAGAACATACAAACTCCACACAGTACTCACACTCTGAGAACTGGGGAGAACATACAAACTCCACACAACTACTCACACACCTGAGAACTGGGGAGAACATACAAACTCTACACAACTACTCACACACCTGAGAACTGGGGAGAACATACAAACTCCACACAGTCACTCACACTCTGAGAACTGGGGAGAACATACAAACCCAACACAGTTACTCACACTCTGAGAACTGGGGAGAGCATACAAACCCACACAGTTACTCACTCACACTCTGCAGAACTGGGGAGAGCATACAAACTCCACACAGCTACTCACACACCTGAGAACTGGGGAGAGCATACAAACTCACACAGCTACTCACACTCTGAGAACTGGGGAGAGCATACAACTCCACACAGCTACTCACTCACACTCTGCAGAACTGGGGAGAGCACACAAAGACCACGCAGAAAGAGCGCGTGTCCCCCACTGCGCCGTCGCCGCCGCCTTTCCACCGAACGAGCGGTGCCGCCCCTACGCCCGGTGTGTGTGCAGCATGTTCCTGGAGGATTTCCTGGGCCTGGGTCGCCTCGCCGGGGCCCAGAGCCACAGCTGGAGTTCGAGCAGCTGCCGTTCAACCACCCGCTCGTCATCATGTACTCGTCGGGCACCACGGGGGCGCCCAAGTGCATGGTGCACTCCGCAGGGGTAAGCGACGCACCCGTCCGCGCTCGCTCGCTCGCTCAAATAGCTCTCTCACGGTCCCGTCACTCGTTTTTATGAAATTCTCACCGGCTTCGCCCGCTTGTTCGCTCGTTCACATTCGAACTCACTTGCTCGCAAACGCGCTCGCCCACTCGCCACTCGCCCACTCGGTCGCCCACTCGCCCACTCGGTCGCTCTCTCAATCAACACTCGCTCACCCGCTTGCTTTGGTCGCTTTCTCTCTCGCCCAACACTCGCTCGCCATCGCACTTGCTTTCTCGCCGGCTCGCTCACTCGCTCGGTCTCGCATCAGCTTTTTCGCTCGCACACTCGATCGCGACGTTCGCCCCGTGCAACCGCAGGGCCGGATGGGCAACGCGTCCGGCCTCTGGATCGCCACAGATGGTTAGCGAGCACCGTTCGGCCACACAGCTGTTGAGCCAAGCAGGTGTCACCGGCAGCAGCCTGGCGCATGCGCGTGAGCTGACGAACGCACCATCGAGCATCTCTCTGGCCCCGTGAGCCAGACACAATGCCGATTAGCGCATTCGCAATTCAGTTAACCGCCCCTTGCCAATCCGCTGCTGGATCAAGGTTTTCCCATTCCATGTCGGTCACTGCGGTTGTTTGGTTGGTGAAGGAGTGTTGAGTGCCAGGACCTAGTAATAGTAATAGGTTTTTACCCTTTCAATTGGTACAAAAACTGACACCTTTATACAAGGTATCATGTTTGAAATAACCACAACACAAGCAGTCAAGATGCACAAAAGAAACAACTCTGATGATGATAATGATATGCACTGTCCTTGAAGTTGATTGGTCCACGCCCGAGACAGCTTTTCTTAGAGCCTATTCTCCATTGGTGTTGAACAAGATGACGCCAAAAGGCATACAACTCAAAGACAGCGCACTATCAGAGTATTGTTTGCATAAAAATCAAACGTGATAAAATAATTCTCACGACGTTTCGGCCACAACGCAAGCAGCCGTCTTCAGGTGGAGAACAGGTCTGTCGAGAAGGCAGAGTTTGACAGACCTGTTCTCCACCTGAAGACGGCTGCTTGCGTTGTGGCCGAAACGTCGTGAGAATTATATTTTTATTATTTATTATTTTCCTTCTACGTGACTTTACCGAAAGAACCAAGAAGATGAATCCCTGCAGTCACGAAAGAAGCTTTAAATCGAAACAATTCGTGGTGTTTATATTGTCGGCGCCGATCATCAGAGGTGGCAGCGCACAGCTGTCCGACCTCAGGTGCCACCGGATGACGGCCTGGCANCCGCGCGCTAACGAGCGCGTTATGGCCTGGCGCTAACAAGCTTGCCGTCACGCAGGGAACGCTCATCAAGCACCTGCAGGAGCACATGCTGGCCGGGACATGTCCAGTGATGACACCATCATCTACTACACCACGGTGAGCTCCCCACCTCCCCATTCTCCCCCCCCCCCCGACCACGCACCTCGCCCACACACACACACCAGTGTGGCAATCTGGAGGGCCATCTGTCGATGTGTCCAATTGATGGTGGGCTCCACTTAGGAGGGGCTGTAGGGACGGGGGAGGGTGGGGCGCGAGTGCGAATGTCGATGGGGTGTCTTTGTGTGACGTGTCGGTCTGGAGTGCCGTGTGCGTGCGTGCGTGCAAATGCGTCTGTGTTCATAATTAAGGTTTTTGGGTTAGATTGCGTAATAAAAAATGTATTGTAACCCTCACCACCCGACACAGCCAGTAAGGTTTGTCATTTTTGTTGCCCGATGTGAGTGCATGCGTGTACGCGTTAGTTTGTACCATATGTGTGAGATAGCGTATCCAATTGCCAAATTTGGTGTGAGCTGGAACATTAATAATTTGCACGTAAAATGCTTGTACGCCACGTGACAGTTTAATTGTTTGGCTGTTTTGGGCGATAGAGGGTCTTCACGACAAATATTTGTCGAAGATCATTCCATTACGCGGCATAATCCAAAAATCTATTAGGAATTCCATAAGACTGGCCGGCGAAAACGCACATGTTGAGCGCGCGAGTGTGCATTACTTATTCCCAGGCGGGGTGGATGATGTGGAACTGGCTGGTGACGTCGCTGGCGGTGGGAGCCAGCGTGGTTCTCTACGACGGCTCGCCTCTCATCCCCACGCCCACCATCCTCTTCGACCTCATCGACAAGCTGGGGTGAGCATTGGCACTCGCGATGTGAATCCAAATGACATTCACCGTACTAATCCACCAGCCTGTCGGCTCTCTGAGAGCAAATAGTATCCAGAATTATATAAGCAAGCAAGCAAGCTGTGGACCGGTTTCAACCTACTTGGGTCTCAGTAGCTGGCAGGCTTGTTAAACCAAATGCTGCTCGCTAGCCAGCTGACCAGACGGTATCGGTAGCAGAGTTCTTTGGGTCGGTTCCGATATCACTTCTCCCCAGCCGGGAATCCAACTCGGACAGCCCCGTCCACAGTCGCAGCAGGCACTAACGCTGCGCCGCCTCTCTGTACGCTTTACGCATTTAGAATGTCTGTTTGCCAAATGACCACATTAGCGGCTTGCGTCCGTCCGGTTGCCATTAATAGCCACGACCAGAAGGAATAAAAACAGCGAGCGGGATATTAAGAGGATTATGTTTGACGAGCTGCATGACCCCCCACCCTCGCCGCATTGTTAGGTTATGCGCGCGTGCTGTTTGTTCTGTGCTTGTGATGGAAAACACACACGTGTGTCGCGCGTGGGTGTGTGTGTTGTATTTTGGTTTCTGGAACAGGATCACCATTTTTGGCACAGGTGCCAAGCTGCTGTCACTTCTAGAGGACAAAGGTCTCAAGCCTGGTAAGCCGCCTCCCTCCGTCCTCCCACCATTCCCCACCACCGCCCACCCCCCCGCTACCGCCCCCCGCCACCGCCCCCGTGACATCTTTAAACTTTGCACATTCTCCCGGAACTACGTAAGCCCTTTGATCCCTGAGCCGTAATGTCCAATTTTTGCACCATCACCGATCGCCGCAGAAACAATGGTCGTCGCACAAAAAAAAAAATTGCTTCCGATTCCGTTTTTAGATACAAAGTGATTTACATTTGTGTAATGTTCATCTTCTTGAATTGCACATATCTCATCCTGGACACCTCGGCGGTTGTTAAATTGGTTTACGATTAAATTGAGTCGGCAATCTGCAACAAAGCACGTTTGTGATTACCGTCCATGTATTTGCATTATACAGAGGGGATATCATTTTCTTGGCAGTTCCTCTGTGTCCGTGTTCCTGCGCATGCGTGCATTCGTGCGAGCATGCTGCAGTCATTGCTAATTCACGGCGCTGACTTTTAAGTCCTTTCCATGGTGATTTATGCGCAAGATAGCGCGGGGCGCCGTTAATGCAAGCCACGCGGTTAATTGGATTTTTAAATAAATATTTACGAGTCTCTTGTCGAGTCCCGGACGGTCCGGCGTGTCGCCGTTTTGCATTCAAAATCGTCGGCACGGGTCGGGGTCGCGGCCGTCGTTATCGGCGCCCAGTTTGTGACGCAACTTTCTGTGTCGGTCGGTAAAAGCGGAGCGAGTGTGGGGTGTGGCGCGGTGGGGCCCAGCCACAGCGCGTTCAACGCTTGCTGCGGAGCTCCGCGGATCGAATCCGGCAGCCCGCCCTGGTTAATGCTTAGGTTGTGTATTGACGCGTAAATATTGCGACGTGAAGTCTGTTTGGCAGCCGGCGATAACGATTCCCGGTGACATTCAGAGCGAGTAGGCCATCGTGTGCCGCGGTCACCATCTCGACAAATGTGTCGCCGCGAATGACTCGATTGGGATCGCACGGAGCAGCAATGGTTGCCCACTTACTGGCAGACGAATGCTAATGCCAGGACAGGCACTGCTGCCACTGGGAGGGTGCCCTTTTCAATGTTTTAAAAGAGATGCGATGTAAATTTCTCATCTCGTCTAAAGCACTCTGCAGTGCGTCGTTGTAAAGGGCGCTCCGTCAAACGTAAAATCATCGTTATTTTCATAAAAATCTAGGCCACGACGTGGATTTCCTTAGTTTGAGAGTCAACGTTTGCCGTGTACGATCCCAATTGAGCATCTTTTGCGGTGTCATTTTTCCAATTCGGCAAAGCCTGGACCCTGAAAGAGGGCCAGAACATAAAAAAAAACTCCTCGCGGAAAGTAACCCTGAGTCAGGAATGGAACCCAGCCCTTTCTTTACTTCGAGATGCGAGCGTTAGCACCGCGCCGGCGGCACCCTACCGCCCGTTACTGATCGCCAACATCGTTGCCATCCACCAGCGGAGACGCACAGCCTGGCGAGCCTGCACACCATCCTGTCGACGGGCTCGCCGCTCAAACCGCAGAGCTACGACTACGTCTACACGCACATCAAGCGGGACGTGCTGCTCGGCTCCATCTCTGGTGAGTGTCACCAGNCCCCCGCCCCTGCCCCCCCCCACACCGCAGCGCACCACCATTGTACGTGCGCACGTGCTCGTTCGACTCGTAGGCTCTCGTAGCCAACATTTTGAATCGCAGTTAGAATTTTTATAATTCTCATCAGGCCCCGTGGGTGCTAAGTGCAGTCTCCAACTCTTTGTTTTCTACTCTCTCTCCCTCGCTCTACTGGCCTCTCTATTTGCGTGCTCTGACGAAGGGCCATTTTCTCAAAAAATCGAATGTGAGTCCTGTTTTGACAATTGATTTTCAGGCTGGGTCACCTAATCTGACCAAATACGTATTTTTTTTATTCGGGATGCTGCTGCTACTCGTGCTACGTTGGTCAGCGTGGAAGCGTAGGCCACAGATGCCCTCTGTAGGGGCTCTCAAGAGACCCTTCCACCAGCAGCTGAGCTGGCGAGCGTTTGTAACGTCGCACGCCTTCACCACGGCTCGTAACACCAACAACGTTTGCCGCCGCACGGAGGGGGCGCCGTACCCTACCGTACCATCACGTGACGCGTGTCTCTCTCTCTCGCCATGCGCAGGAGGCACCGACATCATCTCGTGCTTCATGGGGCAGAACGTGACGCTCCCCGTGCACCGTGGGGAAATCCAGGCGTGCCACCTCGGCATGCCCGTGCAGAGCTGGAACGAGCAAGGTGAGGCCCGGCGTCTTTTTCTGCACCGCCTCCACCGCGTTCGATGAAGCCGTGCCGAGTCCGGCCGGATCGGCCGGACTCTGGGCGGTTTTTCTTTTCCGCTGCAAAAGCCGAGCCGTGACCGCTGACGTCACGCGGGACGAGCGCGGTGAACGGGTGGCGACGGGCTTGGGCGACATGGTGACGCCACGTCCTCATGGCGTATCGACTCAGTTGAGCAGCTGGTTTCTCCCTCTGTTCTATCGTGGAGCGAAACGTTGGACACCATTGTTGAACGACGCTGTCAGGCACCACGCTGAACAACAGCAACACACGGTGCAACGTGAAGAGACCTTGACCGTAATCAGTTTTAACTCCTAGCAAACTAAAGAAAATCATTAATCAGCGATATGATGTAATTGCGTTGTGGGTTTCATGCGGGTCGGGGTTAGTTTTGCGATGTTTACTCCGAGATGAAACGTCTCCACTGGGAGCGTTCAGCTGTCGGTCTCTCTGAAGTTCCACGTGAGGTTTGGGCAGCGAACGGGAAACAAAATATCGCCGGCAGAGTGCTTTCCTAAACAAATGACTGCTCGACTCGGAAGCGAAATTATTTCTAAAGCATGAAAAAAAGTTATAAACGCTTCCGACGTAAGGCACTTGTGAATTGAAACCCTTCTGGAATTGTAAATCTAGTCTGAAAATCTCGTCTGAATATGTAAGGGCCCCCGACTGCAAGCTGTCAGGATAACTTCACAGGCCCCTTCTTGGTTCTTTCGGTAAAGTCATGTAGAAGGGAAATAATAAAATAATAAAAATAAAACATTGTAATAATACAATTATTGTGCTTTGTTTTTTTATTTTATTATTTCCCTTCTACGTGATTATTATGTTTTCTTTTTATTATTTTATTATTTCCCTTCTACGTGACTTTACCGAAAGAACCAAGAAGATGAATCCCTGCAGTCACGAAAGCTTTAAATCGAAAAGGGGCCCATTTGCGCTTCGCGAAACGGCTGGCGCTTTGGAGCGCCCATGTCGCGGTGGTTTCCGGTGAAAATATTCCAGAGTTCCAATTCGTCGAGTCTAAATGTGATCACGTCTCGTAAGTGGTGCCACAAATATCAACGACAGTTCTACCCGTGTATGTACCCAGGATAAAAAAAAATAACAACCTCACTTGATACATTTTTTTTACCCTTCTATCTGGCAACAAAACTGACACCTTTTTTACGAGGAGTCATGTTTGCATAGACCACAATGCCTGCAGTCATAATGCAAACAAAAAACATAACTCTGATAATGTATGCACTGTCCTTGAAGTTGATTGGTCCACACCCGAGACAGCTTTCCTTAGAGCCTAGTCTCACATGGGTTGGACCAGATGACGCCAAAAGGCGCACAACTCGAAGACAAACCTCACTTGAGTCTCAAGACTCGTTCTGAGGAGGGTCCTGCCACACGCGTGGATGCTCCGGGTTCGATCCCATTCCTGAGCATTTGTCTTCGTGCGGGAGGCATACAGAGAACCCGGAGAAAAACCAGCACACCGTACACACGAGGGAGCGACATTCAAAAACTCCACGCAGATAGATTCAACAATCTACTGCTGTACTGCCATCGCCCGACCCACTCGTGCGCTGCGGGGTTGACGGATCGCGTTGTGGGTCCTCGTTTTGTGTCGGCAGGCGAGCAGGTGTTTGGGCAGAGCGGCGAGCTGGTGTGCACCAAGCCATCCCGTGCCAGCCCACGCACTTCTGGAATGACCCGGACAACAAGAAGTACCACAAGGCCTACTTCGCCAAATTCCCCGGTGAGGAGCCCTGGCAACCGGCGTTCGCCCCAACCGCGCGGCGTGGAGCGGCGACACTGAAACACCGTGCCCCAGGAGCGCAGCACACACAGATGTTCCAGCCGTGCTGGGAATTACCAAACACCTGCCACCCCGCCAGAGGTCGCAACCGGGTACCCGATACCCATACCCTACCCGATACCCGGCTACCCGCACCCGGCCGGGTACGGGTACGAGTAGCCGTTTGCGACCCTGGTGCGGCCGGTACAGGTACGGGTAGGCCGTGAGTCACTGGTGAGTCACCGTTTGTCACTCATTTCGGGTAGGGAACGGGTACCCAGGTACCCATTTGCGACCCTGGTGCGACCGGGTACGGGTAAGGAATCAAAACCCGTTTGCGACTTCTGCAACCCGCCCCCTCCCTTCCCCGTGATTATAACGATGTTTTTAGTGTTTTGAAGCCAAAAGTCAGGGTCGGCTGCTCGGGTTTTCTCTCTCTGTGAGCTTCCATTCCGTGTCTCTTCTGCGGTCACATCCACCGTCCTCATACCTCGCTCCACCGCATCCTCCCCACCTCACCCTCGTCTCCCTTCCCCTCCGTGTGCCCTGCACCGGTGGCATCTCCATGGCCCCTCTCATCTACGGGTGGTCTCTGTGCGAGTCTATAGGTGTCTGTGCGAGTCTTTGTGAGTCTATGAGTTTATGTGCGAATCTTTTGGTTTATATCTGAGTCGATCGGTCTCTGCGAGTCTGTGACTTCCTCTGCGAGTCTAGAGTTGCCTGTACGAGTCTATGTGGCTTGCTCTGTGAGTCTACGAGTTTCTGTGCGAGTCTTTTGGTCTCTATCTGAGTCGATCGGTCTCTGCGAGTCTGTGGCTTTCTCTGCGAGTCTAGAGGTGTCTGTGCGAGTCTCTGTGGCTTCCTCTATGAGTATGAGTTTATGTGCGAGTCTCTGTGGCTTGCTCTTTGAGTCTACGAGTTTCTGTGCGAGTCTTTTGGTTTCTATCTTAGTCTATACGTCTATGCGAGTCTGTAGCTTCCGCTGCGAGTCTAGAGGTGTCTGTGCCAGTCTCTGTGGCTTGCTCTGTGAGTCTACGAGTTTATGTGTGAGTCTTTTTGTCTCTATCTGAGTCTATCGGTCTCTGCGTGTCTGTGGCTTCCTCTGCGAGTCTAGAGGTGTCTGTGCGAGTCTCTGTGGCTTCCTCTGTGAGTACTAGTTTATGTGCGAGTCTTTTAGTTTCTCTCTGAGTCTATACGTCTCTGCGAGTATGTGGTTTTCTCTGCGAGTCTTTGGGTCTCAATAGCCCTTCTAAATGCATCACCTTTGTCTCAGACCATATCGGTCTAATGTCCGTTACCTCCTCAGGGAAATATCTTAATAACCCAAGGCTCTAACTTCATCATTCCTCCTCCTTTCTCATAGAGATATTCCCAGCATTCTCATTTCTGTCGTTTAAACCTCTCTCTTCTCTGTTCCTTCCTCGGTGCAGAGAGATGTGTGCACTATATGACAGCACTGGTCATAACTCCATTATACATAAAGATATATATTTTTCCGTATTATTATATTTGAATGATAGCGTAGAACCCTTAGTCCAGTGTTAGATGGAGGCCTTCACATGCCGTATCAGTCATGGGGGTTGAGGGGGGTTGACCATACTTCACCATGCTGGTCAGTGCGGGTTCATGAAGAGGGGGCCCAGGACCAGTTCAGACATCACTCGCCACTGATATCGCCGGGTTCTCCGCGCAGTGCGCTAACCGCTGCACCACCGCTCCCCACCCACTCCGTCATAGGATCTGTTAAAATCACACTCTCGTTAGTTCTACAAAGAAATATCATTGGAGGCAAAGAACAAAATGTAGCGTCGCAAGACTGTGAGAGATGGCAACGGCTCGGGGAGGCCGTCATCCAGCAGCGGATCAGGCATGGCTGATGACGACGTTGATGTGGTGTTCCCTGTGCAGGGATCTGGGCCCATGGAGACTACTGCAAGATCAACCCCAAGACGGGGGCATCATCATGCTTGGCCGAAGGTGAGAGAGCACACACGGCGCGCGGGGGGGAGAGGGCACTCTGCCCCCCCCCCCTCGTTTCGTTAAGAGGGTAGAGGTATCGATTTAAAGCTTTCGTGTCTGCAAGGATTCATCTTCTTGGTTTTTCGGTAAAGTCACGTAGAATGGAAATAATAAAAATAAAACATAAATTCTCACGACGTTTCGGCCACAACGCAAGCAGCCGCCCTCAGGTGAAGAACAGGTCTTTCGGAAAGACAGCGTCTGAATGAACACCACCAGCTTGGCTGCCAAGCCTGATGGTGTTCATTGGCTGCCAAGCCTGGTGGTGTTCATTCAGACGCTGTCTTTCCGACAGACCTGTTCTTCACCTGAGGACGGCTGCTTGCGTTGTGGCCGAAACGTCGTGAGAATTATTTTATTATGTTTTATTTTTATTATTTTATTATTTCCATTCTACGTGACTTTACGAAAGAACCAAGAAGAGGTAGAGGTAGGAGAGTGCGTGGAGGGGAGAGTAGAGCGTGGAGCATTCTGCGGGGCTGTGCGTTCATCATCGACGGCGCTGTTTTGTTTTCTCCCAGTGACGGGACCCTGAACCCAAACGGAGTTCGCTTTGGAAGCTCGGAGATCTACAACATAGGTTGGTGGCACGCCGCTCGCTCCGCACCGCGCACTTATGGCGCGCCCACGTGCGGGTCGCTTGCCCGCTTGCTGGTTGCACGCCCGGTATCCCCCACGTCGCGCTACTCCGTCACTTGACGGCCGTCTGGAGGAGCGGCAACGCAACCCACAGGAGAACCGCGACGACGGCGATGACGCTGGTGGCTGACGACGTNGTGATCTTCTTGGTTCTTTCGGTAAAGTCACGTAGAAGGAAAATAATAAAATAATAAAAATAAAACATAATAAATAATTCTCACGACGTTTCGGCCACAACGCAAGCAGCCGTCTCAGGTGAGACAGGTTGTCGAGAAGGCAGAGTCAGACGCTGTCTTCTCGACAGACCTGTTCTCCACCTGAAGACAGCTGCTTGCGTTGTGGCCGAAACGTCGTGAGAATTATTTTATTATGTTTTATTATTTTATTATTTTCCTTCTACGTGACTTTACCAAAGGACCAAGAAGATGAATCCCTGCAGTCACGAAAGCTTTAAATCGAAAAGATCACGATGATGACGACGACGATTATAGTGATGATGCAGATGGTTGTGACGCGTGATAACAGTGATGTTTGTGATAGCGGTGTCAATTAATGATGGTGATGATGACAGTGGCAGCGGTAATAGCGGTGATGACTGTGATGATCTTGACGACGGTGACCGTAGTAATGGCGCCGACGATTGATTATGACGATGGTGGCGGTGACGGGCAATGGCGGTACGATGACGGCGGTGATTTCGACGAACCGCGAACGGCGGACGCGGCGATGGGCGATGCTGACCTTGCGCGGTGGCTGCGCTCGTTTGCCGTGCTCCCTTTGCCGCGGCAGTGGAGGCGTTTGAGGAGGTGGAGGACAGCGTGTGCGTGCCGCAGTACGGCAGCGACGGCGACGAGCGCGTCGTGCTCTTCCTCAAGATGGTGCCGGGCCGCGGCCTCACGCAGGAGCTGGACAAGCGACTCCGTGGCGCCATCCGCACGGCGCTGTCGGCGCGCCACGTGCCGGCGCTCATCCTGGAGACCAAGGACATCCCGGTAACCACCACACGCACAAAACATCAACGGTTCCCCCCCACTCCGTATAGCCTGCAACATACTGCTGGGTGGGGCGAGTGCTGTTAGCGAGCACCTCGCGTGTCGTTTGTTGTTGTGACGTTCTCACCAACCGCGAGTGGACATCTGTGAAAAGAGCTTCATTGTTTTCTTGGTTCTTTCGGTAAAGTCACGTAGAAGGGAAGTAATAAAATAATAAAAATAAACATAATATTACTTCCCTTCTACATGACTTTACCGAAAGAACCAAGAAGATGAATCCCTGCAGTCACAAAAGCTTTAAATCGAAACACCACGGCACTTGTGCCGAGGTAAATAAAAATAAGTATAACCCGTAAAACAAAGTTTTTCACTATAAATCCTTTATATGCGTGGCAGTGAACTTAATATAAAGGATTTAAAAATTATTCGCCTGTGGAGGACGCGGGGATCGATCCCGCGAGCTTTGGTGGCCATNGGAAGCGAGGGCGCTACACTGCGCTACTCCGCCACGGCCTGTGGACGGGTTACGCTCGGGCTCTTATACTGTGACGTCAGCCAAAGCCATGAATGAGTCTATTTGAATATATGTAAAATCATTTTTTTTTTGCCTAAAAATTAAAATTTTGGAATTTTTTTTCACGAACATTAATTGTCTGGCACAACGAGTCTTGTGGAAAATGTCAGCTCGATTGGATCACGGGAAGTGGGTTAAAAAACGACCGAAAGATTTGCCGGTCGTAAGCAAGCAAGCACGCAAGCAAGCACGCAAGCAAAAGCAACGAACTTAATATAAAGGATTTAATAACAAAAATATATATCACTGCTGCTGCTGCTGATGGTGATGATGTGAGTATGTACGTGCTCTCCTGCTCTCTTTACCCTCTCTCTCCCTACCCCTCTCCGTCTCTCCCCGTGCAGTACACCATCAACGGCAAGAAGGTGGAGGTGGCGGTGAAGCAGGTCATCGCCGGCAAGGAGGTGGTGCAGCTCGGTTCGTTGTCGAACCCCGGAGCCCTGGAGCTTTACCGCAACCTGCCAGAGCTGCAGGGGTACTGACCGCCCCCTTGCCCCGTGGCCATTGCCAACCCAGACCCCCTCCGCGTTCCGGGGTCAACGCTGGGGTCGGCTCGAAGATTTAGTCGAGTGCTCGATTACGGTGACCGAATCTGACGGTTCGGTTATTCACGCGACTCAATCGAATAGCGCAAGAAATATTTATCAGGGGGGGGGGGTTTGGGAAAAAGTCTCAACTTGACCTTCGCCCCCACCCTCCCCCACCCGACATGTGCCGCTGGACGGGAGGCTCAGTGGCCGTAGTCAGCCAGGTCGTGGCGAGTCAGTGGGGGACGGGGGACGGGGGTGTTTCCCACCTTCGGGGGCCAAATTTCGGGGTCGGAAAAAAGCAGTCGATTATAACTGTTAGTGGATTCATCGCTGAGTCGGCGGGCCCAGCTCTAATTATCTTGAGTCTACCATGGGACATTTTTAGTTTTTAAGAAAAGCGCAGCCCAAAAGAAAAACAATTACTTAAGACCGTATTCTCCAGATTATAAGCACCCTTTGCTACGTACGGTGCGAAAGAAGTTCAGCATACGCACATAAGACGCTTCAGAAAGTAAGACGGCCCCTCAAACTTCTGCCCATTGGCAATAAAGTTCTACAAATCTGGTCTCGAGCACAAACACACACAGCTACCCCAACTTTGCTTTAATATACAGGGATGTGGAGGGGGGGAGTGTGTGCCTTACAATCCAGAGAATACGGTCATTATCTGTCCTGTGTACACAACTATTAAACTATTATTATTTTAGCAGGTAAGGCCACCTAGATAGGTATGACACCTACCTGGGCTGCGTGTCCCACGCTGCTCTGCCACAGGTTTCGCCCCCAATGTCTATTGTTTACACACTGAACCCGGTGCTCTCGTACAGGCCGAGACAATCTCGAGGGAGGCCCGTAACGAGACCGGATATCGCCTCCGTCGTTATCTGGGTCCAGGAATCGAAACCCCAAGTTGTCAGATGTGTTTTTTCGTCACAGCCCCTACGTTTTAACGAATTCAAATAATCAACGCAGCCTGGGAGAGGTGGCTACAAGATAAGAGCTGCGGCTGCGTGTGTGTGNTTTTTTTTATTTTTTAGGCCAAATCTAAACTTTACCAAAAAGAAAGGAGAGTCAACTCTGAACGCCTGTTCGGGGAACGTGAATTGGCGGTGGTGCGTGTGGTGTGGGTGGGCCCGCTGTGCGGTTAAACATTGGTGGTTCTAGATTGAAGCTTTCGTGAGAGGTCATATTCTTGGTTTTTTCGGTAAAGTCACATAGGTAAAAAATTAAAATTAATGAAAGTAAAATAAAAATAAAATAAAATCACGACGTTTCAGAGGCAACACAAGCTTCCGTCTTCAGGTGGAACCGTCACAGCACGCTTGCTGTATCAAGTAAATGAGAGATTCCAAGAGATACTACCCGTATATATACTGGTTGAGGGGGGGATGGGCTAGAACAGGCCCCTTTTTTATTATTATGGTAAGGTGCGGCTTGAGACTACGGCTAGTCTACTTTCATTAATTTAAGTTTTTTACCTATGTGACTTTACCGAAAAAACCTAAGAATATTGGTGGTTTGGTTTGTTGTCCTCCCGCACCTCCGATGAGCGACGGTTGGCTACGTACGGTGCGAAAGAAGTTCAGGCATACGGTTGAACATTTACACGTACGGTTGATGCCATGGTTGTAATCATGAGCTGCTGTGCAGGGCGGTGGAGCGCTCCTGTTGCAAGCGAGCTCCTAGCGCGCAACTCGGCTTACCTGGGAGCTTGCGTGGTACGTCTTAACACGTGTACAGCCCTTTTGTCGATCCACTTCTGGATGAGGGCCTCCAGACATCGTGCGGGTTGTTGAGGGGGTTTACCGTACCAAAAACCTGTGCCTGGTGTGGTTAGAGTTCTACATATCTGCCCACCCACGCATACACACACACAGAATAACACCGACCGCATACCAACACGCACGCAGGCCAACATCTTGCGTGTCACCCCAACATCGTTGATTTTATATACAAACGGTCACAGGGGCACGTGACCATACTTCACTACACTTGTCAGTGGGGCTTGAAGAGCCGGTGGGGGTGGGGGGGGTCAGCGTAGAAGTCGGCAATTAAAGCGGAGCGCCGGTCAGTCGCAAAGAGGCGCTATCTGTCGGCAGTGGCGTGTGCAGTCACACAGCGGTCAGTCACACAGTGACACAGCCACTAACCGCTGCACTGCCCTCTGCCGTGCATGACCTCCCCCCCCCCATTGGGGTGGTAGGAGCGCCACATTCGGAGCAACGTTTCAATATCTACCCCAAACTTTAAAGAGACACTCAAAAGACCTTCCTCCCCCCAGCCCTATTTCTTAACCACTCCACAATTATTCCGCCTGGCTCCACACCTCAAGGGTTACATGCGGCGTCTGTGAAATACTGCGCGCATTTCAAGTTTAATTTTTATTATTTTAAACATTATGGACGGGGCAGCGAACAATGAAAAACCCCAAGGCTGTTACCCCACGCGATTCGATGCGTGTTTCGTGAGCTGAAAGTCGATTGCATCGTTACTCGATGTACCGTGCAGGCCGCTGCCGACTGGTCTAATGTTTCATATAAACTTTCGGCAATTACCTTCGGGCCGCTAAATGTTACGAGGATAACTTCCTCTCTTCTTTCGTATGGCCGATGCAGATGCGGTGCAACAACTACGATTCCACATTCGGGTGGTTTGAGGATAACTAACCATTGGACCAGTGGCAGTGGTTTGGACTCGGGTACAAGGCAGTTACACACGGATCGATTCGTTCATTGTTCCACATGCTTGGCCCCAGCCCAGTCGATGCTCGCGCACACACCCGGACTACCTCGCTACTCTCCACTTACTCGCTCGCTCGCTCACCCTGGCGGGGTGTGGGGGGGGGGCTTAGCCGGAGAGACACTTTAGACAACATTCACAAAAATACCCAACGATTGAATCCCTATTGGAACCTCATTTCCCAGTTAAAAATATGATAATTGGTTTTTTAACCTTCTATCTGGCAACAAACTGACACCTTTTTTTTACAAGGAGTCATGTTTGCATAGACCACAATACCTGCAGTCATAATGCAAACAAAAACATAGCTCTGATAATGTATGCATTGTCCTTGAAGTTGATTGGTCCACACCCCTTTGTAGAAATTGTAAATGTTGTTTGAACGTCAGGACGAGCGATTCTCAAGCCCCCCACCACCCCTCGCCTGTGAGCGATGAGAGACTGAACGTCACATGGCATGCTAGCTACAGTACCCGGGGCAGGCTGTGGACCAATACGAGTCGTGGCTGTCACAATCACACAGGGAGATTTTTTTAATATATATAGATGGGGGGTGGGGGGGGAACCAAATTGTGTATATAGTACCACTAAAACTCTGCTGTAAATGTTTAGGTAAAGATGCAGGTCAGCAATTGGCACGGTGGCGAGATGTGAACTACCTCGCCTGGTATGCAGAAGGTCGCGCGTGGGTTCGATCCCGACCCTGTGACACCTGCTGTATATTTGGAGTTCTCTCTCGCCGTGGTAGTGCGGTGTGCGGATTTTTCTCTGGGGCCTCCGGTTCTTTTCCCCTGCACATTTAGAAACGGTCTCTTGAGACTCTTCAGTGTCGTGAGGAGGGTCCCTGCTACATTGTGGACGTACAGCGTCACTTCCGTTGGTGAGAGTCTGGCTTCGTGTGGGAGCAGCCCCCGAGAACCAGGAGATACCCAGCATGCACCAGGCACGTGCCTGCAGCTTGGCTCTCAAGTATCAAGCGAGGCTTACAATCCCTGTTCAAAGTGGTTTTTATGATATATTATTATTTTGGGTGAGGGGGGGGGGGCTGGAATTCGGACTGTGGGGGCCTTAAAAATATAAGTTTTTTTTTTATCTTACCAGGTAAGGCCCACTGAGCTATATAGCTCTTTCAGAAGCGACCTGGCCACAAATGATAGCTCAACGAAGTGGCGTATCATCATCGCAGTCGCAGCCAATTACTCTGTCCCACCCCTTGCCCTCCGTAATGCCACCTCCACCCATGGAGTATTGAGTTGGAAGGTTTCGGTGGTGCCAGTCGGTTGTATTATCCACAGTCGTGTATTTTTGTCTTCTCATTTCCCTGGGCTTGACCTTCCACGAAGATCCTGGTCCGCCCTAAACCGCATCCACCGCACTAACCATGGCAGTAGATGCGGACGCACAAGTAATGGAAACTTAAAATCCCTCAGCAGTGTGCGGCTCTGGTCATCCAGGACAGAGAACTCGCAACACCGCAATGCCCGATCCGCAAATACGAAGGAGGAATCGCGGCGAGACATCTCCGCTGCCGCTCTTGACTATCTGGCTTCGCCGGCTCGAATGTGAAATTGATGTTGTTGCGCTGCATCAATATCGTCAGCCATACGGAGGAAGAAGATGAAGGCGAAGATTTCACCCACCGAGTGGTCCCAGGAGTCCACGCCTGGAGCCCCCCCCTACCCCACACACCCCCCATCAATTGTCGCTGTTCTGTTGTAAATGCAGAGGTGGGGGGGGAGAGATCTCATGTTTTATTTGCTGATTTAAACATTGTCGTCGCCGTTGTTTTAGGACTTGTCATAAATTATATATATAAAGTTTTATCGTATCTTTACTTTCATGTTTTGTTATTTTGTTTATTTTTTTGCAATGCTCGCGCCGCCCAGTCTGGTTTTAGATACCGGGGGTACGAGACCTCCGTGGAGTAGAACGCCTCTGTGGTCTCTGATGCCCCCCCCCCTTTTTATCAAGACGTCATCTTCTGTTTTCATTTGGTGCGTTGACGACTATCACTCGAGATTCCTGGCCACTGCTCGGCAATGGAGGTTGCATGCAAGTTGAACGAGTGCATTCGTTGGTGTGACAAACGATGACTTGTCCTCATCGATTCATCGTACCCTTGTAACGGTTGGCTACGTACGGTGCGAAAGAGGTTCAATGTACATAGAGTAGGGGTGGGGGATTGGTGGTTGGCAGGTTGTGACCGGCAGTACGTGCAATAGCGATGGACTCATCACAGCGGTCAGAGGCGCTGAGCCCGGCACCGCTGAGACCCTGAGTTCGATCCCAGTCTTTTCAGCCGCCCTCGATTGAAACCAGATTCTCAAGGGAGGCGAGTTGATGGTGTGTAGGCCCGGGTAACCAAAGAATGCGAAGAGAGAAAAGCCATCGTGTTTAAAATCTGATTTCCACTTGAAACAGGAAAAAAACATCCATGGCGGATGAGAATGTTACACAACATATCTCAGTTTGAGTGTCAGGCAAGGAAACATTTATCTCTTTCCACGCGGGACAATGCAGCATCCCTCCAGTGCGTGGATGAGAGAGGTCACTCCGAATGGCTCTCAGAAGCAGTTATGTCATAGCTGCTTCCGCGGTTTATTCTCTGAACACGGGAGGTGGGGGGAGCGGTGGTGATGGACTGCTTACTGCGACTTCTCAGGCAATTAGAATTTGGGAGGGGAGGGGGGTGCGTGAACCACAGAATAATATAAACAAAACTCTCCTGCCCTTTGTAAACCACTGCTGATGAGACCCCCCACACAAAGTGGGACGGTGGAGGGGAGTGGGCGAACCATATTTCACCACCACGCCGGTCAGTGCACGGGTTGGTGGTGGAGTAGTTTGGCAAAGGTGGACGCGATCGATGTTTCCGCGATGCCCCCTCCCCCACCCTGTGCCGCCCGTACAGTCGCCCCCACGGCAGCCTGTAACACCTGTTACGCATTGTCTCACGTGTCGCAGACGATGAGGACGACAGCAGGCAGCCTCTCGGCGTGTTTGCAGCGGTTAAGAGTTTGTAGTGGCGAGTAGCTCCCAGTGTAAGAGGAACATCAACAACAAAATTTCTTCTGTCGTGGCTAATTGACGGTAGCAACGTGTCGCGACTTGCAACCCCAAAGGGCGCCAGTTCGATCTTCGGCGCGGCACTTGAACGGGTCGCCACGTTTCTTAAATCACCCCAACTTGCCGGCCTCTGTCCGCCCAGCAGTGTAGATGGGGAACACCACAAGTTGGGTGTCGCGTGGTGGGGTAAAGCGTGGGTATGTCCGCCTTTTTTTCACTAACGTGAATATATGCACCGGTCCTGGGTCTCCCCTTGGTCGGATCGACCTTAAATAAGTACCCGTGTGTGTGTAAAACATCAGAACTGGGGAGATAGGCGGCCGGCTTCGGTAGGTTACTCGCTAAGACAGCACTTGCCCATCAGTCTGCGCGGCTATACGGGGACCTTTGTCTTTGTTAGGTGTCACAAAAGTGTTCGTCAACAGGCACTTGCTCCGGCAAGTCTGTACGTCTATACGGGGGGGGGGGTCTTTGTCCATGGAAGTGGTGTTAAGTTACTCAAATAAGTGCTGTCCAAGGTACGCGACATTCCACCGCTTCGCAGATCAATAGAATGCAGATCGTTATGAATCATATATCGTCTTGGCTGCTATCCCACGCGTTAATCCTCCAGTGTGTGTCCACGTCCGCGCAATATGCCGCCAGGGAGTACAATCTCTTTAAATGCTGTATTGTGAAGATAAGTACCATACGTGAAGCTGTCGGCTGAGCTTAAACAACCTCTTCTCCGTGTTTTTTTTTTATGAAATCGGCTCCGCTCGTCGCTAAGGCTTTATGACCCCCCCCCCCACACACACATATCCACCCGTCCACTATACCTCGCCTCGTCCTGTGTATTGTTATATTAACAATAGTGTGATCGGATGTACTATCCATAATACGTGATCGCCGTAATAAATGGGTGCGTGCTCTGGTCGTATCGAGCGAGTGTGTGTTTGTGTGTGTTTGCTAATTTTATATATTGTGTATTTTGGAGCGGTGGTGTAGCGGTTAGCGCGCTGCGCTATGAACCTGGCGACCCGAGTTCGATTTCCCCCACGGCCAACACCCAGTGACGATTATCTGAACCGTCCTGGCCTCCCTTAGGTCGACTCAGCCTCATGAGTACCTGGTGTGGTGTTGGCCATGCACTGCCCTCGTGTACCGTGTCGGCCTTAATAGGTGCTCGCTAACAGCACTTGCCCAACAGTATGTTAAAGGCTATACGGGGGATCTTTGTAAGACGCAGGCAGGAGTAAGAATAATGCCCTTTGTTTTGACCTGGGAAATCCACAATGACTCTCAATACGTCTCGTTTACGGGGGTCTTGCTGTCGTTTCAGACGCTGTTCAATCTCAATCATAACCTCTCCCCATTATCCTCGTAGCACAAGCAGCTACATATGTAGCTACCACATAAGTAGCTACATAATATAAGTAGCAACTACATAATATAAGTAGCTACATAAGTAGCTACATAATACTACGGGCCCCGCACTTCCAAGGGCCCGCGCTAAACGCTTTCAAGCTATAAATTCGGTTCAGTGATTCTGCACTTGCTCTATTACTATAGTACTATACCGCCTTCAACTTTTACGAACGACTGGGTGTTTAAGGTTAGCGATTTGTCGTATTATCTGGCTGTATAGCAAATGAAACATACAGTTACTTTACTATGCAAGTTAAAAATGTGTTTTAATATTAATGTGTTGTTTTTATTTAGGCTCCCTTCATAACATATGCAACAGGCCCCGCACTAGCTTAGGGCCGTCCATAAATGACGTCACGCACCTAGTGGGGGGGGGGGGGGGTCAGACATTTGTGACGATGTGTGACGAAGGGGGGGGGGTGAGAAATGTGACGTCACATCAAAATGCGCAACTTTAAATAAATATAGACAACACGTTCTACTTAATTAAATAGACTTTTTTAATAAATGTTTTCTCCTACAACATCAGAGTGCAGCGCCACATTAAATATGACGTCATATTTGAGGGGGGGGTCTGACTTTTTGTGACGAGGTCAACAATCGTCCAAAATCGCGTGACGTCATTTATGGACGGCCCCTTATCCGGCACTATTAAATCCTCCCAACGAATGGGTTCTGGGTTGCATCCCACGCGGCAGGAGAGCGGAGAATTCGCGTGAGTTTGGGGTTTGGGCCGTCCATAAATGACGTCACGCGATTTTACAATTTTTCCCCCCCCCCCCTTTCGACACGGCGTCACAAAAAGTCAGACCTCCTCCCTCAAATATGACGTCACAAAGCTCTGCCCCCCCCAAAAAAAAACATTCTTCAAATCGCTTGAAACTATTGTCATCGTAGTGCGTATTTAATGTGCGCTGCACTCTGATGTTGTAGGAGAAAACATTTATTGAAAAGTCTATTTCATTAAGTAGAACGTGTTGTCTATATTCATTTAAAGTTGCGCCAAAATGTGACGTCACATTCTCACCCCCCCTCCTCGTCACACATCGTCACAAATGTCTGACCCCCCCCCCAGGTGCGTGACGTCATTTATGGACGGCCCCTTTGGGCTTCACGTGCCAGAGCGCTGAGTCCCGCGTGTGTCCGCTAGAGGCCGCTGTACCCTCACTCGTCCGAGTGGCTCTCACCGACGGCAAAGAACCAATTCCCTTGTGATTGAACCAGTCGGGAGGATTGGGTGATTGCTGCTGCTGCTGCTGCGTTGGCAGTGGTGCAGAATCACAGTCAACAACAACAACAAACTGGTCAATTTCGATTTAAAGCTTTCGTGACTGCAGGGATTCATCTTCTTGGTTCTTTCGGTAAAGTCCTTCTACGTGACTTTACCGAAAGAACCAAGAAGAACCAAGAAGATGAAACTGGTCAATAACAACACCGTGGCCTCAGAAGGAAAACTATATATAATAGGTGACGTTTCGTGCACGGGTCCTTCTTCGTAGTACATAAATCGCTAAATATACTCATTCGCCACCAACACTGCCCGATACCACCACAAACGACAGCCCTCGAACAGCATTGCCGCTATCAGGGCTGTGGTCTACACGCAAGAGAGTTGTTTCTGATGTAACTGTGAAGTTGAGATGCTACTACACCTTTGTTGTGTGTGTGTCTCTCTCTGTGCTTGTCTCTGTGTCTCCATGGCTGTCTTTGTGTCTCTGTGTCTCTGTCTCCGTGTCTCCGTGCTCTGTGTCTGTGTCTCTGTGTCTCCGTGTCTCCGTGTCTCTGTTCTGTGTCTCTGTGTCTCCGTGTCTCTGTGTCTCTGTCTCACTCTCTCTGTCTCTGTGTCTCACTCTCTCTGTGTCTCACTCTCTCTGTGTCTCACTCTCTGTGTCTGTGTCTCTGTCTCTGTGTCTCTGTGGCTCTGTCTCTCTGTGTTTTCCTGCCC